>CM021104.1:379877547-379913023 GCA_007115665.2 Sequoiadendron giganteum
TTGCTACAATGTTGTCATAGAGCTCAGAAATGTCATCATTCCCCAAATACTCATAGAACTGGAAGAATGACACAAAGAGAGTGAAAACAAGGAAAAATCCTTTTGGGTCAACATGGAAGAGACCTAAATGTCTCAACGCCTTGCGTCATACCCAAAAGGAAAACAGAAGACAAATGAAAAAGATAAAGGAAAAGATTTACATGTAGAAGAATGAAGATACAAATAGAGGAATGACACAAAGAGAGAGAGAGAGATACATCTAACAAAACATCACAGGGCGATCACATTATGCACATGCAATCACACAAAAGAAAAATAAATAATGCAAAGAAACTAGTAAGGAACGTGTGAGTCAACCTAGCTAAAGGGAAAACGAGAAATGCACTACTAGGACAAGGCTATCTAATTCTTTCCCCCATGATGTGTAGGACTAAAAAAGCCGAGGTAAGTGATGGGAAAGATCATTTAATGGTGAGAATACAAGATTCTACAACTATTACATGACAAGGGGCAAAAGGGTCCCGATTTAAGGAACTATTTCTATAATATCAAGCTTTTTGAATATTTGTTGTAAAGAACGACACTCATCGACACTATGTCCAAGCACTCTATGGTATCGACAATGCAATGTGTTTGTGTTCTTAGGATTTGGTTTTCGGTATTCTCTTATGGGAGGTAATGTAATCAATCCTCTATGTAAGAGTATCTGTAAATTCCTTTCAATGTCAGTTAGTGGATAAGGGAATTGAAGTTTCTTTAGTTTATAAGGTCTTTTACGCTTCCTACATTCACCAATTTTTTGAATTGAATGTTGAGGAGGAGGACCTAAGATGACCTTTTCATCCTTATCATCGTTATGGATCATTGGTTGTTGTTTAGGAAGGAGGGTACTCATATCATGGGGAGGATCTTGATATCCTAGACCTTTTGTATTTTCAATTGGAATTTTCTCTAAGAGTTGATGGATTTCATGTTCACTAGTTGTATCACATCCTTGTTTTCTCAAGATTGTAAATAATTTTCCATATGCCTCTTCTAGGTTGATCAGAGTATTTGTCACTTTATTAACATAGAATGGTTGAGTGTTTTCTTTCTTAGAGGAACTAGGTTCACCTATTGTAGGGAGCTTAGGTTCAATTCTTGTCTCAGTTTCAAGATGTAAGTAACCAAACATCTTAGGTGGTGGTATTATAGGGGGTGTTGGTTGTTTCATTGATGGATAAAAGGATGCATTAGCTTCAAGTTTGTTAAGAAAATCATTTAGGAACTTATTCATGCTATCATCATCTTCTCTAATGATTTCAACATCACGAGGAGGACATGCATTAGGAGTTGAGTGAGCATGAGTAGGTTCAATTTCATTAGGGTCATTTCCAAAAGCACAACTTGATACATCCACTAAGGACTTCAAGGAAATCCATAGTTTTGCAAAGCTCATATCCATGATGAAATGTAATGCAAATTTCATATTCTAAACTATGCAACAATGTGAAATGGAATGTTCTAGATGCAATTTTGAATTTAAGCAATGCACAAGATTAAAATAAATGCAATTAATTGAATGAAACATATATATTTTAAACTGAAATTGAAATTTATAATCAACAAACAAAAGCTCAAAAATAGAGCTTTAAATTTTGTAAAATGCAATGCAGAATCTGCACTGGGATTGATTTTCCTAGAGGGTTGTATGCGTCCCAGTGAATATTTCTTTCAAAAAAATTGAAAAAAAATCAATTGGTTTTTATGCTTTTTATGTTGTATGATTTGTAACCTAAGTGAAAATGTAGATTTTGTATGATTTTCAATGATTTGAGATGCAAAAATGCAACCTATATGCACTTTCACTAATGCAAAATTTGGAAACCCTAGAATGCTAATTAAATAATGCAAATCCTAATGCAATGTTAATGCAAGCAAGATCTAGGATGATGATGCACTCCAAATCAAAATTTTGATGTTCTAAATGCAGGTTCACCAAAATGAAATGACTGAAATAGGGGATAGGTTCTTTTGTATGGTTTAGAACATAGAGCACACCCAATTTCCAATTATTCCATTCAAGGATAACCCTAGAGATCTTAATGCAAAAGAGAAAGATATCTTGCAATAGGGTTGTCCTATGGGTTGATTGTAAACTAATGAGGGGTTCACCACCAAGTTAAGACTTTGAAAGACAAATGCAATAAAAATCAAAATTCTTAAACCTAATATGATGCAATATTTCACTAAATGACCTATAAATGCATGAAAATCAAAACAATAAGCTGAGAGATGAAATGTGTGCACCTGGAAATTTGGCTCATAGGTTGAATGAAGTTCTAAAATGTTGAAAATAGTGACTTTGATGCTGAGTGGGACTCATACTCTAGGTTGGGTGAATTAGTCCCAGATTTGGGTTTCTGTGTAGAAATAGGAATCTAGCAAATGGGTATTTGAATCTATAAAAACCTATATTTTAACCTAAATTGGGACCCATACACTAGAACTGGCGAATCAGTCCAGTTAGGGTTTTTTGGAACTTCAAAGTATGAGCCTAGTCTTCAAGATCTTCTTTGTGCTTTCTAGTTGATTTTCATATCTGAAACCTCGATTTGCAACCTGTAGAAGTCTTCCAAGTATCTCCAATGTAAGGTGACAACTTTGACAACTTTAGACACTTTGACAATGTCTTTCTCCAAAATTTCTCCTTAATGTATCTTCAATCTAAACATACAAAGCACACACTAAAGAGAGGGAGAAATGTTGTTTTGTTAGTGGATAGGGGTTTTCCTTGGTCAAACCCCATTTCGGTAATCAAACCTTGAAATGAAATGAAATAGGAATGGGGAACAATGAATGAGAAAAATATGATGTTGCAACTCACCAAACCCTAGCAGTAAGAGGCTGCAAATGTGTATGAGATGGCTCCAATGGATGTAGATCTTTACTCTTTCTTGAATGTGGTAGATCTTGAGTGAAATGCTAGTTTGAATCATAAAACCCTACATCACAATTGTTAGCTCCAAAACAAATATGATGCATGAAGACTTTGACATGATGCTTGAATAATGCTCTAAAATGCTTGATAATTTGTCCTTGAATGCTCTTGTAAACACTTGAATGCTCTTGTGAACTCAATTATGCTAGTATGAATGCTCTCACAAAACTCTTAAGTCAAAATGATTGAAAGAACCTTGTATTTATACTTAATTATGCAAGAGTTCTCAAAATTACAACACTACAAGCCAAGATCAGATCTAGGAGGATAAAATCTCGCCAAGAATTTAAATTAATTTTAATTTTGGGCTACATAGGAGTCATACGCCCAAGGTGGCGTATAAGTCACATTAGGCATAATTTATAGGACCAAATTCAAAAATTCCTAGAATGGTGTGAAACTAGGATCGAGACCCAAAACCCCAAGTGGGACCCATACGCCCAAGGTGGTGAATGAGTTCTAGACCACCAAGTCTAGGCCACACAACCTGAAAAAACCTAAATTATGATTTTATGTTGATTTATGTCAGGATCATCCTCGAAAAGATGCATTAAATGAGGCTTGTGGATGTAAAATAAGGCCAATTAAAGCATAAAGAAGCCTAATTATTTAATAGAACCCTAGAAAAGTGTGAAAGTGTGTTACAACAGTTTACAACACTCCAAATAAGGCATCGATAAGCTCATTTAGTCCACAAGGGCCCAAGACCTAATGTGAATATGTTAGACACATTGCAACTCTAAATCAAGGCCATGTTAGGGGGGTAAATTTTTTGTCATTACACCCTCAAATCGATGACCAAAGACGAATAAATTAATTTTTCCATCTAGCATTTGAAGGATATTACACATGAGTGGTGGCACCACAATCTAATCACTCAAGGTCATGGGTCCATCACCTCATATGATTAATTCTATAAAAAATTGATTGAGAGGTTTGATTGAAATGGTCTTGAAGCTTATTTCAAATATTTGAATCAACTCAAATAGTGTGGTTTAGCGGAGAACTATGTAACAAAGTTTCAGAAGCTATCAATGATGGTGCTAGACATCATAGAGAGAAGATTGGTGATGCTCTTCATTAAAGGGTCAACTAAATATCTCAAGGGGATCCTAAGATGAAAACCCCAGTTATTTTAGAGGGCAATTTCATATAGAGTTTGTATTTGAGCTCTATTGGATGTGGACTCCAATCCCATTATATTGATCCAATTTGTCATAATTGTTGGTATGATCTACTATTGTAGTTACTAATATTGTAACACTATTTAAATGCAATACAACAATTATTGTAATACGAAATAGATAATGATTTACACCTGCTATTTGTTGAACATTCATTACAACAAGAAGATGAGGAGTTATTTTTGTCATTTGTTGTTTGCAATGTATTGATATTGTTAATGCAAAAACAATAATTTTAACATGATTTGTCTAAGATTTGAGTGAATAATAGGGTCGATAATATTTTTATCCAAATAATTATTTTTTTGGAAGGTTAAGAATAAAATTTATATATTTTTTTGAGTTAAGACATTATAGTGATATCAAAACATATCATTTAAAATATATAGTTGCAAGGGATTTAAGAAATCTTAGCATAAATGCTTTTTAGGGATAGCACAGTTGCTCTTGAAACAAAATTTCATTTAACATCTCTAAATCTAAAGAGGTTAATCCTTTAGAGACTTTTATTCTAAAAATTTAAATTTATAATTAGAAATTATGTTGATCTCTTTTCCTAAACCTAGAGAAAAAAGTGTAATAGAACATTGGTGTCATCCACTCACCAAGTAGATCGGAGTCAACTTTTAATATGACCTTCAATAATAATCCAAAACCATTCAAGACCAGAATTCTCATTAGAAATCATGAAGGTATGGTAGTTACCTTGGGTACCCTCTTTAGGGGTCTCAACTCAAATAACATAATTGAAGTCGAAGGGCTCATCCTAGTGTTCAAGTATTTAATTTGGATATTTTGAACTAAATTGTTGTAGGTGACTCACATTGTTATCAGCATTTTGTAACATAGACATATTTGTCACTAGAGGATCCATAGCTTTATCGAGAAAGCCAAAAGATTAATAAGTAAACTCCATGATGTACAAATTAAAGCATGGTTGGTGAGAAGGCAATAAAGTTGGAGATTGGTTCATTGATCTAAATCTTCATGAACTCAACAACTCCTACATGCATGCTGGTAATGGCTTTTCATAAGATAAAATTTTATCTCTTTTATATTATGATCAATAATGACAAAAAAGTGGGTAATTTACCTTACTTTGGCTCTTGTTAAATTCAACCATGTTTGTGATTGTGATATCAAGAGAGTTTCTTTTTTTTCTCGTTGTACTCTGATCTAGAGATTGGATAACGTTGATTATCCCTATTTTTCTATTTTTTATTTCTTAGAGTTACCTCTCATTTGGTTTCTTGGTCTATTTTACCACTAGAAACGCTTATCTCTCTAGCATTTCCCCCATGTTGATTTAATGATTCTTGAAAACATGTCACTTTCTTTCCCTCCTTTATATTGGTGTGGTGCCTTCTTCTTACATGATGAGAGCTTTTATAATTAATAAAACGTTACCTATCTAGTTTGTGAGTTTTATTATGTTTTTAAATTAGGTTGCTCTAAATGTGGTAGGTAGACAACTAAGTTGGAACTTTGTAAGTTTGTATTGGTATTCTCTTTATTTATGGGGCATTATTTCTTGTTGACTCTCTACATTTCTTGTCTAGAACTTTACATGAGGGTATTGAACTTGAACAAATTGTCACCGAAGATGCTAGTACTTCCCTTATCCCTTTGCCTAGTGTGATCAATTAGAATGCAACCATTCCATCTAGATTAGTGTGGTGAAAAGAGTGAATAATGTTGAGCTACAACTCATATGGACCAAATAGGACTCAAACTAGGAACTTTCATTTTTTGTTGGAGCACTCTACCACTTGAGTTGTTGGCCTATTTGTGGCCAATCCATCATCGATTCAAATGTGAATTATTTCCAATACCCGGGTGATCCCACAATAGTGGTTTATAATTTTTGGCCAAACTGGACACTGAAATTATTATTTTTAACTAAATCTTCACATTCGGGCACCTATACCGGCTAAACCGTGAGGAATTTGAAGATGATGCAAACTAGAGTCTCATCACATTTTTTCCATAGATTCTAAAAATATTTGATTCTAGTTGGGTTTGTGAAGATTCCTCCATTTTCATCCTCAACCCAAGCTCCGAAGTGCAAAAATTTAGATTTTTTTTGTCTCAGATGGGGGATGAGGGATAAGGGGGGTTCATACGAACCCCTTTCCTATGCTTCTTTTTTTTTTTGTTAGCGGCCAAGATTCAAAGGTTCGAGTGAACCCTTTATTGGTTCGGTCGAACCAATAGGTTTGTACGAACCCCCAAAATCACTTTTTTTTTTGCTTGGAGTCATTTTTTGTGAGTTTTCCTTCCTCACCTGAATTTTAAACCACTATTGTGGCTTCACCCACCCCCTTAAGCCACATTGCAAGTGCTTGGGACTCCTAGCCTAGCTTTGATACCACTTGTTGAGCTACAACTCATATGGACCAGCTAGGAATTGAATCTAGGACTAGGGCATGCCATTAGTTGCTAGAGTGCTCTGCCAACTAAGCTATTGAGCCTTTTGTGGCCAGTCCATCATTAGTTCGAGTGTAGCTTATTTACAACAAATACCCAAGCCACAAAGATGACTCCTTGGTCTATCTCAAAGGGCAAGCATAAAGTTGTCTCGGAGGATCCCATGCCTTGCAACAAGACCCATTATCCAAATGGTCCTTTTGTGTCAATGTTCAACACACCAATTATGGCTCTACTCATGTTTCTTCCAATAACTATAACATGAATCTTTTGTTGATATTATGCCCAATTTTCTCAACTTATTGTCAGTGACCAATAATTATACCCAAGAGACTTGGATCAAGCATATATACCCACAAGATTTAACATTTGCTAGAAAAGATTTGTTAAAAAAAATTATAATCAACTCTTAATGATAAAAATGGAAGATCATATTAGAAGAATTATGGATGATCAAGTAGAGGAATGAATGTTATCCATAGTTTGCATACATTGATACAAGAGATGAGGAACTTCGTTGCACCTTAGAGTTTTCCACAAGAGTTAAAGACTAAAAATTACTATTACAATTTAGATGTGAAGTAAATAAGGATCTTCATTATAATCTTTAAGCTATTTAATTTTATGCCTTTGTCACAAAAATTTAAGCCTAAAAAATTACTAATTATAAAATCTAATATTTTTGTTATAGACCTTTTGTATTTTATCCTCAAATCGTCATGAATCATGCATTAAAACTATAAATATAATTTAATTTTATAAAAAGAAAAGAAAATTATCTACTAATATTGTTTACTAAATTACAATATTTAATTTACTATTTTTAATAAAACAAATTATAAAATAGAAAAAAGAAAATTATCTAGAAATCTAAGGATGGAAAAATAGTGCTTGGTCAAAATATTTTTGGTTGAACAAACATAACTTGAACTTGATTTCATTCTTTTAAATACTAGAACTTAATAAAAATCATGCAATCAATCATGATTGAAATGCATTATATCCAATAATTATCACGACTTTTCAATCCTAAAATAATTGTCTACTACTATTACTGAAATTAAAAAAAATTATTTAAAAAATGCTTAAATCTTTTAAATAATCTAAAAGAAATAAATAAATTTAAAATTTAGAAAAGACAAAAAACAAATACATTAAATTATAATTATCAAAATATTTTTTTGTTAGGAATATAATTATTTCATGTTTTGAATTTTAGACTATGAAATAGATCCAATCTCCCACACTAAAATAGAATATTATTAATATTCTGTTCTTAAATTCTAAGAGAAATATATTTAATTTCCATAAATGTTCTCAAAAGTTCAAATATATTGATCCCAAAAATTCCTTTAGTTTGAAATTAAATATTGAAGAGAAAAAATACAATCAAATAGATCTTTGAAAAATCAATTTAACATATTCTCGCATTAGCCATTACTAATTCTTCAATTGCATTTATTTATATTATAGCATACAATTCTTACACAAATAAAAAAAACATTCCAAACCTTTCCTCCATGGCATTCCTCTAGCCTAGCAGTAACATATATAAGAACGTATTCTAATGTTCTATTTGTAATGCATAAGAAGCTCTCCTCAAATTGTATAACAGGTTGAATTTTCTGCATCTCAAACATAAACTGATCAAATATGCACACAAAATTACATTAACCATCATCTTAATGGTTTTATTGGAAGCACTGATGGAAGCCATTGGAAGGGTTAGTGGTATCCAAGTGGAGCTGCAGCCTCTCTTAATTCTTTTCCCTTGTAATAAATATCCTGCAGAAGCAAATAAAAAATATTTAACCCTCATGAAAAGTAGAGATTCATGATATTAAAAGGCTCCCCAAAACAATTACAAATTTTTTTCTGAAAATGAATAACTTACTGATGCAAAATGATTGACATCGCGATGGTGAGCCTCATCAGCCCTGACTGCCATGACCACATCCCTTAGAGTTGAATCTTTGGAAAGCCTCCAATAATCTATGGCTATGGCAGGTGCTAACACATTTGGAATGTTGCCATTGTCTAGTTCCTTGAGGAATTCAGTATATGAGTGAATGGCTTCTTCTTCAAGGTAACCCACAATCCTGTGTGCAAGCTTGGGGGAAAGCAAGTAGAGTATAAAGTAGGCATTGAAGAACACTCCTTGCACTGTGAACACCAAGGCTCTCTCATACCATTTGGGATTTGACACCTCCATAAATGTCATCAGATGCATCCTCTCATTCTCTGCTTCTTCTACAAGAGCCTTTATCCATCCTCCACTGTGTTGGAATTTCCTCAGTGACTTGCAGTGTAGGAGCACTCCTCCTACCATCCCAGGTACAGCAGCCACAGTTTCAAGCATCATGGCACGGCAACCATAGCTTTTCTGCAACACAACATTTTTTCTGATAAAGAGTTTTTCTTTTCACAAAAAAACTAATAAATTATGGCCTTGGCTATCCAGGGAACTAAACTGCAACTCTTGGATTCTTTATGTTATGAACCAGAGAATCTGATCTATTATTGACAGGATTCATTAATGAATCTACACATCAGTGAGATCAGATCAGTGTACTAACGGAGGTGGTCAGGCAGCCATCAAAATGCTCCACAAGCTCTTCCCATATTTTAAAAAAGGAAGATCACCATTTATATGAAGTGGTTCATTTTAAGGCTGCTTGAATTCCTCTCTGTATATGGGCATATCTTGGCACAGTTGGTGCCATGGACAGCCATTGCCATCCCAAAAACATGGAAAACATGCTGGTATGCAAATAATATATCTTAGTATAAAATTGATTACATCCAGGTTAAGAAAAATTAAGGAAAAATTGAGTTTAAAAAAAACATGAAAAAGGTTCCTATGGAATTTTCCTTTCCTCTGTAAAAACAGGGGAAAAAGAAACTGATAGTGCCACTTACCTGCTGCTTGCATCTCACCAGGATGGTGCTTTACTTCATTAACTTGATCTTTATGCTAAGCACCCCTCCCGGTGTGAAGAGACACTGCAGAGCAGGCTTACAAGAATAAAATCAAGCCAACAAAATAGTCTTCATTTCCGTACACAGAAATAAAAACATATGGTACCATTTCGCTGCTCAATTACAAATATTGACACAATTTATAGCAAATATATGTTGTAAAAGATGAATCATTAATCTATTTTGCGCACCTGGAAAAATACATCTGTAGGAACCCTCATGGCCTTCACAGTCCAATAAGCAAACTTGTCAGTAAATGTGGTTGGAAGATGATGCTTTGTGAGGTCTATGCTCAAGTCTGCACTGTATGTCTCCCAAGGCTGCACGTGGTCTCTCGTTAGAAATGCTAATTATCTCTTTAGAAATGCAATAACATTCCTTACAAATAAAACCTACGACCATAAAAAATAATTTAAAAAGCTTGCTCATAAACTTTAGCAAACAAAAAGACTTTATTATAAGAAACCCAGTCCGACGTCATCCCGGAGAATCAATAAGCTGGAGCACATAATTGTGTATCTACTAATCTAACAGATAGAATTGCAATAATCGAGAGCGAATGAGAAAAAGAGAGGTATACTAACCATGAAGGAATTCCACGGCCACAACGATCCATCTTCCCGAGTGGGCTTAGCAGGGGTCAGCCCCCAGTAGCTAGAACGTACCAACCCTTTCGCCTTTAAATCCTCCTCATCATATTGTGGAGCCTCACTCATCGTACTGCTCTGCTCTTCAACAACGCCCTTCTTCTCACTGTCCATCACAACAGAAGCTTTCCAAGGACCACATCCCACAGACCCTTGCACATGATCACTCGCCAATTCATCTCCCATCTTCCCCGAAAAACAATCACCATAAACAACGTCACTACTACTGTAAAATCTCAAAGGCATGATGAAATTGGCGATACCGTGCACAAGACCTTGGCGCACCTTCAGACTCCTCACCACCATTCTCGAAAGATTCATAGCCATGGATGACTTCTCTCCTCAATCACTTCTAGAGTGTTTGGCTTATTTCCCGACACAATTCCGAGCAAAAGAGAAAAAGGTCATAAAACAAAGTTGGAAAAAAGACGGTACGGGCCTGAGATTATAGAGTGCGTCCAGTGTTACCTGATCGATTCATCATCTCGACCGGCCCCAGATAAACTTTGGTCAAAGCCACGCCCGGCCCTGTAAGAACTTGGTAAATAAAGCTTTAAATTGTATTTTGCGCTCCAACTGGTAAACCAATAAAATAGGGCAGGGATAAGATTAAGATACCCGTAACGTGCGCAGCAAGCAAAATCTGTTCCATTAAAACCCTGTGATGTTGCTTCATCCAACGGATCCCAGATACGGACTTTTCCATCCAACGATGGAACGAACATGTTGCCAATGCCAACGACACCGGCGAATAACTTGGTTGCCGTCACAAACCCGCACGATGAAGAGAAAAAGCAGCCTGTCGAAAGAGGCGGCGAGCGGGAGTGGAACCCGCCACCTCAAACACCTGTTACGGACGGCTTCTCCCCTTCCGCTATTGGATGGAATATTCATTTTTGAAATATTTTAAGACAAGTAGGAGGTATAATAACATGGTCTTAATCAGTTTAGTGTTGGATATTTATTTTTGAAGCATTATTTTATATGCTGTTTGTCTAATAAAGTTAACATTGGAGTCATTTGATAGTATTATTTTAGAGTTATCAATTTTCAACAATTTTATCTGAAAGATAATCTAGAAGATTTTTAATAATTTCATAAGAAATAAATAATTTAAAAATATTTTAATTTACAAATAAAAATTTAATAGTCACACAATAATTATTATCTTAGAGTAACTAATTAATAATTCTTTTAGGTATATTTTTTCAATAATATTTTAAATTTCTCAAAAGCATAAAATACATTATTCTTAAAAACTAAAAGAAATTATAGACTTGTATATTTTTATGTGTTAAACATAATGTTTGTGTTAAATTCACTTATTGATTGCATATAATGTTCCATGTTTGTTTATTACTATAATTCATTTTTTTACAATTAAAAACAAGTGATGCAGTGTGTCGTGTTCCTGCTGCCTAGCAAAGAGCTTTTAGTTTAGCAGCACATAAGGCTTAAAATTACAGCATGACAAGTGAACCTAAAGTTTTATGCATAATGAACTTAGGTAATAAAACAGATTTGACTTGAAGTTATCAACTTGTAAGTTTTGAAAAAAAGTGTTTATAATCCTAAAGATTAGGTAGAGACCAAATTTAGTATTAAAGTATTTGTTGTAAATTAAGCTTCCCTTCCCTATTTTTGAATGTAGTATCTGATAAGACTAGATGCAAGGAATTGTGTCCGATTTCAAATCAATCCCTTTTTAAGTTAATAAAAAGAGATCCAAATCACTATTTTATTATAGTTTAAATTGAAAGACGAATTATACTTTCAAGATACTAGTTTTACTTGAATTCAAATTTTAGTTTAATAAGAAATATATATTAAGAATCATTTTATCCAAATGATAATTAATTAATAGTGATAAAAGATTCTTAATAATTTATATAATTTTTAGGGAATCTTAGTTAAGTGTATTAATTTTCATGAGGGGTCTTAGTTTTTTTAAGAAAAATGTCTAGTAAATTTATGCACTTCACTAACAATTGATTGTAAACATATGTATCTTTTGTGTGAAGGAGATGCAAATCACATCATGGTCAGTTCTTTGATTTTGTATTCATTATGCAAAGGGAGCTTTGGCATTGATTTGTGGTAGTATTTTAGTATTAAGTACAATGGTCATTTTGCCTTGGGAGCTTTTGGAGATTATAGTTATATAGTTAAATTTCAATCATGAGATGGTCTATTAGGTGTTAATGGATACTAGTGACTTGGGTCAGGTTGGAAATCAAATTTTGGAACATGGCTCTATGATGAGGCTTCAATAAAAAGATTAAGGAGCCTTCACCTAGAGTTGGACACAAGTTTAACATGGACTAATTTAAGGAAATTGTTCGTGGATGGAGCAATCCTATTCCTCACTCTTGGTCCTTTCAAAAAATAATCATTTGATAGGTATTGCTCACCTATTTTTACCGTATGCATTCTATTTTTTGTGCTTTGTCTCTTCATGGTAATGAATCTTAAGCTACAATTGTTAGTTTTAGAGAGCTTATTTGTGGAGTGCATCACATGGTGTCTTTTTCTTTTTCCTTATCATGTGCATGAGTTTATTTTGAGGATAGATTTGAGGAGTGCAAGGGATTGTGTTGGGCATATTCCATAGTGATTGTGGTTATTAGTTTGATCTTGCTTCAATTGAGAAGCTTACATCCTTGTTGATTTATTGATCTATTACTGTCAGTTCGACCTTGGGTTTAAGTAATTAGATATTGTTAAGGAAAAAGGACATAGTATCTAGTATAGTTAGAATATTTTCTCTTTGTACAGTCTATTATTTCTTCCTAGATTTTATTTCATATGAGAAATTGTGAGACCTAGGGAGAGTCACAATGACAGAATGAGAATTTTATGTAGATCATTATGTGTATTCTTCAAAACTTGTTTTGATGACATGATCCACATATTTATGTGAGTGTTATTGGTGTAGTTTTAGATATTATGTTCAACAATAAACCAAAATCCACCCTCATAATGGGAGTCCTAGGAGGTATATGTCTTCTTGGTAGACATGATGATCATTGGAATATGATATAGAGGCTTTAGATGTATTCTTGGGTTGTTTGTAACTAATCTATAGAGGTGTTATAGATCACCTATAGCTAACCTACAACTAACTTATGTCAATGTAGAATCCATGTATCTAGTAGTGAAAATATGTTGAAAGGAATTGAAGGTTGTGGATTAGGTTGGATATATTGTAAGAAAAGTCCTATTAGTGTTGGTGTTAGTTGGATTTTTTAGTGTTGGATTAGGTTGGATATATGATTGTAAGTGATAAGTATAAAATTTAAAAGCATTTTAGAAAATGGAGATATTAAGAATATAAAAGTATTTTAAATTGTTTTATATGCAAGACATTTAAAGTAAATATATTAGTAATAGATTGAAAATTTAAAAGCATTTTCTATGTAGTAGTGAATATATGTTGAAAGGAATTGTGGATGTGGACTAGGTTGGATATATTGTGAGAAAAGTCCTATTAGTGTCGGTGTTAGTTGGTTTTTTTAGTGTTGGATTAGGTTGCTTATATGATTGTTAGTGATAAGTATAAAATTTAAAAGCATTTTAGAAAATGGAGATATTAAAAATATAAAAGTATTTGAAATTATTTTATATGCAAGACATTTAAAGTAAATATTTTAGTAATAGACTGAAAATTTAAAAGCATTGGAGGAATTGAAGATTTTATTATTATTTTATATTCAAGAAATATAAAATATAAATATTAGCAATAAGTTAGAAATTGAGAAGTATCTTATCTTTTTTAATACCATATTATTATGTTCAATTAATAGTAATATTTTTGAATATTTTAACCATGTCTATTTTTTTTTATATCTGTAAATTAAATTCATTTAGTTAAATAAACTAATTATAAATAATTGTATTTACCGTGAATTTAGAAAAGAACATATGGGCCAATGAAAAATAGGCCATAAAAAGTAAAGTTCATAGGAATAACATCTTTGTTATCAATTGCATATCACATGGTTGCAATTATGCATATCTTTGGGTACAACATTCTTGCAATCAAATGATTGCAAAGGTCATAAAATGAATAGTTTCAAACAATTGGCATAATTTTTATAGACATTCGACAAAATAGAAGGCAGAATGCAAAAAATAGGAAACTTTGTTGAGAAATTATTTCCATAAAGAAGATTAAAGTTTCCCATTGACAACTTTAGTATAGAAGGAAGTATGAGAGAAAATTACAAGATTCTAGATTACATAAAATCTGAATGCCATTTCACAAATTTTAATTTTTAAGCAATAAGTTTCCTATTAATATATGCAGAATTAAATGTTGAAAATGTTGAATTATTCTATTAATTGATATACAAGAAAATTACAAGATTCTAAATTACAGGAAAAATGAAAAACATTTCACACATAAAAGCATCAGGTTTGCTATGAATAGATGTGAGCATTCTTCTTGCTAGATTCAAAACTACCAAAAATCACATTATTTGATGGAGAAAATTATGCAGCTTGAACAGTTGGCTCATAGAGCCGAACCTCTAGTGATTCAATCTCCCATTGGGTAGTTTCACATTGAATTTTCCTATCCAAGTTGTAGACATGGGGGCCTAGGAAATCAACAGCTCCCATGATAGCATTTGATGAGGAAATCTTGGATAGGGTATATAAATAGTTAAACCAGGTTAAAAGAGTTCCATTTTTCCTGAAAAAAGGAGCATCATATGTGTCAGTTTACTCCACATAGACAAAAATTGCGAGACAAAAAAGTATTTATGTCACTACATGCATAAGAAGCTCTGTCAATCCAAAAGCTAGCTTAAGAACAATTAATTGTATAACTTGGCTATGAACAAAGAGTAAATTTAATTAATTGT
This sequence comes from Sequoiadendron giganteum, assembly GCA_007115665.2. Lineage (NCBI taxonomy): Eukaryota > Viridiplantae > Streptophyta > Pinopsida > Cupressales > Cupressaceae > Sequoiadendron > Sequoiadendron giganteum. Next base: position 379,892,630 of record CM021104.1, read on the forward strand.
TAAGAAGAAGAGGAGTGCTTAATTGAAAAAAATTATTTGGTAGGCTTGTTGTTTGATGTTTTTCCTTTTAGCCAAAAACAAATGAAGCTAGACATGAGACCTAAGCTCCACCAACTCAAAAACAAAAACCTCAAAACAGGAATGGTCTGAACTTGAAGCATTGATAAAAAGAACTAATAAACTATTAAAAAAGAGGGGTTGCATATAAACTATTAAATGCAAACTATTATAAACTATAATAAAAGAGGGGCCGCATATAAACTATTGCAAACTGCATAGGGTTGAATAAAAAGAAAATCGATGAGATATAGTATAACTAGAACAAAAATAAATAAATACCAGAGCTACCATTACTATTACTTCTTTGATTTATAAACTCTAATATCTTAAAATAAATAAGAAAAAAATGATGATATATACATGTGTGAACAAATATTAATGTCTAGGAATGACCTGTGGCTGATTTTGTCATTCATTGTAGGCGTAAAATTCTATACCTACTCACCATAACTCATAGAGAATTAAGATATAAATAAAATAAGAAACGCCTCCCTAATTCCCCATATTTATGTCAATGATGTAGTAAACAAAATAAATTGAAATAGGAGGATAATAGGTGAGTAAACCTGCAATCTATAGCTAGAAGGGTTAAAATGAGATGAGTATAAAATAGGATGAAATTGATTGCAAGCCTAGGTTATTGTAGCTGACCTTCAAGGGAAGTTTGTGTACACCCCATGATTCATATTTCATGAGCTTTCAATTAAAATGAGAAGAATAAATAATAGTTTGTAGAAAGTAATCAGATGACTAATTAGATTGAATTAAGAAAATGTAGCAATGCATTAATAGTATATGTGTAGAATAAAGACATAGAATACAATATTGTTGTTCTAGGATTTAGGGCAGACATGAGCTCTATGGGTAATTGGGATGCGGTCATTGTAGGAAACTGAAATCCATCATTTATTTCGAAGGGTACAACCTCACAGGAATAAAAAATCAAATTATAGAATTTCCAACCACAAAATTTCAAACCATAGGATTTCAAACCCTAACAAAACCAAACCCTAAAAAATAGGGAATAGTACATGTAGATGTGCCCAAGTTTTTCACACACTTAATAAAGCATCTGAAAATATCAGGGTTTTAGCGCTACTCGATTCTTGAGTTGAAGATAAAAAAAATTGTAGACTTTTAAATGAAAATATTGGTTGTGAGTTAAAGTTTGTTTCTAGGCATGGAGTGAGGAATGGTGCGCTATGGGAGGAGATATTAATTGAAATAAACCCACAAAACCAATGCCTTCAAGAATTTGTAGAGAGAATATTACGAAACCCTGCTTATACCACTTGAGCTCATCCCATTTTAAAAAATGAGCATTTAGGGCAGAGCTCGTAGACAATGCACTAACCTCAAAATATAATTTTTAAATACACGAAACAAAAAATTTAATTTCAACTGAAATCTACTTGTTTTGAATAAAAATTCCAAGCTAAGCTTAAATAAATTCTAAACCACTTAAACCCAGTAGGACACCAATCCACAAACTAAATGGTCCTCTTAGTCTTAATGGTGGAAACAGCAACATTCACATCCTTGGGAACAACATCTCCTCTGTACATAAGACAACATTCCATGTACTTGCCATGGCATGGATCACATTTTTCTATCATGGAAGAAGGCTCAAAGGCGCTATTAGTGATCTCAACCACAAAAAGTTGCTTGTGATATGCCTTCTCTGCAGAGATTATAGGGGCTTAGGATGAAAGCATGAAATGAATGCGAGGGTAGGAACTAGATTGGTCTAGAACTCTGTCACATCAACATTAAGTGTGCCATCAAAACATAGAGACACAGTTAAAGAAGATATAACCTACAAAAAGTAAATAAATAAAATAGGAATGGTTGTATTACTTTGTGTTACTGCCATGAAGAGTTACGTAGATGCTTTCAACATCTTCACTTATTACATTTAATCTATTAACTATAATAGCCCAGCTAAAATTATTATGCAACTTAATTTCTCATGAAATATCATTGAACGCCTTTCCTTAGGCCCAAATAGCACACATGCACAAGTGACCCTCAAGAATTGCAAAATCTCATCATCATGTCCTTCACCCACTAGAGATTTTTCAATAGTAGCGACCCCTACCTAATAGCTTTAAGGAGTATTGGAATTAATGTTGGACTTTTGTGATTGAATTGCTATATATTTTTTAAAGCATTGTGTCAAGATAAAGATAAATCAATGGCTATGCTTAGTATCAAAAATAGACCCTATGATATCAACAATACATACAATAGTTGGGTAGTAAATTGAAAATATAAAATCACATTTTTAGGTCACTGACATCAATTACAGATGTTAACAACAGTAGGCTCATAAAAATAGAGCCTTAAATACGTTTTCTTTAATCAAGTAGATACAAACTGCAAATGGATCATTTGGCTTCGACATCAAAAGAACAAGAAGAAATAACTTCAAAAAAAATTCCTGATAGTGATACTCTATTTATTTTCATTTTTTCAAATATACATAGTTATGGAATACTCTGCTATCGCCTTTCAATTTAGTATCAAAAGAAATCAAGAAGACATAGCTCCAATAAAATTTCTTAATAGATCTACCATTCATCTTTTCAAATGTGCATAGATAGCTTATGGCATCTCAATAAAGATTGTATTTTGTTCCCTGTTGTTGAATATCAAAATAAATCAAGTAGAAATAACCCCACAATGTCTTGATACTCATATATCAATCATCTTTCCAGCTAGTCATAGTTAGCTTGTGGCATTAGTCTTATAAAAAATTGTACACTAATTTAATTGATTTGGTTTAGTATGTGTATTGACAGAGTTTCTATTGCTAGTGTTTGTATACATCAATTTATGTTGGGACCTTGAGAAAACACAAGTTCTTTTGTCTTCAGCACAAGGGAAAAATATGCAAATCATACAACCCTGAAATTATGGTTTTGAAACTCACAGAAGAAGTAAGGTCATTTGGGTTCAACCTCTTTGCTAATCCAAAGTCTCCTGCAAATTCATTATACTAATGTCAATTGTGAATATTCTTGACTTACACAAAAAATCAAATAACTTTCTCTCTAGTGAGTTTGTGTCAAAAGAGTTACATCTCTCAAGTCTATTCCAAGGAGATCAAACTTACCAAGATGGACATCCTGCTCCTTCATCAAGAAACTATTTGAGCACTACGAAGAAATTGGCACACTACAATCATGTTACTATTTCCCAAGAGAAATGTTGAAACAAGTACAGTCCCTTATTAACTAACCTTCAAATCTCAATGAAGGATATGATTTGAGTGCAGATAGTCCACTGAAATAATAATCAATTAACTAACCTTAAATTCTCGATGAAGGATATGATTTGAGTGCAAATAGTCCACTGTAAGAAGAAGCTATACAAACCATTTACAGAGTTTTTGCTAGGAAACATGAAGCAAATTTATAAATGTACTCAGAGATCAGAAAGACAAATTACATTTGGATAAATTATTTTTGAAGTAACTTGACTTTCACATGATTACTACTAACTTCTTCTGGAAAATATACTCAGTTTTCCTTTTTCATTTTCTCAGCCCTGGTTTAACCATACCATTTTAAATCAGGATTTAGTCAGGAATTTAAAAAAGAGATAATGCTAAAGACATATGATGAGAAAAACTCTTTCAAAGGCAAAAAAAACCTACATATCCCCGCCTTCATAGTAACCTATCATAATACACACATAGCAAGAAAAAAAGTCATAAATTTTGTATTATAAGAAAATTCTAAACAAGTTCCCATAAAAATGCCACCTTAATATTCAACCATAAGTTGCTACTTCCAAAACCATCAAGAAGTTAAGGTCAGAAAAATGAAGGAAACAAGTACACATATCTAAGTACCATTGATTGTTAAAGTTGGAATTCACTGAACAAAGAACATCACCACATATTCGATGGCTCAATAAATTAGGTGATTTGTTCCATTTGCATTACTATTAGATGAGAATGATGGAAACATTAAGTTTCTAATGAAACCTAAGTGTGGTTTAACATGGATAGAAAAAACACAATAGATAACACCTCTTTAAATTAGGATTGGATGCATGCAAATCACAATTATATAAATAAAGCAAAAACCATTCAGAAAGATATTACAATTTTGACATTACCATTACAACATAACACAATAGTTAGATGTGGGAGAAGCTTTTATCTTGTGCATGTTTCTAAGAACAAATTATTTCAAGAATTAAACTTGAGGACTAATAAAAAAGATAAAGAAATTCCACAGAATTATGAAACATCATCCAAATCTTTCAGAAGACACAATGGAATCACACAACAAATGAGTGTTTGATTTGAACATGTTATTGTATACTTAAAAATACCATCACATAAGATGAATCAAAACAAACCTTCTCTACCCAAGACTCCTTGTACTCCACAATGTAAGGATGATTGACTTTGGAGATGAGATCCTTTTGAAGAACCAATCATGTAGACCACAAGTCAAGATGTCAACGAAACCAAACTTAAATGAAGTCAAGCCTTGAATTTCCAAATTCACAACATTAAAAAATCACAAAAACACCACAAGACCTCATAAATTGCCATTATTCAAGGTTGATATCCCATCCCTTCATAGCCAACAATCTTTGCCCTTCACGCCTAGCCCTGCTTATTTTTAGAGGGACTATGTCATAGAAGTTTAGATCAAAAACCACAAGCACTCACAAAAGATAAATTTGTTTTATTTAATTTGAAATGGATATAGTAGGTCTGGAAAGAGTATGTCCAATAGGTAGCTTAAAAGAAACTGATATGCTAAGTTTTAAAGCCATTTGGGATACTCAGAACTAAAAAAATAAAGGCCCTGGTTAGCCTCTGAAAACAGACATATCAAACAACCATAAGAGAATAAATAGATTTTGGTAATGAAAAGCTCAATCAATTAGAACCCGTGTTGAGTTGATGATCAAATATGGAGTTGGAGTGAGAGCCTTGAATTGCATTGGAATTTGACAAATCCAAATAGTTTTTTGAGAATACTCAATTTCATTTTTCAAATAATGGAATATAACAATGAATCATCAGAACCAAAGGTATCTCTGCCATGAAAAAATAATAGATAAATTAATTGATCTTAGACCATATCATACAACCGACAGATATGATTTGGAAACTTCATTATTTGGACTTGACTGGTAGAACCTTGCCAATAAATCTACCTCGGTTCAAATAACAAGTTTGTTAAGTGGAAAGGAACCATTTTTGCTTCATTCATATGTAGACACCAAATACAATGCTAGTTTTAAAACCAAAAATCAGGAGGAATGGTGCTTACCCTCAAGTTGGAAGATAGTTGAAGAAGAAAACCCACAACTTGCAACTATAATGGAAAGATATAGCTTTATTATTTACGTCTACAAAGCGCATTAGTTTGAAAATAAGAGAATCAATTCCAACCTAGAAAAAGGTATCCCTGCCTTGCCTTACAAAAAAAAGTGTATGCACTGTGGATGAAGGATACCCATTTTCAAGATCCTCCCCAAAAGAAACAATTGTTTTTTGCTGCAACGAATAAATTGTCAAGATCTTTCACAACAATTCTTAGAAAAATCAACGATACATGCCTATAATTGTGGCCAAAAGTGCCTTAATCTTTGGAGATTTCCTTTTAACCCACGTACAGCCATGTGAACAGGATTTTTTAAGCTTTTTAATGGACCCATTTCATCTAACGCAAAATCTCACAGGCCTGCAAACCCAGATTAAACTAAGAAATTAGAGCCTTAATGGCTATAAAAACTAATGACAAAAAAAATTGTAAACCTAAGCAACTCTACCCACAAATCCTAAAAATCATTTTTAGTCCATGCATTAACACAAAGGAAGTGAATTTCTTACTCGCAAAGACATGAAAAGCAAGGCCACTATAACCCTTATAAGATTCCCAAGGGCAATAATTTTTAGAATGCAACCCGACATTCGGTCTGGACTATTATTATGCACAACTAAGGCTGCAACAGCCATAGTTAGAGCTATAACGACATAAAAATAGTGACTATTTCACCATATCTTGCAAAACAACCTAAAACCAATTAAAACCCTAGCCACATAAAACCCTAACATAAAAATTTAACTGAAAATAAAATTGGTTCATAGTCTTAGAACTTAGAACTTAGGCTACAATATAAGTCTAATGGCATGCAGAAAATTCTGAAACCCTACCAAAGTAGTCTATTGATGTCGTGCGAGAAAGCCAACCCATGAAGATGATTCCATAATTTTTATTTAATCTCACACAATTTGCACTCAATGCATTAAACATGCATTCACTGCTTGAGTACTAGTCCACCGCCAATGCTCTCAAGATTAAATATTTGGGCAGGTGCATGGAAATGGGTAGCAATTCGGTGGACACCTTTCAAAAAAAAATTAAAAAGAAATAACACGAGCACGTTATAACACACTAGCATTATTGGTTCGGTGTGCCGAGCCTTACAACAAACCAATAATGCGAGTGCGTTATAACGTGCATGCATTATTGCTTGTTAAAAACAAAAAACAAAGTGAAAACTTGTCATTGTTATTTTGACTATTTTTTTCTTGTAGCCACGGCCAAAACCCCATACTTACGCGCTCACGTTCTAGGAGGAGCAATTCAACAAATTGTTTCACCAACAATTTCTATTTCTTCACAACGATGGCGCCACGATGACGGGGAGATGTGAGAGGTAAGGATTTTGTGGTTTTTGTTTTGAATTAGTTAGTTGTAGGTTGAATTTGTTAGTTTTAGGTTGAATTTGATATATATTTGTTTTAATTTTTAGGAGATGCAAATCAACCTACAAACCCTCAAGATCCCCAATAGAAAGACCAACCAAATCCTCAAGATCAAAATCAACCACGACAACAACCTCCTCCACCAATCACTCAACCCCGTCCTGGCACTCAATAAAATTTAATGAGTGAAATTGAGAACAACAAAAAACAAATTGAGGATTTGATCATTAGGTTGAGTGATCCAAATGATTCAACCACAGAAACAATGACCCTAGCAAATTCATTGAAAGATATGGTAAAAAATGTAGATTCAATTAGCAAACAAATAACTGGATGGCAAGATAGGAGGCAGGCGACTAGGGATTATTATGCAAATAAACTATCATACAAAGATGTAAAGGATTTAAAAATTACAAAAGGTGATGTGTGCTCATTATTCACTGACCCACACACAAATCAAAATCTTACCCTTAATGCGAAGAGGTTTCCTATCCATTGGTGCCACCACCAACAGATTAGGGACCAATTTTATGATAGGTGATACATGGTCTTTGATTACCCACCGTGCAACAATTGCAAGGTCCCACAATATTTCCTTAGGAAACTATACAGTGAATTCATATTGAACAAAATCCCAAATTATTTTGATATGAGGGATTTCCAGGGGAGAGGTGGGGGGTCAGCTCAGGATAGACCCGATGCACAGCCGGATCCTATGCAACAAGGTAGACGAGCTCTCGCTAGGCCACCTCATGAGCACATTGTTATGCCTTCTATCACAAAGGAAAGTGCTGACGTAGAGACATTGTAGGTGATCAACACTTTGACCCAAAGTGTCATCCATCATACTAGCCCTATTCTACAATGCCATCTAGGGGAGTCTTCGAGTGGTGGTTGTTGAACACATGTGTGTCAATCTTGCGGGGCTACTTGTTCATATGACCCCACCGACACTCAGGAGACTGGTACGCAGGATTCGTCTGTAGCTATGGAGATGGAGAGGGCAACTGACATTTTGCATGAGGCATATGGCATTGATAGTCAGGTAAAAGTTAGTGCATGTTCATTGAATTTAATTTATTAAATTTCAATTTTGAAATACAAGATTAACTAAAAATGTTTTATGATTTTAATAAAATTGCAGGGTCACAGTGTTGAGACTAGATACACCAGCCCCCCACCAACTTATTTCTACAGTACACCTATCGCTGGGGTATGTAACTAGTAAACAATTATAAATTTATTGCATGTTAATAGCATTGTTTTACGAATGGTAATTTAATATGAGATTTTGGATGTTGAACAGACTAATATTGGAGGTTTTGATGGAACACTTCCTAGTGGTGGTGGATTTACTCAAACCTACACAGAGGTAATAGAATAAAGAGTTTAACTAATGAATCAAGTACTTAATAGATTTGTGTAGTTTATATGCACATCGTTGATTACATTGAATAATTTGTTATTTTATTTTCAGATGATGCAAGCCGAAACACCTACGAATGTGATGAGGGCAATGGATATTGGTGTGTCATCTGCTATACAATCCTCGATGGCTCTGACAGGAGAGGTATGAGGCAAATTAGTAAATTTTAATTTACATTTGTTGTTATAGATGTTAGTTAGTGAAAAATCAAACCATTATTGATTCACGTAGTTTAATTTCTATTTGTATGGTTTATACAGGGCTTGATCATGCTTGAGCATGGGCATGAGAATATTTCCCCCATGGAGAGAGATCATGAAATGGCGGTAAGTGATTATTTTGTCAAATATATCATTTTTTATAATGTAATTTCTATATATTCATGTCTTTACTTCTTATTGTAACAGTTAAAACTTCACCATGAACTAAACACTAGGAGGAGCAGTAGGAGCACTCCTTGAGCGTAGCAAAAATGAGTGACAGACCTATCGCCATCCGATCGAAAAGGAAAGGGAAAGAATTTATTTCCAAGGCATGGAGAGCAATGAATTTTGATTCCAGAGCCCTTTGTTGTATGCCTACATGGCAGTTTTGTACATATTTCTATTAGACATATTTGACATTGTATGCCTATATGGGATTCTTGTAAGCCTATATGGCTATTTTGAACATATATTTCATACTTATACGACATATATTGATGTATGCCTACATGGCTATTTGCTTAATACAAATATCTTTTATCGATTCCTGACCATATTTGAATTCTAAATTGATGGTTCAACAGATATGAGTTACGTGTATTCAAGTGTATACTTTACAACTTACGTGTATAGTTTGTGATTTACGTGCGTTCGAATGTATACTTTGTGGCTTACGTGTTTTCATGCATATACTTTGTATTAATTTATGTATACTATGTATTGGAGTGTATACTTTTTGAGGCTTACGTGTTTTTGAGTACTTGTTTTTCCCTTATTGACATGTACATGCTTGAATTATTCTTGTGTATAATTATTAATTGGTTAGCCCTAGCATTGATCATTGTTGTCCTTCATGATTTGTCTTGAATATTAATTGATTGATGCTAAACAATTTTATCTAAAAGAAAAAAACATGTTTACAATTGGCATTCCATGAAATGATTCATAAAAAGATTCCAATATGTTCTTTATCTAAAAGCTGGAGGTTGTACCAAGTACGGGATCAACAAGTTTGTATCAAAAATCAAAAAAACAGAGAATAGTGTGAATAATTCTTATTAGATCTTCTCCAAAAGTTCATCAAAAACCTCCATTCGAGCCTCTCAAAGGCTTTACATAGTGTTTTACACCCTTCTCTAACTGATCCACACTCTCAACTAACTAAAAACCAACTTTCAAAACAAGTAACCGTTGCATTTCAAATTTGTTGCTTTAAGCAACTTACAAATTTGCAACTTTAGACTCCTCCAACCTAATGAGTACATCTAATGACCTCTAAATCCACACAAATGGCGTACAAATAGCCTTATTACATCAACAAAACTCCATTCTTTCACAATCATATACAAATTCACAAATTTTCCTTCAAAGGCTACAAAGACAACTTCTAGTGCAAGATTGAAATTTTTACATTTTTTATCACTAGAACCAAAAGTCACCCTAAAACATACCTAATGGTGTTAATTGACCTTATTCAAGACAAAGCATGATCAAAATACCCACAACAACCTATTGACCATCAAATAATCACTAAATCCACTGAACTAGACCTTCTTCATCAAATGAAGGAACAAGGTGCTCTGCACCAATGATCGTACATTTTTTGTGTGGAATACTCGAACTTCTCAACCATCATTTGTATGTTTCTCTTTTCCAGTGTTTTGCATGCCATCATAAGGGATCAAGTCGGTTGAACGCAAGTCAAATCAATTCCACGTGTTTGGGTGAGAAAGAGGACCATGCCTAGCGTAAACCTACCTATTGGGACGCATTGGAGCAGTTAGTTTGGTCACACGAATTGTAAAATGAAAGTGGCACCACTTTGCAACTTTGCACAACTTGAATTTGACACTTTTTCCATAAAGTGAAAATCCATCACCACGGGAAAACCACTTTGAGATAGCCAAAACTAAGAGAGGTTTTTGTAGAGGGGCCCAACATGATCCTGTAGAATCAAACGAGAAGTTTCTAAGCATCACGGTATCTAAGTAATAGCATGTTGAAGTTTGCAGCCATTTTTCACTTTAGACCCTTAAAGGATCGATCCGATGGAACGTAGCTCAGAGCGATTCCACGTGTTTCGGTGTGAAAGAGGACCATTTTTAGCGTAAAAATACCTATTCGAACACGTTGGAATAAATCCGCTCGGTCACACGAGTTGCAAAGCGAAAGTTGCACCACTTTGCAACTTTGCACAACTTGAAATTGACACTTTTTCCATCAAGTGAAAATCCGCCGCCATGGGAAAACCACTCCGAGATAGCCAAAATCGAGAGAGGTTTTTGTAGACAAGCCAAATGCAATCCTAGAGGATTAGATGAGAAGTTTTTAAGTGTCACGTTATTCGAGTAATAGCATGTTGAAGTTTGCAACCATTTTGCACTTTGGACCCTTAAGGGATTGATCCGGTGGAACATAGCTCGGAGCGATTCCGCGTGTTTTGATGCAAAAGAGGACCATGCCTAGCGTAAAAAATACCTATTCGGATGCATTGGAATAGTCTACTTGGTCACACGAGTTGTAGAGAAAAATTTGCACCACTTTGCAACTTTGCACTATTTGCATTTGATGCTTTTTCCATCAAGTGAAAATCTGCCACCATGGGAAAACCACTCCAAGATAGCCGAAACCAAGAGAGGTTTTTGTAGAGGGGCCCAAAAAAATCATGTAGGATTAGACAAGAAGTTTCTAAGCATCATGGTATTTGAGTAATAGCATGCTGAAGTTTGCAACCATTTTGCACTTTGGACCCTTAAGGGATCGATCCGATGGAACGTAGCTCGGAGTGATTCCGCATGTTTCAGTGTGAAACAAGACCATGCCTAGAATAAACATACCTATTCGAACGTCTTGGGTTAGTTAGTTTGGTCACATGAGTTGCAGAACGAAAGTTGCACCACTTTGCAACTTTGCACAGCTTGAATTTGACACTTTTTCCATCAAGTGAAAATTCACTGCCACAGGAAAACTACTCTAAGATAGCCAAAACCGAGAAATTTTTTTGTATAGGGGCCCAATGCGATCCTGTAGGATTAGATGAGAAGTTTCTAAGTGTTATGGTATCCGAGTAATAGCATGCTGAAGTTTGCATCTATTTGCACTTTGGACCATGCCTAGCATAAAAATACCTATTCGGACGCGTTGGAGTCGTTATTTTGGTCACACGAGTTGTAGAGCGAAAGTTGCACCACTTTGCAACTTTGCACAACTTGAATTTGACACTTTTTCCATCAAGTGAAAATCTGCCGCCACGAGAAAACCACTCTGAGATAGCCAATACCGAGAGAGGTTTTTCTAGAGGGGCCCAACACGATCTTGCTGGATTAGATGAGAAATTTATAAGTGAAATGGAATAATTTTTATGGGGTTTGTGTTGCTGCCCCTGTAGATTTTGATGGAAAAAGGGCATGAAAAATGAGGTTTCACCGTAGGGCCTGATCAAATATTGCATGTAGAGGTTGGGTGATTGTCTTTTGAGTTTGTGCAGGTGATTTTAAGAAGGTCTGAGACAATGGAATGTTCTGGTAAGGTGTGGAACCATTCCTTTCAATAAACCCTCTTTATACTAGCATAAAATAAGGGTTTTGGTTTGGCATGGTGGAGTGAGATTGTCCTGAGATAAATTGTGGATCCGAGGGTTTGGATACATGATAATTTCTGCCTCAACAAGTTAAGGAGGTTCTTGAATGTTTAAAGGTATGTTCCTTTGTTTCTTGAATTCCCCTGCACAAATAAACACACACACACCTAAAACATCCTAATTCGACCTTACAAGCTTTATATCACTTCTCTCATCACCGAATGACCTCTTTGAGACTTTGAATACATTACATATGACCTTTACATGACCTTTTTCACATTGTTTACATTTCAAAATTCAAATTTTGCAAATTTTCCTATTGAAGGCATTTACAAAACAAGGTGCTACTGCACCAAACATGAACTCCAAAATTACAATATTTGAGTAAATCTCATTATGTAAGTAAATCTTATTACAATGCCTTAGGTACTTCATTCTCACAGATCTTTTACAATTTCACTCATACATTCGAGATTCTCTTTAAATGTCTACATCATAGGTGCTCATTATGAGGTTAACTTCAATTGAGTAACTTCAGATTCCCTCGCTAAGCTTCACACGCTCTTTTATAATGGTTTGAAATCAAAATTGATATTTGTCAAGATCATCAAAATAAGGATGTTGCGTTGTTTTTTTGGCTGAGATTCTCTTTGATGGCTCATAAATCAGTATTTTCTGCAACGAGAGATAAATCAATTTTTAGTAGTTTACTTACAAATACGCAAAGTAAAAGAGAAAAAGAAAGAGCATCCAAAATGGAAATGAAATAAAAATAGATGGAAGACACTTACAGATAGGCATGCAGGTCTCACAACTTGGTCACTCTTGGTCATACATTTTCACTGGGAATTCCAACATACCTATTGCACACAACACCTCTCATGAATAGAGTAAGTTCAAATTTCAGATGCTCTTATAATGTCTACATCATAGCTACTCATGATAAGGTTAACTTCAAATGAATAACTTGAAATTCCCTCACCAAACTTTGCACACACTTTTCTAATGGCTTAAAATCATGACTGAGATTTGTCAAGATCATCAAAATAAGGATGTTGCATTGCTTTTTTGGCTAACATTCTTTTGGGTGGCTCATATATCTCCATTTTTTGCAAGGGGACACCAATCACTGTTTAGTATGTTACTTACAAATACGCAAAGTAAAAGAAGATGATAGCATTGGAATCAAACAAATTAATGTGCATACAAGTATAAATTAATAAGAACTAATGTGCATATACTTACAAATTGATCCAACGAACCATCTGGGTTTGCTCTACTCTTTATTGTGTCAAGTATTGCCTCATGGTCAGACTCATGGAACTTCCACAAGGTCTTTTTCAAAGGTCTACCCCCATATTTGGTCAAACAAACATTGGATGCCATGACAAGGTTCGAGTAATGAAGAATCTTATGATGCATGTCAAAGTCCTGAAATAGCCAATGTTTAACACTCGAATGTGGGTACCTTCTAAGCCATGTTCCAGTAACCACAACTAAGCCTGGAGGGTATTCGATGTTTTCTCCATCTATAATTGGGGCTTGCAATTTATTTTTGGCCTCAACACAATGACACAAGTAATAGTTTGTTCCCTCTTCATTGTCTTCATTTGCAATAACTGCATAAACATGCCTTGCATTGATATGTGTAAAAAATATCTTGAAATTTGTCAACATTACGAAGACAGTACAAAGTAAGATAATGATATAGAATTTCAACAACTAAGCAAGTAGATATATCACCTGGTTGAACTAGATCTGATACGTAGTCAAATTCAACTGATGATTCCATCTGTGTCAATTCCAATACTATCAAAGGGTGATACGTGTGAAGTGGGCTAAGATAACTTGTCAACCATATGTCAACCCGCTCCCCTGACTCACAATCATTCCAGGCTTGCATTGTACATGAAGAACAAAAGCATGCCATCTTTCGTGTATCGATACTCCATGAAACTGCATTTGAGCTAAGGAAAGAGTGTACCTCACTCAATCCTATTAGTGTACAACAGTCCTCATATGGTGCAATGTTAGTATCATCCATCAACCAAAAAAATATACGAACTGAAAACATGCCTTCATTACCTGGACCCATCGAAGCATTACACCACTTGACGATTGATTTTGCATCTGTCAACTTTGCACTGTCTTTATACTTTAACTCTTCTCGTGCTAATGCTCTTTTCACACATGCTCTTGCACCATCATGCTCCCCCTTTCCATGTTCGGCCTCACAAAAGTTCCACATATGTTGAACACCTGTAATTACATGCATCCTGCACTACCAGTAGAACATGTGCGAGTTCTTGAACTGTGTTGCACAGTTATCAGACCATATTATATTTCGGCTGTATTTTATGCCCCTCTGAACCAAACCACTATAGAACATTTGGAAGCAACCTTGCACGAACTCTAGAGAATGTGTGCGATCATCACTAATGTAAAAGTGGTACTCCCTCAATACCTTCCTTTGGTCATCTATACTATCAGATGCATGAATGAATGCTATGTGCACAAATATCGAAACCTGTGTGGAGTTGTAATACTATGACTACACCTCATGTTGTGGTTGTAGAGTGTAGTTCTCCACAAAGTCAACCATTGATACTATGCTTCCAATTGGAAAGGTGTCCTTGCATAGCTTGAATTGCATGTCCAACCATCGGGCTCTATGGGTATGCATTGCATACTCCGACAGTATATTGTCACGAAACATGGACATAAACTGGTACACTGGAATCTTCTCAATAACCAAATCACACATTTTTGCTTGAGACCCATCTTTTATAGCATATGCCACTGTTTTATACTTCCCAAACTCTACTAGTTTTTATCCCACCTCATCTGTGCTTTCCATATGTTGACATATTGGCATATGCTGGAAGACACCGCAACGCTCGCATGAACCATCCAAGCATGTTGTCTTGTAGAATATCTGGCCATCCTCTATTTCACATAATTTTTTTGATAAGAACTCTCTTGAAGATTTTGGTGGGGCTTCTATGCCACAATCCTACAAAACATTGTTAGTATGCAAATCTACACATATAGAATGATAAACATCATAAGGGTTAGAAAATTCAATATGTAGTCTACAAAAACAAGTAGTGCGTGTGTGATTTATCTTGACATAAAAAGGTTTAAGCATTTCAAAAAATCTTTGAGAAATACTAATTTGAGGATAATCATTTTCAAATTTTTGAAAAAATTAGGTTTGAGTCATATCCAAAAAATGCTTTGGATGTGGCTCACGATTCTGACTACCGATTCTCCTTCTTACCACATCCCTTTGATTCGGAGATGGCCTTGTGTTATTCTTCCAATACTCTTCAAGTAGTGTTCTCAAGGCTTCGACAACTTCTTTATCTTTTTGTGACAATCTCCTTGAGAATGCCCATAATTCATTTGAATCATTGCCCTCAATTCTTTGTCGCCTTTGAATGGCTCTTGATAAAAAAAATCTACTAATTCTCATGTGTTCACTCGTATTTTTAATGAGATGAGATCTCTTTATTTGACAGCTTACCAAAGTCGATGTAATGACACATCGGGTGACATTACTATCCTTTGAGTGTGAGGTCTTACCCACACTCTCATAAGCATCCATTAGATTCTTCACAATAGAATCTTCACTTGATGCATTCAATGTTCTCAACCCAAGAGTCTTCATGATGTTCCTATACTTTGCACCCCACATCATTTCAACAAATAGTTGACATCTTGCAGTCTCATTTAGTCTTTCAAAGAATCGTTCCCAAATCTTATCAGCATATCTTCTACAAGTGCATGTTGAAATCTTACCTTCCATGTGCTGCAAAATCTCATCATCAATATTAATCAAATACTTTGGCTTTCTACGCAAAATTCTAGGTGGTATTCTCCTAGGTACATACATCTCAACATTAGGAATTTCATCAATATTTAATTGAGGTGGGATAGATTGCGTACCTTCGATCGAGGGTGGAGAAGAAGACAATGCTTGAGGTTCACATGGGGATGATGGAATACCTTCTTCGTCAAATCCGAGTTATGATGTACTCTCAACTTGAGATGTGTTGGATGGTGTCCAACAATATTCACTTGAGGTAGATGGTGTCCCTCCATATTCACTTGCACTAGATGGTGTTCGTCCATATTCACTTCTGCTAGATGGTGTCCCTCCATATTCGCTTGTGCTTAATGGTGTCCCTTCATATTCACTTGTCATAGAGGGTGTGTCTCCAACTACGGTATCTGAATCTATCTTACGATGATGCTTTCACATTTGTTCCTTTTGTGCTGCCAATTCACGTTCTTTTTTTGATGGTTGAGGTTCCTCTTCAATTGGCTTGTTTTCATCAATCGTTTCCAATTTCTTCAATTCATGATATGTCGCCACCCGAAATCTCTCCTTTTCTTTGAAGGTTTCATTCTCTTCGTCTGTTAGTTTCCTCTTTGTCTTTTTCTTTGGCATGGCGGATAATTTAATTTGTACCATGGTAATGAGACAAATATTAGTTCCTAAAAAATGTATCCATTCAAGTTAATTGAAAAATATATGTTATTCAAGGCTTCATTTAAATAATACTTACAATTATCCTGTACAAAAGTTAACCTCCAATAGACAAATGTGACATGATTTTTTTCAATCCAGAATACCTTAAAGAAAAGTGGTAACGTGGCATGCCATGATTGCAAGATAGGCTCAAACTAGAAGTGTGGACATTTGTAAAAAATTGCATTTTTTGGCAAAGTTGTGAAGAGATAAGTTAGTTAAGAAGTTACAAAAATAGTTAGATACGTTGGGGGAGTTGAGTTTGAAGGGAAATAAGATAAATATCATGTAAGTTACAATCATAATGAGTGTAATGGCATTGTGAGTGTTTGATAAGTTTGTGGTGCAAGAGCACCTTGACAATCTATGCTTCCATTTTGAAATTTGATTCAATTTTGGGTATCTCAATGTCGTAAGAGGGTCATTAGAGACATTTTCCATATATGGGAATCATTAGGAGGTTTAAAATGTGCATTGACAACGTAAGGTTATAATGACAAACAAAATTGAAAGCAAGCCATAATAGAATGAAAGAAAATGTGTAAAGACTTCACATACCTAAAAAACCAGACTTTCGAATGGAGGAGTTCAACCCAATTATGTAGGCTTAGCTTCTTCTTTCTTCAAACTCCACAACAATTTGACTTGTTCAAAAGTTTGTTCCCCTCCAAACTTCAATTGTATATTAGTTTTCAATGGAATTCAAACTTCAATTGACATTGTATGTCTTTCAATGTGGAAACTCTTCTATTTCATGCAAAGGTGGTAGAAAGATCATGGAAAAGGTGATGGAATGTGAAAAACATGCTTGCACACTTCACAACATCATCAAAAGGCTACTTTTTATCAAAGCGCGTGCAGAACCAGGAGAATATGCAAACTGTGGGGCTTGACATCACGGGTATATTCAGTTTTTTTACCGTTTTTAGTGGAATACAAAACGCGCTCGTGTTATAACACGAGTGCGCTATTTCTTCCTAAAACGGTAGCATCTCTAGTTCTTCAAAATACGCACGCATTATATGAAATATGGTTTTCTTAATATATTTATTTTCTCCCTCTTTGTCTAAGAGGGAGAGAGAGGGAGGGAAGAAGGGAGGGAGGGAGAGGGAGGAGGAAGGGAGAGAGGGAGGGAGAGGGAGAGGGAGAGGGGTAGAAAGATGAAGGGAGGAGATGAGATAGATAGGAGGGAGAGAGGGGAGAGCGGGAGAGAAAGAGAAAGTGAGGGAGAGGAGGAGGAGAGGAGAGAGGAAGAGGGAGAGAAAGAGAGAATGGGAGATAAAGAGGGAGAGAGAGGGAGGGAGGAAGGGAGTGAGGGAGGGAGAGGGAGGAGGAAGGGAGAGGCAGAGGGAGAGGGTTAGAAAGAGATAGTGGGAGAGATGGAGATAGATGGGGAGGGAGAAAGGGGGAGAGTGGGAGATAAAGAGGGAGAGGGACAGTGGGAGAGAAAGAGAGAGTGGGAGAGAAAGAGGGAGAGAGAGGGAGGGAGAGAGGGATGGAGCTAGATGGAGAGAGGAAGAGTGGGAGGGAAAGAGAGATTGGGAGAGAAAGAGGGAGAGGGAGGGAGGAAGGAGAGAGGGAGGGAGAGGAGGAAAGAGATAGTGGGAGAGATGAAGATAGATAGGAGGAGGGATGGGGTGAGGGAGGAGAGAGGAGGGAGAGAGGGGAGAGTGGGAGAGAAAGAGGAGAGGGAGAGAGTGGGAGGAGAAGAGGCAAGAGAGGAGGAGGGAGGGAGGAGGAGTGAGGGAGGAGGGAGAGGGAGAGAGGAAGAGTGGGAGAGAAAGAGGGAGTGGGAGAGAAAGAGGGAGAGGGAGAGTGGGAGAGAAAGAGAGAGAGAGGGAGGGAGGAGGGAGGTAGGGAGAGGGAGAGTGGGAGAGTGGGAGTGGGAGAGAAAGAGGGAGAGAGGGAGGGAGAGGGAGTGGGAGAGATGGAGATAGAGAGGGAGGGAGAGAGGGGGAGAGTGGGAGAGAGTGGGAGAGTGAGAGAAGGGGAGAGTGGGAGAAAGATATAGTGGGAGAGATGGAGATATAGAGGGAGGGAGAGACAGACTGAGAGAGAGATAGAGGGTAGAGGGTTAACCTCAACCCTTAAACCCTTAAACCCTAAACTCTAAAACCCTCTACCCTCTACCCTCTACCCTCAACCCAATACTCTCTACCCTAAACCCTAATCCCTCAACCCCTATACCCTCTTAATCCCTCAACCCTCAACCTTCAACCTTTAAAACCTAATCCCTCAACCCCTATACCCTCTACTCTATAACCTCTTAATCCCTCAACCCTAAACCCTAAGCCCTTAAACCCTAACCTGTAAACCCTCTACCCTCTACCGTCAATCCTCTAACCTCTACTCTCAACTCTAATCCCCCAACCCTTAAACCCACTTAGTAAACTCTCTACCCTAATCCCTCAACCCTCTTGACCCTTAATCCCTCAACCCTCAACCTTCAACCTTTAAACCCTAATCCCTCAACCCCTATACCCTCTTAATTCCTCAACCCTCAACCCTTATCTCTCAACCCTCAGCTCTTCAACCCTAATCCCTCAACCCCATACCCTCTTAATCCCTCAACCCCTATACCCTCTACTCTATAACCTCTTAATCCCTCAACCCTCAACCCTAAACCCTTAAATCCTAACCCGTAAACCCTCTACCCTCTACCATCAATCCTCTAACCTCTACTCTCAACCCTAATCCCCCAACCCTTAAACCCACTTAGTAAACTCTCTACCCTAATCCCTCAACCCTCTTGACCCTTAAACCCTCAACCCTATACCCTATACATTAAACCCTCAACCCTCAATTCTCAACCCTCAACCCTTAATCCCTAAACCCTCGATCCTTAAACCCTAAACCCTCTACCCCTATACCCTCTACCCCTTATATTGGACCCTGAACCTAATCCTTCAACCATATACCCTCAAATCTATACCCTAAAACCTCTACCCTCAACCAAGTAAACCCTTAACCCTAAACCCTTAACCCTCAACCCTTAAACCCGAATCCCTCAACCCCTATACCCTCTTAATCCCTCAACCCTCAACCCTTAAACCCTAATCCCTCAACCCCTATATCCTCTTAATCCCTCAACCCTCAACCCTCAACCCTTAAACCCTAATCCCTCAACCCCTATACCCTCTTAATCCTTCAACCCTCAACCTTCAACCTTTAAACCCTAATCCCTCAACCCCTATACCCTCTTAATCCCTCAACCCTCAACCCTTGTCCCTCAACCCTTCAACCCTAATCCCTCAACCCTCAACCCTCAACCCTTAAACCCTAATCCCTCAACCCTCAACCCTCAACCCTTAAACCCTAATCTCTCAACCCCTATACCCTTTACTCTACAACCTCTTAATCCCTCAACCCTAAACCCTTTAACCCTAACCCGTAAACCCTCTACCCTCTACCGTCAATCCTCTACCCTCTACCCTCAACCCTAATCCCCCAACCCTTAAACCCACTTAGTAAACTCTCTACCCTAATCCCTCAACCCTCTTGACCCTTAATCCCTCAACCCTCAACCTTCAACCTTTAAACCCTAATCCTTCAACCCCTATACCCTCTTAATTCCTGAACCCTCAACCCTCAACCCTTATCCCTCAACCCTCAACCCTTCAACCCTAATCCCTTAACCCCTATACCCTCTTAATCCCTCAAACCTCAACCCTCAACCCTTAAACAATAATCCCTCAACCCCTATACCCTCTACTCTATAACCTCTTAATCCCTCAACCCTCAACCCTAAACCCTTAAACCCTAACCCGTAAACCCTCTACCCCACCGCCAACTTCTAACCTCTACCTCAACCCTAATCCCCCAAACCCTCTCTTGACCCTTAAACCTCAA
>CM021104.1:379913123-380062406 GCA_007115665.2 Sequoiadendron giganteum
AAACCCTAATCTCGCAACCCCTATACCCTCTACTCTATAACCTCTTAATCCCTCAACCCTAAACCCTAAACCCTTAAACCCTAACCCGTAAACCCTCTACCCTCTACCGTCAATCCTCTACCCTCTACCCTCAATCCTAATCCCCCAACCCTTAAACCCACTTAGTAAACTCTCTACCCTAATCCCTCACTCTCTTGACCCTTAATCCCTCAACCCTCAACCTTCAACCTTTAAACCCTAATCCCTCAACCCCTATACCCTCTTAATTCATCAACCCTCGACCCTTATCCCTCTACCTTCAACCCTTCAACCCTAATCCCTCAATCCCTATACCCTCTTAATCCCTCAAACCTCAACCCTCAACCCTCAACCCTCAACCCTTAAACAATAATCCCTCAACCCCTATACCCTCTACTCTATAACCTCTTAATCCCTCAACCCTCAACCCTAAACCCTTAAACCCTAACCCGTAAACCCTCTACCCTCTACCGTCAATCCTCTAACCTCTACTCTCAACCCTAATCCCCCAACCCTTAAACCCACTTAGTAAACTCTCTACCCTAATCCCTCAACCCTCTTGACCCTTAAACCCTATACCCTATACCATATACATTAAACCCTCAACCCTCAATTCTCAACCCTCAACCCTTAATCCCTCAACCCTCAATCCTTAAATGCTAAACCCTCTACCCCTATACCCTCTACCCCTTACATTGGACCCTGGACCTAATCCTTCAACCATATACCCTCAAACCTATACCCTAAACCCTCTACCCTCAACCCAGTAAACCCTTAAACCCTAATCTCTCAACCCCTATACCCTCTACTCTATAACCTCTTAATCCCTCAACCCTAAACCCTATACCCGTAAACCCTAACACGTAAACCCTCTACCCTCTACCATCAATCCTCTACCCTCTACCCTCAACCCTAATCCCCCAACCCTTAAACCCACTTAGTAAACTCTCTACCCTAATCCCTCAACCATCTTGACCCTTAAACCCTAAACCCATAAACACTCAACCCTAAACCCTTGACCCTCAACCCTTAAACCCTAAACTCTATAACCCTCTACCCTCTACCCTCTACCCTCTACCCTCAGCCCTCAACCCTCAACCCAATACTCTCTACCCTTACACTATTAAATCCAAGAAAACTCTCTACCCTAATCCCTAAAGCCTCAACCCTTATAACCTCTACCCTATATATTGGACCCTCAACCCTAATCCCTCGACCATATACCCTATACCCTCAACCCTCAACCTTCAACCTTAAACCATGAATCTTCAACCCTCAACCCTTAAACCCTCTACCCTCTACCCTCTACCCTATACATTAAACCCTCAACCCTCAACCCTTAATCCCTCAACCCTCAATCCTTAAACCCTAAACTCTCTACCCCTATACCCTCTACCCCTTACATTGGACCCTGAACCTAATCCTTCAACCATATACCCTCTACCCGCAACCAAGTAAACCCTTAACCCTAAACCCTTAAACCTTCTACCCTATACCCTCAACCAAATACCCTCTACCATCGACCCTATTCTCTCAACCCTCAAACCTTAAACCCTAATACCCTAGAAACCATCAACCCTAAAGGTCCTCCACCCTAATCTCTCAACCCTATACCCTCAACCCCTATCACTTTCTCTCTATCTATACTTATCACCTCTCCCTCCCTCCTTCCCTCTCTAATTGTCTCTATCTACCATCTCCCTCTTTCTACGTACCTCTCGTTCAATCAATCCCTACCACCCTCTCTCGCTCCCTCTATCCATCTATCTTTATGTCCCTCCCACTCTATCCCACTCTCTCCCAATCCCTCTCTCTCATGTCTCTCCCTCCCACCCCCCTCTCTCTCAGGTCTCTCCCTCTGGCAACCTACCTAAGTAACTCTCT
The DNA here is from genome assembly GCA_007115665.2 of Sequoiadendron giganteum. Classification (NCBI taxonomy): domain Eukaryota; kingdom Viridiplantae; phylum Streptophyta; class Pinopsida; order Cupressales; family Cupressaceae; genus Sequoiadendron; species Sequoiadendron giganteum. The sequence goes on from CM021104.1 coordinate 379,915,026, forward strand.
CTTTGTCTCTCTCCCCTCTCTCTATCTATCCCTTCCACCCTACCTAGATAAGTCCCTCTCAATCCACCCCCCTCTTTCTCTACCTCTATCAGGTCACTCCCTCCCACACCCTCTCCCTCTCTCAGGTCTCTCACTCACACTCCCTCTGTCTCCCACTCCCTCTCTCTCTCACATTCCCTCTCTTTCACACTCCCTCTCACTAAATATCTCTCAAGTCTCTCCCTCTCACCCCCCTCACACTCTCAAGTCTCTCCCTTTGGCACCCTACCTACATAACTCTCTTTTTCTCTATGTCTCTCTCTCCCCCCTCTCTCTCTCCATCTCTCTCAATTCTCTCTCTCCCACCCCCCCTCTCTCTCCCTCCCTTTATCCCTCCCACCCTACCTAACTAAGCCCCTCTCACTCCAACCCCTTCTCTCCCACTCCCTCTTTCTTAAACTCACATCCACCCCCTCTCCATCTCTCTAGACTCTCTCTCTCTCTAAATTCTCCCCCCCTTTAAATACATACGTAAATACATACATACATGTGTAGATACAATCTTACATACATACATACAATATATATGCATTGATACATATAGGCATGCACACATGCATACAAGCATGCATACATGACATACAAGCATACATGTACATACAAACATATAAATATATCAGCATACATTCAATATATTGGCATTTTAACATAAAGGAGGACATAACACGAGCGCATTATAACGTGCTCGCGTTATATCTTAGTTGACATGTTTCTCGCAGAAGCAAAAACAATGTCATAATTGAAATATAACGTGAGCGTGTTATAGCACGCTTGCGTTATATCTTGCTTTGGGAATTCCTGAGCCTTAGGCTTGGTATTTGCCTTGGAATACCAACCCAAAACTTCTTGGAAGGCATTCCCAACGACCATAGATGTGTTTTTAAAAAATCTACCATATTTCACATAATCGAGTTCGTGCTCACCGTCAGGATTGCATGTAGTTCAATATAAAAAAAATTGAACACATGGGTAATGTTGGGTTCTCTCTTAGCTATCCAACGATGTAATTTTTTTCACTTTCTGAAAATGTTAAGACTTTCATCCATAATTTATTTTATTTGTATGTCTTTTTTTGGCCAAAAGAAGTGTTTGGTATTTTTCTCATTATAAATTAACCGTTCATCAAATTTTCAAATAAATTACATTTTTACAAACTAGACTCCATTCTACAAATTTAAGAAAAAAAATAAAATAAAATTTAATTCGTTTCCAAAATTTGTAGGGGTAGCACGGCCAAAATTCTATTTTTCAAGAAATGTCCACTTCGAAAATTAGTAAAAAATCAAATATTCATTAAAACATTATCAGAAAAATCATGCATCAACTACATACTGTTAGCTAACTTCTGACAGTTGCGATTTTAAAAATACTAAAAAAAAATTCACCGTAGGAGGGTTGTACAAGAGTTGATATGTTATGTTTTTTTGACAAAAACAACACCAATTTGTGTAAGTCCATCTTTTGAACCCCTTAATATCAACCATTTTAAAAATAAACTAGTAGTTTAGAAAGTAGACTCAGAGCACTTCGATCCTTCTTTTTGTTCCATCTCAAAATTTTGAGTGTAACTATCCTCAATTTCATGTCCAAGGTCAATATTTCCTTATTTCAGAAAAAAGTTGTCCACTTAAGTCCCCTTTTTGGGAACCATCTTTGTGCACTTACCCATTTGCCACAATGTATAATGTCCCTGTATTTTCCTAGTTTACTTAAAGGAAAATGAAAGAAAATGAAAAATCGACCTACTCAAACCAATAGAAAAAGAGATAAACCGTAATTTTTTAGCACAAAAAATATGTGTTTAAATCCCGACTATAGGAAAAAATCAAAAATATTTTAAACAATACAATCTCATTGACCAAGCGAGTAATCAAAAAGCAAATGCAATGATTGCAATAGTAAACTTACCTATTGATAGGAACTAATAATGTGTATAATGCATAACACTAGATATATTTATAAAAAAAAAATTAGTGGAAGGATCTAAAATATTTGTGTATCAACCATTTGATAGCACTCTTAAGTGATGTTTGTAAGAAATAAGTGATTTTGAAGTTATGTCAATTTAATATCTTTATAAATGTTAACCATAAGAACTTGAATTAATTTATAATTATACTTTAAATCATATAGGGGAGAGGGGCCTATAGTAGGGGAGCACCAAAATTAGGGATATAAGTAGTTTTTATTGAGCCCCACAGTTGAGCACTTCTTATCCAATTGCAAAACACTTTTTTCCATAAAGTACATAATCTAACAAATCATGTGATGCCACATCAGCGTAACATATTCACATGACTTAGTGCTCTACTATTGGATTGTATGTGGTTTAACAAAAATCATGTTGATGTGGCATCATATTTGATGATGTGACCCTAAAAATATTTTTTTTAAGCAGATGAGTTGGCAAATAAATTGTTGTACAAAATTGGGACTTTTTTGAAATCATATGCTATAAATTCAAAAACCGAGAGGTAGGGTACCCTAATGTGGGCCCTCTACCCTATCTTTCTAATAATAACATAACTTTTTCATAATACATTATGCAATAAAACATATAATTTAAAATACAATAGTTTTTAAAGTTAAAATAAATCATAAACTTGTCCATTTCTTGTGCTATATGCATATTAGTAGTAATGTTGGTCACATTAATTTTATACTTCATTGTTTCGTAATACACTTGCTTTATTTTTATATATAACTTTTAATTTTACTTTTGGAAAAGTCACCATTCATTATTTTAGTAATTCTATTTTTTTTAAAATATTTATTTACATCTAATTTTTTATACTTGTATTTAAAAAAAATTATCATCATTTAAAAAAAATATTAAAAACAACATTAAAATCATTTGCATCTATTTTTTTATACTTGGGTTAATGATATCTTCAGTTACTCTACTCTGCGGTCCATGTATCTCTATTATCATTAGTATTATTGGTTTTTCTGTTGATGGCTTTGTTAGTCCCTTTGACTACTGCCTTGCACGAGTGGCACTTGATTTGGTGATCCATTGTTCATTCTAATGATTGGTATGGGATAGCATCCCTTTCTGGAATGATGATTATATCTGATTTATAATCATGATTTGAAGTGGCAGTTTTTTACATACCATTTCACACATCTCATAAAGCTGGTTGTGTGACTTTGTGCTTGGCAGTTTTTATATATCTTTGCATACACCTCATAAAATTTGGTTGTATGATTTCACGTTGTCTGATTTAGTAATAATATTTTAAATTTGATTAATTCACTTGGAGCCTTGTTTGTTTATATTAGTTGTTTGGTCTGTGGGAGCCGGCTTTACTTGCTATCATTATTGGTTGGCATATTTATACATGGTCTTTATGTGGTTTTGTATTGCGTTGCCAAGTTGCGCAACTTCATTGGTTATATGGATTCCTCAGTAGGGTGGTATAGAATTGTAGTGGCCTTTAAAGTGCAAGGTCTTTAATGACCCTCACCCGTTTGTTCATGAGAAGCTTGGGATTTTTTTTTTTGGAAGATGAAGATATTACTTCAGCTGTTAGGTCTAGCCTCACATGTGATAATTTTGTGGAGACAACTATGGGTTGTAATCGTCTTACTGACAAGCTTTCTTCGGAGGTCTTGGCGGCAGGGGTGAATCTATTTCTAGCTCTTCATTTTTTGTTCGATGTGGCTGCAAGGTCTCATAATAAAGCATCTTCTTCACTTAAGAAGTCAAAGGAAAATATCTCTTTGGAGCATTTGTTGCCTTCTTCATACTACGAAGCTAGTTCCAGTTCATGTGTTGAGGAGGTGGAATGATTTATTCTGTTGTTGGTCTTTTATTCTTGTATAAAAGTATTTTGTTGTCCTAGGGAGTAATTGGTTGGTTGATTGCTACTTTATTTTGGGCCCTTCGATATGGGTTTTTGTAATATTGGGGTGGTGGTTGGTTTCTAGTGAAACCTTGTATCCCAAATTTTGAATATGTACTCTTGGCTCGGAGCTATAACCGGAGGTTTTCTTCCTGGTTCTTTCTTGCTGGTATGCTCCTTTTTGAACCAGGTTTTTGTAAAATTTGATAATTTAATAAAATTGTTTAGTGGCATAGCCACTTTTTTTTTTTAAAAACAATTTTGTAAAAAAAATATTTATAAAAGAGATTAACTTTTCTTAATGTCTACAAACATTTTTTTTCTTATTTGCTCATAAATTTTAATTTTTAAATGGTAGATTAATTTTTTTAATGATTTATTTTCTATAATTGTTTAATTTTTATTCTTTTCTATAATTATTTAATTTTTAAATAATATATATTATTTATACATCTATCTAAAATTATAGTTTAATTTTAAATTTTATTCGTGTTTGTTATTATTTATTATTAAATATTAATTACACTCCACACCTTGCTGCCACTATAGAATGACTCTCAACATTAACAAGACAATATAAATCATATAAATAATAGATATATAAAGGTTAATCATCAAGATATTAAAAATAATCAAAACGTGTATTATAACATTATGAAAATATATTATCTAGTAACATCACATATGATCATAGCTGGGAAAGTGATATCTTCATACTTAGTTCAAGAACTTGTTGGGTCCTGAAATCACTACTTTACTTTTTAAAAATTATCACTCACAAGGCTAGGGTTGTCATAAACATACAAGTGAAATCAACTCATCAACAAACCATGGAGGGTTGAAGGTCAACTCAACAAGAATGGGTTATATCTCCTACACTTCGATCATAGCTTATAATCAAGAGGGTATTCCCAGGAGTATACCTTAATAGGTATTTGTTGGTAAGTGGATTGACACTTGAAATGATACTTGAATCGCCCAATGGAAAGTGGAAATAACACTCCAACAGTTGGAGAGATTGCTTGTGAAACAATAATATTCCTCTACATTTGAGTGGGAAAGCTCCCTCATATGATAGGTTTTTTTGGGTTTTTGTATAATTTTGACTTGAAAGTATGTAAAGGAAATGCTATAGAAAATGAGTAACAAAAACTCTAGTGGTAGACATACAAATACTAACTAGAGCTTCACAAAATATGACAAACTACAAGAGAATTTTACCATGAAATATGTTTTGATCTGAAATGATGATGAAAGGAAGTTGACAAACCTCAACATATGAGGAGATAAATTACTTCAACACATTCAAACCAAGATACCAAGATATGATTGTACTTCATCAACTGCATAGATTGTTTGAATAAATGATCAATAGTTTCCACAATTACATAAAGGGATTCACTAACAACTTGGCCTTCACATAAATATAATCCAACAACATCTGTTAGAAATTTATTGATGATCTTATTGATTGAAATAGTGTAATTGAATATATCAAGAACCAAGTCTATTTATTTCATTTTAAAATGTAATCTCTCTACTTCATTTATTCTCCCTTCTTTGCACAAGTAATTTATGATTATATTATAAGTGATTGGAACCCCTTTGCAATAATTACCAAATGCAACTGAAGAGCCTCTTGTACATTTCCAATAAATATACACTCTTGACCCAAGAGGAAACTCAAAATTATGTTCTAGTGGCTTATCTACTAGCTCATCCATGTCTAATATGACTCATTTTCTATATTATATACTTGAGATTCGCCTACCAAGAATGAAATCTAGTTGGTAGATATTTGGTGACAAGAGATCATTTCTAAAATTTTACTCTCTTCTATTTCCCTTTATTCTAAGCTTGTAAGATTACACGAGATTGAGCGTTTCTTTTTCTATTATCTTTGAAATATGAAAATATCAGACAAGATATTTTTATTTTGTAAAACTTTCATTGGACTATGTCACCAAAACCATTTGTAATTGTAACATTATTAAACATCCACTTTGCTTTAATAAATCCTAATCCATGTTTCAACGCTCTCAAACCTTGAATCATTTATTTCACATACATAATGGATGACATTTCCATTTTGAAGCAAGAATCTTAAATCACTCTTCCATTATCTCATCAAGCTTATTCACCAACCAAATGAAATTTTCTCTATCTATTATTCTTTGGTGAATGGTAATTCTATTTCAAAATATCCAAAATTTGTGGAGGATTCCTGCAAATATAGTTGAATCTATCTTTATAACAACTTGTGGCATTTTCTTAAAATATTTCTTGTAGGTAATCTATCTGACAATTCACATGCCCTATTTGTGCTTCCAAATTGTATGCATGTTTGCTAGAGCACTTGAAACTTTAACATCTAATATAATTTCCTCTATTATGCTTTTATATATGTCCATGCACTATTCAAAAACACCCACTATAGTACAAGATGTGAGGACACTAGCAAAGGCTTGATAGTTGGCATTCACAACATCTAGTATATCTACTTGAAAGTTTCAAAAGCCATTTCAAGAAGTCTAATTTTGTACATATGATTCTTCGCATGTGTAGCATTCCATGAGGTGACATATCTTCTAAGCATTACATCAAACAAATCCCACTTTGGTGCAGATTTGGAGGATATGACACCAAGCCTTATGAAATTTCTAAAGCCCTTTTTTAAAATCTATTTTATGCACATTTTGTAATCATTACATTTCATGAGATCATAATTCTTTAAAGTATTATATCACACGTAGTTCATGTGGTGGCTATACTTGGTCACACAATGTTTAAAGTGAAGGGCACACAATTTAATGAGCCTGAGGGGTGAGTTAGTAGATCAAATCTATTTAAAAATCTTAACTTCAACACATATATTCGAACATGAAACTCGAATCTTCACTACTGCTAATCAAGAAACAATCATGAGCACACATACACATGTGAGAATACCAGATGTACATGGAAAACTAATATGGGAAAACCATAGTGAGAATAGCTACTTCCAAGATCTATTGTCCAAATCATGCCTCACAAAGTAGGAATATAACAAGTGAATTTTACACTATGAAGTAGGCACCAACCTACTGGAGGCACCAATCCTCAATAAATTATTTGAGCACCATCTCTATGAGTAGAATACCAGTCCTAAAAAATCACAATGATAAAGCGTATAGACCTTCAATGCTGATTACACAACTTACAAATAGTTTAAAATTTCTTTAGACACTCTTCCACTATCCTTATGATCTTTTGACAATGGCACACACTGATTGAGATGCTTCACATTGAATAATTCTTGTTCACACACTTGTATAGTCACTCACCACCTTCTCTTCATTTATACTTTTTATTGTGCATCTACAAAAATGTATGATTATATACAAGACATTACATTAACATTAATCCATTTCGACCAGGGATTCACATTTAACCAGGATGGCATAAGGTGGACCTAAATTCAAATTACATGAAGCGTGTAACAGGTTAGTCCTATTTAACATTTTTTTCTGCCAAAAGGACATGATGTCATGCACTTCCACAAGAACCTTAACCTGGACTTATCTTAACACTCCATGTTATAAATTTTGAATAATGCAAGCTACTAGTCATTACCACATTGTCCTCGAACATAAACTAGTTGACAAACAAGCACAAAGAGACTTATATCACTTCAAACTCCTTGCATGTTGATCATGTCTTCCAAAAACTCTAGAATATGATAGAACATGTGTAGACATAATCTCCAATAAAATTGCAAAGCCAAATTTTCCTTCAAAAAGGAATACTAAACATAATTGTATTTCTAGATATATCTCTATGTCCTGAGAAATTGAACTAAAACATTCCAAATCAGAATTTCAGGCCACTTCTATCAACGTGAACAAATGTAGTATGATACTACAAATAGTCTTCAACTTATTTTATCAATATAGATAGAAATATATACTTCCACATTAATCAAAATGATATGGAATTACAATTACATTTAATTCTCATTGATCTCCTAAAAATATTCCTTTGACAACAATGAACTCCTTTGACATTAATGAAAACCTTTGTTAATAATCTCCCCCTTTGTCATTGATGGAAAACATCAAAATGTTGGCTACACACAAAGATAAATCTGATAACAAGTTCCATTTACCCCCCTTAGAGAATATAGAATTTTCAGTTCCACTTCTCCCCCTTTGACATCAATGGAAAAGGTCAACACTCCCCCTTTACATTTCTAGCACTTTGCTCAATCCAGAAACTCGTTGCCTAGATAGACTCCCCTTGAGTCTATACCACATTATTTTTGAAAAAAATTTGCAAGACCCCAAAGACTTCTTGCAATAGGGATACCAAGCTCTACCTCAACCTATACTTCCTCTTGATTCAAGAGGAAGGAGAAACAACTCCCTACTTTTTTCAAAGAAACTCAAAATTCTCCTTAGGAAGCAATTTTTTGAAAATATCTGCTACTTGCTCCTTAGTTTCCACATACTTGAACTTCACCTCCTTTTATGCAACCTTCTCCCTCAAAAATGATGTTTGATTGCAATATGATTTGTCCTTGAATACATTACCAAATTCTTTGAGATGTTTATAACACTGGTGTTATCACAAAGAATGGAAATAGTTTCATCAAACTCAATCTTCATCTCCTTCAAGTTTTGTTTCATCCATAACATTTGAGTGCAACATGAAGCTACCATAATGCATTTTGCTTCTGCTATAGATAAGGAAACTAAATCTTGTTTATTTCTCAACCATGATACAAGATTGTCACCAAGAAAGAAAGCTCCGCCACTTGTGCTCTTTTTGTCATCTATGCTTCTTGCCCAATCTACATCTGTGTATGTAGTTAGAGTGAAGTTTTAACTCTTATAATACCACAAACCGAAATCCATTGTAGCCTTCAGATACCTAAATATTGTATGAGTTTCCTTAGATGTTGCCTAAAATCTAGCTACCATTCCAACTTCCTGCATTATATCCAGTCTAGATGCAATCACATATAGCAAACTACCAATCATGGATATGTACAAGGTCTAATCTTCTAGAGTAGATTCATCATCCTTACTCAACTTATGTGCAATGATCATTGGTGTACTTATCAGTTTAGATTCTTACATCTTGAACTTAACATTTTCTTTATATACTTGTTCTGAGAAATGAATATTCCTTTGTCTAAATGAGAAATCCATAAGCCAAGGAAAAAGATAATTCACCAAGCATTGACATTTCAAACTCACTCTACATGTTGCATTATTTCTAACTTCTTGCACATATCATCACTATTTCCTCCAAAGATAATGTCATCAACATAGACAAAAATAATCATCAACTTGTCACCTTTAGTTTTTATATACAAATTGTTATTTTCTCTGTCTCTCTAGAACCCTTGCTACTACAGATACTTGTCCAACCTAGAATACCAAGCTCTAGGAGGTTTCTTCAGTCCATAAAGAGCCTTCTTCAATATTCACACAAAATCTGGATTATTTGAGCTTTGAATAAATTAAATTCATTATTTTCTTTTATTAATTGAATAATTAATTTAATTTAATTAATTCATCATTTCTCACTAATATTCCCTTAAATAAATAATTGTAAATAATTTAATTAAATTTAATTTCCCACTTCCCACCCTAATTAAATAATTTTTATTACTTAATTAAATTCTAATTTTCTTCAGTCCCACCTAATTAAATAATTTTCAATCATTTAATTAAAAATCCTTATTTTCAATCATCCACACAATTCAATATTTTTCTTAATTATTTAGTTTCCGAATTTTCCTCTAACTTACACAAAGCATATTCCTTTTTCAAAAAAAAGAAAATCCCTTTTTAAAATATCTTCTTCCCTCCAAAATATTTAAATGGTATATTCTCTCCAAAAAGACTATTCCAAAATTCAAATTCAAATTTGAATAGATATTTTCCCTTCAAAATATATTTAACCAATTTTCCATGAAAATAAAGATATTTTGGGCTCTCATTCATCTTCCACCCTTGATCTCCTTGATTTCCTCTCAATCATTGATCTTCAAATTCAATCTTGACCGTTGATCAGACATCCTAAAAATCTATAAAACAAGTAATTTCTTCATAAAAATCATTCACAATTTTCATGAGCTTGGACATTCTTGAATTCTTGAGCAATTTGAGCATACTTTTGTGAATCAAATCATCATCTTAGGTTTTGCAATCATGGGTTGTGTTTAATAGAGCAATCCACATACATTTGGAGTATAATCTACAATGGAATCGTAAGGTTTGCATTATTTTTATTCCCTTTTCAAAATATCTTCTTCCCTCTAAAATATCTTCCTCCCTCCAAAATATCTAAATGGTATATTCCCTCCAAAATGAATATTCCATAATTCAAACTCAATTTTGAATAGATATTTTTCCTCCAAAATATCTTTAACCAATTTTTCATTAAAATAGGAATATTTTGGGCTCTCATTCATCCTTCACCCTTGATCTCCTTGATTTCCTCTCATCTGTTCATTTTCAAATTCAATCTTGATTATTGATCATAAATCTTGAAAATCTATAAAAATAAGTCATTTCTTCATAAAAATCATCCACAATTTTCATGAGCTTGGGCAATCTTGAGCAATTTGAGCATCCTTTTGTGAATCAAATCACCATCTTAGCTTTTGAAATCATGGGTTATGCTTAACTGTAAGGCTCACATTGTTTCTTTCATTTAATTATCATTTAATTATTGGTTTTTTAATATTTGTTTAAGTATTTGAAGCATTTTTTTCCTAATTTCATTGAGTATGGGTTTTAATGATCTTTATCTTGTGAATTTTTAGTGTTTTCTAACCCTAATTTCTTGAATTACATTTTCTAACCATTACCATTATTCCCCTACAACATAACTATCTTCAATTTATCATCCAAGAATATTTTTTCTTAATTTCAACAAAAAATGACCACTTAAGACCTTCTTTTGGTCTCCCATATCCCTACACATACCCATAGGTCCAAACCTTGAGGAGTGGATGATGAGTTAGGTGCAAGGAGATAATATAGGTTAGGGATCAACTCAAATTGTGACTTGGAACTAATAGGAGGATTAAGTATAGCACAAGTAAAGCAAGGAAAATTAAATTTGGGATTAAATCAAGACAAGTGGGGATCAAGCCTAAGAAGAAACAAGAATTAGGAACCATGGGGGCACATGGAACAAAAGGGAAAGGATTGGGAGGTCAATTCATAGGAGGGACCATGGACAAAGGGGAGTAGGAAGGAGGAGACCCTACAGGGAGTGGGGTGCAACAAGGGATGTGTGCCAAAGTCCAAAGTTCCTTCATGAGCTTAAGGTGTAGTGGGGAGGAACACAGAGTGGGGGTGGGATTGGGAATTTTATTGGGAAATATAATTTCAATGAAAGAAGAAGGGTGGGGAACAAAATATTAGAGAGACTTGGAATCAAAGGAATTGGTTCCAATGTCTAGTGTCCACTTGTAGGCCTAAGGCCTAATGAGGAGAAGAGAAATGAAGTGAGAGGCATGGACGTTAGGTTTTTGAGGGAAACAAGGAAAAAAAAATATGAGGGTCAAGGAGTAGGATTTACCTCTCTTGAAGAAATTTTTGCTAAGGCTTGTAGTTCATACTCTTGCTTATGTATATTAGTATTGTAATGCCCTGCCACGCAACCCTAGAGGAAGTTTCAATTCACAATAAAAGTGTAAGAATAATCTATTTTTTTAAAGTGGATTAAACATACATGTTCATCCATAATTGAAAACATCCCCTAAGGCTACGTAACCGAGATTACTTAAATCCCCATTAACATACATCATTATATTTCATTGCATTAAACAACTCAAGTAATATACATTCATTCAACATAACTTAATAACAAGATAAGAAGATAACATCCATGACATAATCAACTGATTACAACACTCATTTCTAGAATGAGTCATAAATACATAAGTGATACAATTACATAAATCCACCTCATAAATACAAGAGGGGTAAAACCAACTTATTACATATTGAAATACAACAGTGCTAGAAATGAAAACAAGATCCGCGAGCTGTCCAACTGGATGTCTCGCCTCCACGTACTGAAGATCAAGGGGGACCCAACAATGTATGGTGCATGTTCCACCCAACCAAGTGGTACCCGAAGGCCCACCCCCCATGCTAGGAGATAGTAACAACGTAACATGGAAAAAGATCTACAACCTCTAACCAAAGGCTGACTCATACTGAGTCAACCAAACACAAGTACAATCACACATCACTGACATAGGTCACATTACTTCTAGACATAATATTAATCAAGTATGATAAAGAATCCATACGCACAACATAAAACCCAATGTTATCCTAAACAGAGTGTCATTGCAAGGTTTGTTATGAGATCTTCTCTGGGCATTCTTCATAAGCTTCGGTAATCCTGGTGACCTCAACCGAATCCCGACCCTCATACTCACTCATGCGGAATCAACTATCTCTCGTGAGGACAAAATAGTTGACCTTGCCATTCCAAGCCTTCCCACTCATCCCAAGTCTAAACGAGCCCTTGTGTCTATGAGTGAGGTAAAATTATCGTGATTATTGATAAGTTAATCCTAATCTTCTATGTACATTACTTTAATTATCACTTGTTTAAATAACTTCTGAAGGTTACCCGGTTTACCTCTTTGGGCTCCAGCCCCTAACAAAATCCACTCTTCTAATGGATAACACGCTACACAAAACTAGACTCCAAGGGTAACTCAAGTGCTACAGAACTGAACAACACAATCTCTCCTATTCTAGGAGGCAACAATAAAGGAAATCCACTCCAACACTAGGAGGAAACAAAACACTTATAGCACTACCCAAGGGAAAACGAACGATGGACTTAACAAGGAATCAACCCATAACCTCTGGAAGACTTTACAATTTAAAACACAAATCACCCTTTCCCAACATAATCAACATAAGGAAATTTAATATCAAAAGCACGAGTATGGAAATACACTATATTCAGATATCTTAAATCCATTTCCCTAATTAATGCATCTCGCAAAAATTAAAATAATATCCTTCTAAATCTTCATTAAAACATAATAATCTCTTCCATTAAAATAAATATATTTTCTCTATCTATCTCACCATGCACACTATTTGTTTCAGTTTTAAATCAATAGTTAAATACTTTGCATACAACCACATGCCTAAAACAAAATATTACATATATAAATATACCTAAAATATATGCAACATACTTTATATATTTAAATACATATATTGTATTTATATTCAACACTATATTTAAAAATAAAAACCTACATTAAGCATTGGTTTTGACCTTCTGTTTTTCAAAAAAAATAACCAGGTTGTCAAATTAATTAATTTTGTATTAAATTCATAGTCAAACACTAATTTCCCAATATGTAAATACGTTTATATTAAATATTATAAAGTAATATTTAATATAAAATATTCACAACTTACATAAAAGAATACCACATAAAAGAAAATTTATTAAAAAAAATAAATTTAAATACGAAATCTTATTCATATTAAACATCGGTGACAGTGACCGAACAGTACACCATCTATCGGATGGTACCGCTGGTACCCTTGCACAATCGTCAACTGTACATTGTACAACGACCGACGAACTTTGGGGAGGCCGCACTCCCCATGGACAGTGCGTCCCCCCAAGTGGTGGGCGCACTGCCCATGGCAAGTGCGTCCTTCCCATGGGGAAATGTGGGTGGTGGGGTCATGGCCACCGTTCACTGTGTAATATAATTTTTATTTTATATAAAAACAATTTTTAACACAAATACAATGCGCGGAATTTCGCACAGACCTTTACAATTTCGCGTACAGCGATTTTGTTCAAAAAGGAAAATAATTTTAAATCTTTATAACAATAAATTAAATCTATATACTTATATATTATATGTATATATATTTAACATAATATAATACATATAATATATATATATATATATTTACACAAAATTTCCTACTGGTAAAATTGACAAAATAATTAAAAATAACCGGTCACAGGAAAATTAATAAAATTTTCCAAAATGATTTTCTAAATTTCACAAATGTTTAAAAACTTATTTTTATCTAAATCATTCTTAAAATTAATTTCTTTTAAACCATTCCTTCAAATTTTCAAATAATATAAAAGTAGGCAAATTTAAACAAATCTTGATTTTTCCATTGAAAGTTTTCTAAGAGGGTTTGTTTTCAAAACCAAATCTGATTGTTTTCTAAATGGGTATAATCTTCTTACAACAATTTAAATGTTTGATGCACAATCTAAGGTTTAAATTTAACAATGATTCTACAATTTCCCATTTACTGAATTAAATCCTACAGTAAATTTATACGATCTTCCCCAAATTTTAGATTAATTTAAATCTAGTTTCCATTAACAAATCCAAATTCTCAATGAATTCAACAAACAGATTTCTTAAACAATATATATTTTTTTTGAACAAATAAGAACAAAAAAACACAAAACAAAACCTGGATTTTCGAAGCTACGGGAAAAGATGAATTTTTGATGCAAGCCTCCTCCAAAGATCTCCTGAATTTTCTTCAATCATGCAATAAACCCAAGCAATCAACCAATCCAAAAACTCAAACAATGTAACAGATTTTCCTCAAATCAATTCTCTGTGCAATTTCTTTTCCCAAAAATTCTTTACTGCCTTCAAGAAGTTTTTCCCTTCCAAGATCTTCTCCCAGAATGAATTTTCAACAAAACTCCCCTTCTTAATTAAACATGCAATTGTGTCTTCAATCAAAAATATCTTAGACAACCAAATCTAATTTATTTTGCATGCAATATTGACAATTACAATATTAACCTAATTCCATTTTCAAAAACCCACTTTGAATTTAAAATACAATTTCAAATATCTTTCAATTTTTGCTTTTATTTAATTTAATCCAAAATAAAACTTAATTAATTAATTTTAATTATTTAATAACTAAATTCAACCCTTTTGAGATTAATTTTGATTAATTACATAATTTAAATTTAATTAAATTAAATTCTATTAATAACTTTAAATATAACATCTAAGCATAATTTTAATTTATTATATAATAATCACTACTTTTAACCAATGCAATTATTCTAAAAATTGATTTAATAATTATGCATCTAACATAATCAAATAACATTTAATATGGTAAAACTGTGACTCAACAATCAGGATTGACGACACACTAAGGCTAGGGAGTAGACTTGACACATGTTACCTATCTACTATCTCCCATTCAACTTAACTGTTGGATCAACACGCTCAAACTTGTGAAACTAGGTGGAGTCGATGTCATGTACCTACCAACCTAATAATCAAGTAAACAACATCATATAATATATTCAGCATATAATACACACCGTGAAGAAGAAATCACAGATTCGCAGGGCGCTCGCAAGCGAGTGATGCGAACCCATCCTCTTCACCAATACACTCATCAAAGACTGACATTAACATCATAATCAATAATCTCATAATAAAATCTCATGTTAACTCTACTAACATCATTAAAGCATTAAAGCATGTGAAACAATAATCAGATCATCACATCACACAATAATAGTTGTCGCTCAATAGTAGCGATCAAAACATCATAACAAAATGTATCCAGTATCAAAGTAGCTGCAACCAAACAAAACATAAAGCAATCCGAACAAGAAGCAAAACGGAGGGGTATTACAAGTATTCTCATTTTATTGTAGAACTGTTATTCTACTTGCATTGTATCTTGAATTTTCACAGTTATTATAAAAATAGGTTGCTCTTGGAGGTTGAAAATATTATCCAGGGTCTTGACCTAAAGGAAATTTCCTAACAACCACAAAAATAATTTATTTTTCTCTTGAGCTACATATTTTATTAAGGAGAGAGATTTCCAACACTTTATAGATTTGGTGATATTTTTCCCTCTCCAATTTTGTTATCATTTTGTCATTTATTCTTCAATAAAATAGATTAAATTCTTGTTATTACATCCTCCTTATTGTTGGTGATCTATTGTTATTTTTCTCTTTTCATTTTTGTGTCAACTTAGGGAACATTTTTTGAAGCATATTTTCATTCTAAAATTTTCACATGTACAAGACTATAATCCGTCACACAAGTGCTAGCATTTGGTCGAACAAAATCTAGATTTTATTCATAGGTCCCTCTTTGCTATATTTTTCCATTCCTATTATCATCTTATAATTTTTATTATTTGTTTCTCAATGATTAACAATATTTCATTTCATTCTAGTTTTTTAGCTAGTTAATAAACTTAAGTATATTTAGTTTAAAACACTTTTTGGGTCAATTAGTTTAATATGTTCTGAAATAGTAGCAGATTAGTTTATTAAAGCTTAGAAAAAATTTGTTAACTTGAAGTAGAGTTTATTGAGATCACTTACAAAGGAAGGCCGATCTTTCTTTTATAGAGTTGAATTTCAATCCCTATAGGTATTAGACAAGGTAATCCATTATCTCCCTATCTTTTCATTATTATGGTATAATCCTTGATGGGTGTATTGTATCTCTCAAGGATAGAGGATCTTTAAAAGGATTACTAGCTTCTATCATAAGAAAAGATTTTACTTATCAGTATTTCTAGATAACTACTTTTTTCTTCACATTTTAGCAAGAAACGTGAAGTTACTATAGACCTCCTTGGTGATTATGAGCACATTTCAAGTTTAAAAAAATAACAAATAAAAAATATATATTTTTCTTTAATATCAATTAAGAACAAGACTTTTAGTCTTGATCCCTAAGTTTTAGGAGATGATGCCTTCTAGATTCCTACCTTGTTTCTCTTTATTTTGAGGAAGAAATAAGAAGCAAATTTAGTCTCCTATATTTTAAATAATTAATAAATATTATATAGTTGGAAGGAGATATGACTCTCCTTTGTTTTGTGCTTGTAAAAACAACTTTTCAAGCTATTTATATTATGAAATTTCCCCTATACTCACCCCTAGAAGGATTATCTCCAAAGTTTCTATATCCATATAGAATTTCCTTTGGAGAGGCATTGGGAATTAGTTTAAATATTATTGTCTCATGGATTGAGATATGTAAATTTTTCAAAATAGAGGTGGTCTTGGTCTCAAGGACACTAATTTATTCAATTAGACTGTCTTAGATAAGCTAACTAGGAGATTCATTATTGTTCAAAAGAGGCTTCCTAGATCACGGTCCTTAATGACAAATATTTATTAGGTAACAACTCACTTTGCTTTCTCTAAAGGGATGATATTCTTAAATGATAAGTAATTTGGGAAGAAAAAAAGGGAGTTAAGAATTTGATTAGTATTCATCTTCTAAACTATTCAAAATAGAAAAATACTTCTAGAACTTTGGAATGATAATTGGATTTCTAACAAGACCTTCAAAGATTATTTAGATCTTCACCCTTTGATTGCTATTGCAAAGAACTCCTAGGATATTATAGTTAGGGATTGTTGAGAAGTAATGCAAGAGAGTGACTCTTCTAGGAGGAAAAATATTCTTTAGTTAATTAATATTCAAAAGGACTCTAGAATACATGGCTCACTACTCTTCTCTAAAGTTTCAAGCTTATAAGAAGTAATGATGATGATCTTATTTGTTGGTATCAAGAAGGGACATGAATCTACTTTATCAAGGAGGATTACATCAAGTTTATTCTTCTTGTTAATTTATCTTCTTTTAACTAGGATAATATTTGGTATTTTAAAGATTGACCCAAAGATTTTTTTTTCTACCTTATTACTCTCATATGTTTACTTGGGATCATCTTTAAAGAAGAGGATTTTTGGGTCCTAGCTCTTGTACTCTATGCATGATTTATGAGTAAGTTTGTTCTTATCTAATTCTTCATCATTATTTTGTTAAAGGTGTTAAGAATATATTTCTCAATAGTTTTAATCTCATGTGGGTGTTTCAAAATTCTTTAATAGATAGTTTCAAAACTTGATGGGGTCTAAAATATCTTAATATTATATTGGAATTATGGAAAATGACTATAAGCCTCATAGTTTGAAAAATCTAGTTGGAACAAAATAACATAATTTTCAATGTCAAAGAAAATAATCTATATCAAATCTAAAAGTAAATATTTTAGACGTGCTCTTGAAACATTATTTCATTTAACATTTTTAAATTTGACAAGGCTAATCCTTTTAAAAAAATTGTTCCAAAGACTGATTTAAAATTAGAAATTATTTTTATTTATTCCCAAAGTTGAGGAAAGTGCAATGGAATACCACCAACCAAATAGGTCAAAGTGAACTTTTTGACATGGCCTCTACGAACAACCCTAAGTTGTTCAAGACCACAATTCTCATTTAAAATCATGATGGTATGGCGATTTACTTGGGTGCACCATTTATACAAGTCTTGACTCAAATAACATAATTGAAGCCAAAGGGCTCATCCTCGGATTCAAGTTGGAGATTCAGTTTGGAGCTTGGAAATTAATTGTTGTAGATGACTCTGAACTTGTTGTCAATGGTCTACATGGAAAAAATAATCACAGAGGATCTATAGTGAGGTGAGAAGGCAATAAAGTTATAGATTGGTTGGTCAATCTAAGTCTTTATGAACTCTACAACTCCTGCGTGCATGTTGGCAAAGAATTTTAGAAGATAAAAGTTTCTCTCGCTTATTTGGCTTATGTTGCTAAATTCATCCATACTTGTGATTGTGTTTCTTTTCTGCTCACTATATGTCGATAGAGGTTGGATAAGGTTGGTTATCCTTTTTAACTCTTTGGAGTTGCTTTTCATTTGGTTTTTCAGAACTATAAATGTTTAATTGACTATTTTTTAATAAAAATAAATTACAAAATAGAAGAAACTTAAAGGTTGCAGAAGTAATGTTTAATCAAAAATATTTTTGATTGGACAAACATAATTTGAAATTTACTTGCTTTCATTTGTACTTCTTTTAAAGAGGAGATCATCCACGCAGTCATAAGTAGAATAAATTATACCCACTAATTACACATCTCAGTTTTTTAATCTCAAGTAATTATCTGATTATGTTGAAATGAAGAAATTTATTTTAAAAATTTGAAGTCTTCTAAACAATAGAAAATAAATAACTAATTTTAAATCTTAAAAAAACTAAACACATTAAATTGTAATAAGCAAAATAAATTTCTTATCATGATTATTCATGTTTTAAATTTTTGAAAAAAAAATAGATTTTATATACTCACACTAAAATAAAATAATATTCTATTTTTAAATTCTACAAAGAAATAGAGGTAATCTCCCCAAAATATAAGGGTTCTAAAAATTCAAATATATTGAATTTTCTGAAGAGATAAAATACAATCAAATGAATATTTAATAATAAGATATATAGGAATAGGAATGCATTCTAATGCTCTATTTGTAACGCATAAGAAGCTCTCCTCAAATTGTATAACATTTTGAATTTTCTGCAAGTCAAACATAAACTGATCAAATATGCACACAAAATTACATTAAAAATCATCTTAATGGTTTTATTGGGAGCACTGATGGAAGCCATCTGAAGGGTTAGTGGTATCCAAGTGGAGTTTCCGCCTCTCTCAACTCTTTTCCCTTGTAATAAATATCCTACAGAAGCAAACAAAAAATATTTAATCCACATTGAAAACACAGATATTCATGATTTTAAAAGGCTTCCCAAAACAATTACAACAACTTATCTGAAAATGAATAACTTATTGATGCAAAATGATTTACATCACGATGGTGAGCTTCATTAGAATCAACTGCCAGAATCTTTGGGGAGCCTCCAATAATCTATGGTTGTGGCAGGTACTGACACATTTAGAATGTAGCCATTGTCCAATTCATTGAGGAATTCAGTATATGAGTGAATGGCTTCTTCTTCAAGGTAACCCACAATCCTATGAGCAAGCTTGGGGGAAAGCAAGTAGAGCATAAAGTAGGCATTGAAGAACACTCATTGCCCTATGAACCCCAAGGCTCTCTCATACCATTTGGGATATGACACCTCCATAAACATCATCAGATGCATCCTCTCATTCTCCGCTTCTTCTATAAGAGCCTTTATCCATCCTCCACTCTCTTGGAATCTCCTCAGTGACTTGCAATGCCATATCTCCTCTGCAACACAACTTTTTTCTGAGAAAGAGTTTTTCTTTTCACAAAAACTAATAAATTATGGCCTTAACTATCCAGGGAACTAAACTACAACTCATGGGTTAGAGAGTGACCATATGCGGTTCTTTAAGTTGTGAACTAGAGAATCTGATTACAGGATTTGTTAATGAATCTACACATCAGTAAGATCAGATTAGTTTACTAACAAAAGTGGTCAGGCAACCATCAAAATAGCCCGCAGGCTCTTCCCATTGTTTTAGTAAGGAAGATCACCATTTATATGAAGTGGTTCATTTAAGGCTACGTGAGTTCCTCTCTGTATTTGGTGCCATGGGCATTCATTGCCATACCAATAGCATGGAAAACATGCCGGTATGCAAATAATATACCTTAATATAAAATTGACTGCATCTAGGTTAATAAAAATTAAGGAAAAAGTGAGTTTTAAAAATACAAACAAAAGATTATCTTGTGCCTTTTGCACACATGCCCCGTGAAGCAAGGACCCCTCTTTTTGTTTTTCTTTCGCTCGTGTCAATTTGGTTTTTCTTTCCACAATCAAATCGCATGTGCATTTGAATGACCTCTTGAACCTCCTAGGTCAAGAAGGGCTAAGATTTTCAGAATCTCACACTCCCCAATGGTCAAACGGGTGGACCACTTTCCAAGAGAGGGGTTTAGCGAACTTTTTGGCACCTTTGCTAGCGAGATCGTCTTTGTCAAGTTTAGTGAATCTTATAAACGTAGAAGAAAGGCTGATCTTTGTGAACGCAAAACAATACAATGGGATTTTAAGACGTAGGTTGGCTCAGAAGCGGAAGCTGCAACAAAACCAAAAGAAAAAATTTACTTTGATTTTACCAAAGGTTGGTAACAACAAGGCAGGTATTCCTAGGGTGGTATCCCAAAAAGAAGAGAAAACAAATCAAGTTGAACATAAAAGTATTGGTAAGATAATAGAGGGAATAGTGAACCTCGAGTCAAACATGGGCAAGTTGGGTGAGAACATGGACAAAACAGAAGAGTTCACTACAAACAAGAATGTTATTGACAAGGTATCTCAAGAACTCTACAACCCTATGTCCTCACCCCTACTATGGTCATCAGAGTTATATGTTGAAGAGTTCATGAGAATGAAAGGTAGGCTTGATGTTCTAGAAACAAAGGGGATGTGCAAAGATAATCGGTTTAAAATAGTTACCGAGACAAATTACAGGCTGCAAAAGGATAATAAAAGGCTGTAAGAATAAATTCTAAACCTGCAAGTCAACATGGAGAGGGGACAACAAGAACTGGTCACTCTAAAACAAGAGTTAGACCAATTGAAAACAACAAAAAATGAGAAATCAGAAGTGGAGGGAGGTGAAAACATAATGGAGTTAAAGGTGATCCAATCAGCATTAGTAGACTTGGAAATAAAAGAGAATCGGTTGAGAGATCAGATAGAGGAGGCCAAATAATGGTCACATGTGGTGAGTGGTTCATCAATTGAGCAAAAAGGAATCATTGAAAAACAAGTTAAAAGACAACTAAGGGAAGAAAAAGATAAGCAGAGCAAGGTTGCAAACATTATTATTAAAGGTTTGAGAGACTTTGGGGAGAAGGAGAGAACCGACATTCTAACAAGGGACTTCCTTAAAGATAAGTTGAAGTGGATAGGACATTTTCAGCAAGCTAACAGAACGGGGAAAAAGGTAGAGGGAGGAAGAGATAGACATGTAAGAGTCATCTTGAGAAATTTAGAAGATAAGAATAGGATTCTAAAAATAGGGGGCTACTTAGAGGCACACATATTTAGATGAAGATTTGACATTTGAGCAACAGGAAGAACAAAGGAAAGAATGGAAGAAGGTGAAGGAAACAAGAAGTGAAGGCAAGTGAGCTTGGTTGAAGAATGGGAAAGCCCAAATCAGTGATCGATTTCCAAACAAGAAATAGGAAATAGGGGCCCCACAGGAATATCTACATGTTGTAAGTTGGAATTGTAGACGATATCCATGGAGAAGAGGACCTGGATT
This sequence comes from Sequoiadendron giganteum, assembly GCA_007115665.2. Taxonomy (NCBI): domain Eukaryota; kingdom Viridiplantae; phylum Streptophyta; class Pinopsida; order Cupressales; family Cupressaceae; genus Sequoiadendron; species Sequoiadendron giganteum. The sequence continues at coordinate 379,937,023 of CM021104.1, forward strand.
GAGGCCCATAGCAAAAGGAAAGGATATTATCATTCTCACAGAAACACATGAACATGATGGCTGCAAAGTTCCAGATTTCGAATGGTATAAGAAAGTTTCAGTTTGGAATGAAGGGAGTGAAACGGGCAAAGGTCATGGAGGAGTCACAGTGCTAATAGATGATAAGTGGCAGGGAATTGTTGAATTTGTAAAAGAAGACACAAATAAATAGTACATATGGCTGCAAATAATAGAAAATGGGGTAACTTTTAGTTTATTTGCATGCTACTTTGCTCCAAAAAACTCAAAGTTTTATAAGAAGAAAAATTTAGACAATGAAGACCCATATTCATCTCTAAAAAAATATATCTCTATCTTCAACACACTTGGGCATGTGGTTTTAATGGGTGACTTTAATGCAAGGACAGCTAATAACCAGTCTCTACATTTGAGCAGTGAAGATAAAGGGGAGAACAATCCTTTGTGCTTAGAAGAAGGTGGTGGTCTTCTTTGGGAAAGAACATCTCAAGATGGTAATGACAATGTGAACATGTTTGGGGCAGAATTACTAGGGCTTTGTAGTTTATTTTGCATGGTCATCTGCAATGGTATGAGAGAGTGGCCGAAGTCAGGGGGTATCACTTGCAAAACTTATAATGGTCAAAGTGTGGTAGACTACGTGGTTTTCTCTCAGATTTTTAGTTCTAGGTTGTTGGAGTTTGATATTGGGGACTGCCCTATTGAGATGAATTCTGACCACTTACCTCTTCGGGTTAAGTTGCGCACCTCTCCTATTAGCCAACACAATAATCAAGCTCAACACATGCAAAAAAAACCCCTCCCAAGGGTAAAATCCTCATAAATCAAGAAAATAGGGAAATATTTAGTGCTACCCTTAAGCAGCATTTCCATGATTGGAAAAATAGTGGAGAGTTTGATGCGGAAAAAGAGGTAGATGTCCACATTCACAGCAATTCGCTGATCCTGATAATCCACAAGGCCTTAAAGGCATGCAAGAAGTCTCACCCCAAGGTGGGGACAACAAACACTTTTCCGGAAAATCCGTGGTATGATGAAGAATGTAAGGCAGCCAAGAGATCTTTAAAAGAGAGAGGAATGGACAGAGAATATAAGAAAAATTATGGAAAACTAGGACAGTCCAGAAAAAATGAGTATGTAAACGAAAGAAGGAAAGAGTTAATCTCTCTTGGGAAGCATAATCCTAAAGGCTTTTGGAGGGAACTACAGCAAAAGAAAAAGAAGATGGAAAAAAATATTATAGATGCCCAATGGTTAGAGTATGCTAGGCTTCTTTACGAGCGGGACCACGAGAAAGACTACCCTCCAGTTGTTAACACCTCAATGGAACTCTTCAATGTAGATGATATTAAACAGGGAATAAAGAACCTAGCAAGTGGTAAAGCACAAGACATAGATGGGCTACAAGCTGAATTTTTAAAATGGGGGATTGAAACTCTTGCTCCTCACTTAAAAAGAATTTTCAACAATGTCAATCAGGAAGGTTTTCCTATGGAGTGGACTACTAGTGTGGTCATCCCTCTATTTAAAAGCGGTGATATCAATAACCCATCTAACTACCATACAATTATGGTCAATCCTATCTTTGGCAAGCTCTTTGGGAGCATGATTGAGCGTAGGATCAGCAATTGGGCAGAAAATGAGAGCAAAAGGGCAAAGGGGCAAGCAGGCTTTAGGTCTAGGCACTCTACCATTGATCACTGCTTCACTCTTAGACACTTAATTGAGAAAATTTGGGACACTCAGGGTGAAGAATCTTATTGTTGTTTTGTTGACTTTAAGAAAGCTTTCGACATAGTGCCTAGGGACAAACTTTTTAAGAGAATGGAAGAATTAGGCATTCCAAATGTGTATAGAGCAGTTGTTCACAGGTTGTATGGGAAGCTTATTGCTAAAATCAGAACGAGTGAAGGTATGTCTGAATGTTTTGGCAACAACATTGGCGTTAAGCAGGGTTGCCCTGTATCCCCTACGCTTTTTGGGCTATACATTGATAAGTTGGAAGCTTGGTTAAGCAAGGAAGGTGGAGATGGTATTCAATTGGCAGGTTACGTAGTGAAATTACTTTTATATGCTGTCGATCTGATTTTAATATCAAAAATAGCTCATGGTTTAAGAGAACATTTGAAAGCTCTAGAACACTTTTTTCAGGAAGTTGGGATGCAAGTGAACACCTCCAAGACCAAAATCATGATTTTCTCATTGAATAGAAAAGATACACAGCATACCTTTCCTTTTGAAGGCAACCCGCTTGATATTGTGAAAGAATACAAATACCTTGGGATTGATTTTCACTATAAGCTCAGTTGGGAAACTTGCAGAATGAAAAGGATTCAAGGAGGTTGGAAAGCTTCTTACCTGCTTCAAAATAGATGTAGAAAAGTTGAACTTTGGGATTGGAAAACCAAGAAAACCCTTTTCGGTTTACTTGTCACACCAGTTGTACTTTATGGGTGTGAAGTGTGGGGCAGAAATACGTCAAAGTGTAGTTGGAGACAAATAGAAAGAATTCAGAAACACCTAATAACTAGCAATCTCAAAGTTAAAGCCATAGTCCCATATGAAATTCTTTTAGCCGAAGTGGGGGCTTTTCCTTTGGAGGCATCGGCGATAACCCGGTTGATAAGTTACCTAAAGAAGATCGAAAACATGGATAACCACAGGTGGCCTAAAACGGTTATGGAGGATATGCTCGATCATAGAAAGAAAACTTGGATGAAGTAGAACATCAAGTGGTTGAACAAGTGGGACATTAAATTACATGAGTGTCCTGGCACCAATAGAGAAATAAAAAACTATGTGAGGGAAAAATTCAGGATTGCCATGTGGTCAAATCAGATCGGACGAAAAAAAGCATACTACATCAAAGAGTTTAACCCGACAAAGGATCATGGTGAGAAAATCTATTTAGGTGCAACTATTAAAGGGAAAGCGAGGTTGTTGATTGCTCAATTGAGGACGAGATCGCACCATCTTAGGTGTGAGACCAGTAGGTGGAAGATACCTAAGGAAATTTGGGAAGAAAGAACATGCATATTCTATAATAAGGGAGAGGTAGAGACAAAATGGCACTTTGTCATGGAATGCACGGCCTATGAAGATATATGTATCTTGTACGCAAATAATTTAAGTGTGGACAATATGCAATAGTTATTTGAGGAGGATAAGATCAACCAGATGGCCAACCTTCTAGTCAAAATTAGCAGCAAGAGATCCGACTTGGAAAAGAGCTTGATGACGAATTAGACTGTTTGTTTCGGTCCCATAGACTTTTTAGTCTCATGGACATCATTAAAATCTTTCATTCATTCATTTTCACCTTCGCTTTTTGACCTCTTTGCTTTTGAATGCTTTTAAAGTTTTGAAGTCCCCTTAGAATTCTTGAAAATTTGTTTAAGGTGGCTTTACGGGTTTTTCAATGCGGAATTCCTTTTGCAGGATTCCACACTACGGGTTCCAAGTTGTGGGTTTACCTTAGGCAGGTTTCGGTCGCTTGTTTTTTGTTTGCGGAATTTTCAATATGGGTTTTTTCCTACGAAATTCCATCTACAGAATTCCACATTGGTAGTGCCATTAACCAAGTTCGACTCATAAATCTTACTCCTCCACATTTGGTCAAGTCCTGAAACCTGTCAACCTTCGCATTGCATTTTTCTGCAACTCACTAGAATCTACATCGCACACTTCTGCATCCCCAAAGACTTCGGGTTTTCGCATGAAGGTTTTGGGGTTTTATTGTGCACTAGGTTGTCTTGAGTGCATTAATTGCACTATTAATTCATTTAGGCCTATAAATATAAAGAATCATCGACTCATTTTAACACTGTTGCATTTGGAGAGTTGGTGGATTTGAGCCATCTTTTGCATTTTTGTTGCTTTGTTTTGGTCTTCCCGTTAGCTTTGAAACACTTTTCACTCACCAAGGTATCCATTTAAACTCATAATTTTGTGTCACACATGATTGAATACTAAAATATTTTGTGCAATCCTGGAAAGGGGGAGGTTGATAGCGTTATTTTAGGAAACAATCATGAAAATATTTAAATTTAAAGCTCTTTGTGTCGAAGGTTTTGTCAACTATATGTAGGCACCTTTTGAAAACCTTGCACAGATCATTTGCTCGGACATTCCCTTGCAGGATTCTATCATATTGGCATCGTTTCTTTTGGCCTCCATTGTTTACATCCTCATATAATACAAAGTTTTGCAAAGCTTTGGCCTACAAGACTTTAGCCACGAGTTTCCACCTTATGATTGTTCGCTTAATACTTAAACTTGCAAAATTTTGAGCTTAGATGAATTCGAGATCTAAACCCTCCTTGTGGAAGTTATCCGTGGGGATTCCATCATAGAATTCCCAATGCAGAGTTTCACTCGACCAATGCCAAATGATCTGACTTCAAACCCTTTGAATTCTACAAGACCATTCTTCGCATGACCAAGACAAACTCGCAACTAAAATGGCTAAGTATTGTACCTTTGTGAAAATTCCTAGCGAACTTTCCTTTGTGGAAATCCCATTCTGGGATTCCACTTTGTGGATTTCTAGTTGTGGAAATCCATCACACTGACACCATATCTTCTAGCATCCACATCACCCATCCCCGCATCGAGTTGGCTTCCGCACCCTCCATCCTTGCAAAACAAAAAAAAATGCATTTGGTTAGAATTTTTTGCAAATTGATTATTTTAATGATTCTAATCATGCATTTGATGATTTTAAAGATGATATTTTACGATTTAGGTATGATTTTTCCATAATTCATGTGGGAATTGATCACATTTTCTCCACGTGGTCAAAATTGCTTATTACGTGTCATTTTGCAGATTTTATAGAAAAAGTGGAGAAAGCAAAAAAGGTAGAGAAGGGATCCAACATGGAGTTTGAATTCCATGGTGTCGAGGTAACCTCAAAGATCTCATCCACTGGGGATAAAAATTTTGATACCAACCTTGGCCCCATTGACATTGATGAGTTCCAAGAGCGGACCCTTAATACTCCAAAGATTAAATTATCTAGAAAGATTAAGCGAAGTGGGATCGCACAAGAAGCAAGATTTTCACCTTCATTGATTAGGCCTAAATTGATCCATGCATATAAAGAGTTCTATCATAAGGATTCCTAAAGAATCATCACAGTTGAGGGAAGAGCGATGGCAGATTTATCGGCTCCATCCATAGCCAGAGTATTCATAATTCCTTTATTTTCACAAACGGAGGTAATAAGCAAGGCCTATGCAAATAAAGTATTCGAAGAAGCTACTAATAGTTGCCTGCATGTAATCAATAATAAATGGATGAAGAAGCTATACAGGAGTGACTTCAATGGGGAAGTTAATGATTCGGTTACCCTATTGTGTAGGATTGTGGGTTTTCCCGTTGCCTCTATATTCGAGGAGTGGATGTATTTCTTTATTGAGGATATTTTGAGAGGAGAAATCAGATTTGATTGGGCTAAAATGATCAGTGACAACTTGAATGATAAGTTCTATGTGGTGAAGAAAACCTTTGAGTTTTATATGACCTCACATGTCGTCTACCTCTTGGCGGCTAACTTTCCATTCTAAGGCCTCGCTTGCAAATGTAATCTTGGTACAAGCCCCGATGATTACATGGTTTATGAATCTTACCCTCAACTGCAATACAAAAATTTCAAACATCACTACAAAAGAGTGAACGATGCATTCACTATATGCATATGTTAGAATATTGCATGGAGATATTGGAACAAGAATGTCTTATTTTGCAAAGGTAATGATAAAAAGATCCAGGTATTGGTTCATCCAGCTCCCAAAGTTTACCTACTCTAGGATTGAGGGATTCTCCAGTGTTCCTTATAGGTTGCCGAGGTATCTAACAAATAAAATTATATTGCTAGAACTGATTACGCAATTGTGTACCTCACATCAGTTGTTGCAATCAAAGCATAGTGTTGGGGTTCCATACCCAATGAATTTGGGAAGAGGATTGTATTCTTGTCCTTTGTTCCCATCCATAGAACATTCAGATAAGGAGATCCAGGAGTATGGGTTCCTGACATATAGTGTGTGAGGTTTTGATGACCCTCTTGGTAAAATATAGAAGCGGGTTGGAAAGTAGCAACTCACCAACTACACATTGAAGACTTTTGGGTGAACTGTGAGAATGATCAAGAGGTTAAGAAGAGAATTTTCATGAGAGTTTCTCTTGAATTCATTTAGACTCTCAATTTATATATAGTGTCCAATCAATTGAAAGAAGCTGAAAACATTCTTGACGAGGAGGCGTACAATAAGGTGGCTAATTTACCTCTTCCATTGTTAGAATAGATGGAGTGTAATGCCCCGCCTCATAACCCTAGAGGAAGATGCAATAACTATGAAAGCGAACAATTTTTTTTTTAAAGTGCAATATTCACATGAAAGATGCACTACACTATTGCAACATCCTCTAAGGCACGCGACTAAGGTTACATCTAAATCCCATAACATATACATTACTCATATATATACATTACTCATATATAGAATTTAATTAATTACTTAAGAATTTAACGTACATACATTCAAGCATTAAAATTGCATCACATAGAATAGAAATACATCAAGATCCAAATATTACATTAATTTTCAAATAGAGTTTACAATACTCATTCCTAGAATGAGGAAGATCATAAAGAAGTGTTAAAAATTACATGAGTCCTCCTCGAATACAATTGAGGAGTAAATTGAATACAAATGTCAACTGAAATAATACATCAAAAGAAAGGAACATATTCACTGGTACCACCATGATCTCCCCAACTGGAAGATCTCGCCATCACGAACAAAAGAAGGGGACCCAATGGAGTAAGGTGCATGTTCCACCCAACCAAGTGGTACCCAAAGGCCCACCCCCCGTGCTAGGAGACAGTAACAAGGCTCCCTATTCAAGACCATCTACCACTAGACATAGGCTAACACATAACTAAACTTAACAAATACCAGAACACCACTAACTCATAGAGTATAATGCTTTCAGAAATAAACAATAAGATACATCAGTGAACCAAACATACATCAGGAGTGTCACCACAAAAATGCATGGGTTACCCCGACAGATCTTCCCAGACCCCGACCCCCATCGAGAATCACTCTCCTACTGTCAACACGTGGAACAAATCCACAACCCAAAGGTAACTAGAGCACACTATGGATATTCAATCCCCATCCAAAGACAAATGACATCACATCCTCGTTCATGGTAACCGGGAGATTTACCAAACAACGATAATATGCACTACCCTAGGGAAATATAAAAGGGTTGACAATTAAAACACAACCCCCAAATCTATAACACAACTGGAAGTCTTATAACACTTCTAAACCAATTTCCCAAAAAGTGAATAGAGGAAATTACATACAAAGGGAAATGATATAGGAAATAAAACTACCTTTCAGGTATACTAAATCCAATTTCCCCTTCAGTGGTTTACAGTAAAGTAATTGCCCAAATAAATAAATAAATTTAAAAAAAATCCTTTACTAACAAAGAAAGAAAATCTAACTTATCTGAACTTCAATTCCTCGAGTACTTTTAATAAAATAATATTTTTTTCTATTTAAATATTTTACTTTAAAAACAACTAATTATGCATATGATACATGCATATATTAATCAAAAATATTGAATATATATATTTTAATATATACACATTGAATATATACATAATCATATATATATGTAATTATGTATATACCAATGTATAGACATTGTATATATATTATAATTACTTAAACAAAAATACCTTTTCCTTTTAAAAAAATCAGATTAAACATATATTTGAATATATATATACATATAAATAAATATATATTTACCTATATATTTATCTATATATGTATATAATATATATGCAAACATAACATATATTTTATTAAAATTTTATTCATGAAAATAAAATCGAACCATGCTAAAAAATCATATTATATACGATAACCCCAAATCGCATTTAACCGAGGCATCAAAATTACCATGGTGGATGAAATAAATAATAAAGTTCCGAACTTATTAACAAGTTTGCTCAAATATAAGGGAGGTTGCCTTTAGCAGCTCAATGAAACCCTATGGGAGTCGATGGTTGCTTCACAGTCGGCTCCCATGGGTGGGGGTGCCAGCTACTTACAGTGTTGGCTCCCCCTTCCATGGGGTCAGCTGGCAGCCGTCAACTCCCCTCCCAACAAAAATAGTCAATGAAAATTCATTCCCAAAGAAAAACCAGCAATAAAAGAATATCGCCATATGGTAATACTTTGAAGTTTTCGACAGCAACGCCTCAATCTTCATAAATATATATATATATATATATATATATATATATATATATATATATATATATATATATATATATATATATATATATTATGTATATATATGTGTGTATGTATATATGTATCAATATATACATATGCATATATGTATATATGTATATAATATATATATAAAGAATTCAACAAAATTGTTTTAATTTGGCAAATATTTTCAAAAATGGCCATCTACAAGAAAATATCCAAATTTTACAAAAACATCTGAAAAGTCAACTTACAAGAAATTTCTACAGATGAATTTCTCAAATAAAAACACAGAGGATTCTTTTAAATTGCCCAGACAACGAAACTAAAAGAGAAAGAACAATAAAATTCTTACAGACAATTTTACAAGAAATTTCTCGAGAAGTTTTAATCCTACAGAAAAAATTTCTATGGAAGGTTAAATTTCTTCCCAATTTCTAGATCCCTAATATTTTTCCTTCTGGGTTTTTCTTTGTTTACAATAATCCCAACCTAAAATTTGCAATATTTTCCACAAAAGATTTCACATACGACATTTACAATTTTTAACAAAACTCAAAGCTTTGAAACTTGCACAGACAATCTTTTCGAGAGAGTAATCTAAACTAAGAAGCTTTTCCAATATGAAACTAACTAGAATTAAAAGAGGAACCTGAAATCCAATGCCTGAGAATATGTGAATTTTCGTAGCGCCTCCTCCACAGACCAAGTATTTTCTCCTAGATCAACGAGAGCTTCCTGCAAAACAATAAAATTCTAGAACACAAAAACTTTCCCGAGACTGTATATTTTTTAAAATTTCCACCAACACATGCAATCATCATTTTTTTTTCTCCAAACCTCTTTCCCAACCAAATATCCCCTCTCCTTTCATGAAGAAGCTTCTCACTTCTTCCTGTTACAGCCATAAATTTCTCCCCATGAATAATTTTTTCCAACAAACCTCATAAATTTTTAACACATGTTGAAAACCCAAAATATCTTTTAAAACCAAATAGCACTAAATCCTCAAGATATTTTAAAAATTAAAACATTCAATAATTTATAAAATACTTAACATTTCTAATTTAACTTAATTCAACTAATTTAATTAATTAATAAAATAATATAATCCTAAGATTATATTATTTACCAATTAGATTAAATTAAATAATTAATTAATTAACATCTTCTAACATTAAAACCAAATTAATTTAATAATCATCTAAAATATTTTAAATCCATTATTTACCTTTTACAAACTTTGCAATATAATAATTTCAAAGAAAATTAAACAACATTTAACAAACAAAACCAACTAGAACCAACAACACACTATGACTAGGGTAATGGCTTGACACAGGAATCCTAGCTACTATCTCCCAATCAACATTACCGTTGGGCAATGGACGCACTCAAACCTATGAAACCAGGTGGAGTCGATGTCCTGTACCTACAAACCTACACACAAGGCATATATAGAACATGCATATATATATCATAATAAAACACACTGTGAAGAGAGAATCGTGGAATCGCAGGGAGCTCGCAAGCGAGTGATGCAATTCCATCCCCTTCACCAATACAATATCACAAAACTGGCGAATCTTTCATCAATAATCTACTCAAAAGCATATACCAATATTAATTCAAATATCTACTATGCTCATCTTAAGCATGGCATAATAATAACATCAAAATAATGTACCATCACATCATAATATAAAATCCACGTCGTTCTAAAGTTAGGGATCAAATAATAATCAAGCATCATAGTATAACAATGTCAAGGTACTAACAAAAAACAAAGCATAACAATGAAACACACATTTTCTGAACATAAGAGCAAAATGGAGGGGTGTTACATGGAGGAAGAAGAAGTCAATATTGATGTTATTACTCGTCCAATGTTGAGGATAATGAAGAGATCGATTAAGGCACAAGTTTCCCTTCTGTAAAAACAAAAGGTTGAACTCACATATGGTGAGAGAGAAAGGGAAGAAGCATAGAGTAGTGAGGATGAGGAGAAGACAGACAATGGGGGTACATTAAGCACAAGCTCCGCTGACAAGGTGCCCCATCTCCGCCCAACACAAGGGCTAGTAAAAGGAAGTGCAAGAGAGACATCCAATGAAGAAGCAAAGAGTATACACAAGGAAAAATAAAGAGGGCAAGAGACCCACATCTAAAAGGGTTAATAATTTTGGGATAATAGTGATGGAGACGATTCGAGAAGAGTCATCATTGTTAGAGGATTCTCAGGTTCCCCCTTCTCCACCTTCTTTTTCTATTTTTCCTTCTTCCATTTTCACTCCACCTCTGCCCATCCTTTCCTCTCTGCCCACCATTAACATCTCGATCCATGTCATGTCCTTTGCTCCCATCATTGTTGCCATTTTGGTAGAATCCTCTCCCTCTTCCTTTGCCACTTCCTCTCCTTCCTCTTCCTCTGCCAATTCCTCTCCTCCCTCTTCCACTCTTTCCACTCCCCAATTCACCATCTCTACTCTACCACCTACCATCCCTTCCATTCCACCTATCATTTCTTCCCTCGCCTTATCTGAATCCTTCTTGACTTATTTGAGGAACTTTCCAAAGCAAGTGTTCAAGATACTGTTGTCCCCAAAAAATAAGCCTATGATGGATCAGTTTTCCTCCACCTTTCCCATCACTTCTTCTTAGCCAATGCTTGAGCCTCCAAAGTTGGAGGGAATATAAAAGGTTTGGGAGGAGATGCAAGAATAGGAGAAGCAAAACCTTGAAGAAATGGCTACAATAGAAGAAGTGTCAACAATTCCTTAGCATGATGAATATGATGCAAAATCAGGAGAAGGAATTAATATTGTCGATCTCGAGGAGGACAATGCAAATGAAGAGAAAGAAGAAGACCTCTTGCAGGAGGAAATACTAGAAGAGGTCCACAAAGATGAGTTGCACGAGAAGGAAAAGATAGAAAACATAAAATTTTGAAGAAGAGCAACCTCAAGAAGGAAAAGATGATAAAGAAGAAGAAAAGATAGTCAAAAAAGAAGAGAAGCAAGAAGAAGAAAACAAGGGGGAAAATACATTGTTGTCAACAAACTAGGAAGTTGCAAAAGAAAGGTTTGCACATGTCCCTTCTTCTCAAGAAACAATGCCATCATGGATGGAAGATCAGCTCAAGGACAAGGCTCCTCTTGTTAGGGACCCTAGAGAAATTTTTGAGGCAATTTTGGCTCGTGCGAGGTAGCAAAAGGAAAAGAAGAAGGCTAAAGTGTGCTTGCACATTACCGAGGATGCCTCAAGGTTGAGAATGATGTATGTGGTTGTAAAAAAGGTGGACAAGGATGTTGTCACCATTTTTCCCTCTAAATACAATGTTAATTCTATTGACATTGGGCCAACCAATAGGGCCCAAGAGATGGATGAACTTCAGGGTTTAGTTGCCACTATTTTGAAAAGACTAGATAAATACCAAACCATAAAGAAGGATCTCAAAGCGTAAGTTACAAAATTAACTGCATTTGTCCAACAGATAGTGGCTCTAAGGAAAAGCATTCTTGTTGATGTCAATGCTCTCGTGCTTTTGTCCAAGGAAGATGTCAACATAATGGGAAAATGAAATCATGGGCTCAAATAATTGTAGAATGGCTTGATAGCATTGCTACTACTAGAGATAAAGCAATAAGTATAGCAACAAAAATGCATAACAATTTCCCGATTTTAAGGAAGGCAATTGATAAGGAAATTGAGGATGGTGCTACCTTATTGAAGTACCATGAGCTAACATGTCTGGAACTGTAGGTCATCAAGAGGTTGTCTACAAAAAAATTGGAGAAGGAAAATATTTTAGCCAAGGACAAGACCAAGGAGCTGATATTTTGGTTGTATGCTCTTAATTTTCATAAGGAAATTGTCACACAGATTTTTCTAGAGCTCAGAGTAATTGTTGATAGAATTAATGAGTTGTTGTTTAATTGTGGCCAGTTCCTCGGTGACATGACTGGGGTTGTTGTCCCTTCAAACAATTTGAATGATGTGGTCCTTCAACAAAATTGGCAGAAGAAAGTACATAAGAAGCCCTCTAAAAATATGGATAAAGAATTTTTGGATGTTGTTGCAAGGTTTTTGACTAGATCAGAAGAAGTGATTAGACAAATAAGAGCCTACGTGGACATACATAGAGAATTGATGGAGTACGAGACTCAAGGCTATAAAATTTGCACTACTTTGTTGCCACTTGATGAGCAATTGACTACAGTTCTCACTGGTTTTGTTAAATTTTCTATAAAGGAGAAAGATGCAAGAAATTTTGTAATTGATGATAAATTTCTATAATTTCTAGCTAGTTGTAAAGTTAGTTACATGAAAATGTGTGCACCCAACCTTTTTAGGATTTTATAAAATATTTTTAATATAAAATACATTAGGATATTTTACATTCTCCTAGGTTCACATGTGACACTATTTTAAAATTGGGGGTAGTTTCAAATGTATTTAATGCACCCCAAATATTAAATGCATGTTTAATCTTGGCCCTTGGTGTTGAGATAATCTCCACCAATGATTTTGTAAAACTTCTCTATAAAAGGCAACTTGCTCTCATTTGTAAGAGGTTGAAAGGAATTGTTGCAACAACATTTTGAAGAAATACAAGCAAAGGCATTGAAGTGTTGGTGATCTTTTCTTGTTATTTCTGAGTGCATGCATGGTTCCCTCTTCCAGTTTATTTTCAGCATTGTTAATTTCAGTTCAGTTGTTATGATGGCAAAGTGTTAAAGGTATCAAGTAAACTTCTTGCTCATACCATTTTTAGTTTCTTGATTTTAAATTGTAGTGTATGGTTAGTCTGAGCTATTTGTATAGCATTAATTATAATTGTGGATATTTATGCATACTATGCCAAGCTTTAGGATATGTGTATGAATGTTTACAATCTAAAAATCTGAATATTATACTATTTTTGTAGCATTGTGGGCTTTACCATGATTAAGCATAAATTAGTTTATAAGGATTTTATTCATCTACAACACTTGTCATTGTTACAACAATCCTCAGGTTTTTAAAATTAGGATCCCTCTAAACCCTTTATCTTTTGTGATCTATTTGAATCTAGGTTATTTTAGAATCAAAATAGCATCACAAAACTACCACATTTGATGACTTATAGTCATTTTCAGATTGCAAATCTAAAAATACAACTAGGGTTTTAACCAGTCCTCAAACTTTACAAACCCTCGGTCTTATATTTTTCAGCCTTTATTGAACTATAAATGCCCCTTGTGATACCAAAAAATCACATTTGCCACTAAGCTAGAAGAGTTGCAGCAAGGGGCATTCATCATCATCTCTATCTTCCACATCCACTTCAACTCCTTCCTCCACTTCCACAACATCTAATTCTTCCATTCCATCTTCCTCTTCATCTCACATTTTGGTTGTTATACAACAACCACCACCTCCACCAATGGCTTGGTGATTAAGCAACCCCTCATCCCTCACTTCTAATAATTATAATGATATTCCCAATGTTGAATGCACAAGACAACTGAGAGACAGGGTGAATTAGTTGTACCTTAAAACTTCAAAATAATCACAAACATTCAAATCCATATTAATCCAATAATCAATTTAACCCTTAATATGTTAGAATGATTTTATCATGAAAGCAAATAACCAAAACTAAAACACATCAACACCATGCACAAAGGAACACCAGATTTACGTGGAAAAACCAATATGGGAAAAACCATAGTGAGAATTAACTCACAATATAAATTAATATCAATACTGAATACAATAGAGCTCACTGCCCAAAAGAAAGAAAGGCTCGCTGCTAGAATATAAAAGAAGATAGAGAAGAGTGTTATAATGAGAAATATATCTCAAAGCAATAAAAAAATCCACCACAACATCACCAACACCTTCATAGTCTTTCTGAAGAATTGTAGACACCTTATGCTCACTCCATTCAATTTAATCTAACACATGAAAGCTCACAATTCACTTCTCAAATTTGCACCTTATAACTTTTCACTTCACATCATTCATATCATACTCATCTATCTTATCATCCCTCAATAACTCAACACTTATTTATATCATCATCTACCTTGAAAACATTCTTCAAGTTCAGCTATGCACCTCAAACATGTAAATTCAAATTAGGTTAGCACCAAAACATTCCCACATTGGAAAGGAATGAAGGAAAACCACAACCCACCTTAGCTAGGACCCAAATCCACTCATACACACCATGCCACACTTACATAAACATCAAACCAATTTCACAAGTAGTGTATATACCCAAGGTCAATCAAACTTGTGTTAACACCATTAACAGTTAAGCACACTCTTAGTCAAACCCAAAGATGACTTGTGGACACCACATAATAAGTGAACACACTCTAGAATATTTCACAAACACCTTAAAATCCAAAAAATTCCTTCACAACAAAATTCACTTGAAGAATGTACACACCTAGTACACTCAAATAACTTTGTCATACACTGTAACTCAAGAAACTGACTTCCAAATAACCAAACCACAAACAAACTCATCTGAAGAAAGATACACACACTATTAGCACCCTTCTAGATCTGCAAGACCTGAATCCACTATGTGGAGAAATGCAAAGAAAGAACATTTCTCCCAGACACCTCTGTAGTACATAGTTCACACAACTTCCTCTACACATCCATCCAACACATCAAATTTTGAATTCAACACCTCTAAACACCTCTAATCAACATATTCAAATCTCACAATCAAATCTTCAACCCAAAATAACTACAGAGCAAAACCAGAACACTACTCTTCAACCCAAAACACACTATAACACACTGCTTCCTCTTTTTATTCAATTTTCTCAAAAGTACTTGGAAACCAAACACTAGAGAAACATCCTCAACATTTTCAACACTTCCTCATCATCATCAAACCAAATACAACATGTCAAATCAACCATACATCCATGAATAAAATATTATCAAAACAACACTAGAGTTTGACACTAGTAGCTTACTAATAACAACATAATGCAACTACTCAAAGCATCATTAGGGACAACACCAACACAATACCAACTACACATCCTTGCAACAAACTCATTCTCATATAGTTGAAACCAATGACAACACCAATCTACTCATACTTGCAACAACCACCCCCTTTGTCATTGATGGCAACACATGATATAAAAAATCATCAACCATGCAACAACTCTACTCCATAACTTTTACATTTTCTCTTTTCTTCCCCTTGCATAGTTAAATCATTACACTCTCTAACCCTTTGATAACTTTCCCTCTAGAAAATTATCTTTTTTCACATGTCTCATTCTCCCCCCTTGAAATCAATGGTAAAGGATAAAATATTTTTATTTCATTCTCCCTCTGACATTAATCATATTGTTCACCACTACTCTGCAACTTCCTTTCCTTTACTCTATTGCATACTCCCCCTTAGGAGCACACACAAAACTACATCAAATAACAACTACTGCACAATGACAACACTCACTCATCTTGACTGCAACAACCAAAAATAACACTACCTACTCCCCTTGAGAGATAGCCACCAACATCAGTCTAGACCAAAGCATGAATCTTGAGATCCACTGGATTAATACATCCCCTTATGCATCTAGTTCAAAGAAGGAGGGGGAATAATCCCCAACTTCTCCCAAAGATACTCAAAAGTATCCTTAGGAAGAGCCTTAGTAAATATATCAACAACCTGATCCTTTGTAGGCACATATTCAAGATTCACTTCATTCTCTACAACCTTCTCTTTGAAAAAGTGATATCGAATTGAGATATGTTTTGTCCTTGAATGCATTACCAGATTCTTTGAAATATTAATATCACTTGTATTATCATGGAAGATATAAATTGGTTCATCATATACCACCCTAATATATTTCAATGTTTTCCTCATCCACAACACTTGTATGCAACAAGATACTACTATAATATATTTTACCTTTGCAGTAGATCAAGATATTAAATCTTGTTTCTTACTTAGCCATGACACCAATCTACATCCAAGAAATAATTCACCACCACTTGTAATTTTTCTATCATCTACACAACCAACCCAATTTTCATTTGTGCAAGCACTCATAGTAAAATCAATATCCTTTGGATACCACAAGTTATAATCCGAAGTGCCCTTCAAATATTTGAATATCCTCTTCATTGCTGCAACATGTGACTCTCTAGGATCTTCTTGAAATATAGCCACAAGACAAATTGCATGCATGATATCTAGTCTAGTGACAATTAGATATAGGAATCCTCCAATTATTTATCTATACTTGCTTTGATAAACCTTAGGAGATTCATCATTCTTGCTTAGCTTGCAACCAGTAACCATAGGGGTACATACTAGTTTAGAATCTTCCATCCAAACTTCTTCAACATTTCCTTGACACACTTTGATTGTGAAATGAAAATACCTTTATCTGTTGATTGATTTGTAGCCCAAGGAAGAAATTCATCTCCCCAAACATTGACATTTCAAACTCTTTATGCATCTATTTTATAAACTTCTTACACATAGCTTCATTTCCTCCAAAAATAATGTCATCAACATACACAACCACAACCAAGATTTGATCTTTTTCAACTTTGAAGTAAAGATTTCTATCTTCAGTACCTTTATTGAATCCTTGTTGTAACAAGTACCTATCTAACCTTTCATACCAAGCTCTAGGAGCTTGATTCAATCCATATAATTCCTTCTTAAATTTGCAGACCATATCCTGTTTATCTGATAACTAAAATCTTTTTGATTGTTCTATGTATACTTCTTCCAATTCGCCATTCAAGAAAGTAGACTTCACATCCATCTAATAAACTTTGAAATCCTTATGTGCTACAAAAGCCAAAAACATCTTGATAGTTTCCATTCTTTCCACCAGAGCAAATGTATCCTCAAGGTCTATTCCTTCTACTTGTGAGTAGCCTTTACACACAAGCATTGCCTTGTTTCTTACCACTTCTCCATTCGCATTCAGTATGTTCCTAAATACCCACTTAGTTCCAATCACATTCTTGTTTGTTGGTCTTGGGACAAGTTTCCAAGTCTAATTCTTCTCAATCTATATTAATTATTTTTCTATAGCCTTGATCCAATACTCATTCTTGCATGCTTCAATTATTGTGTTTGGTTCAACTTCATAAAGTAAACATAAATTTACTTGTTCTTCAACCACTTTCCTTCTTGTCAGTACATCTTTGTTCTTATCATCAATGATCTATTCTTCAGAATGATTCTTCTACACAAACTTAGGAGTTTTAGGAATCTTTTCTGGAGCTTCTTCCTCTTCAATCTGCACTTCTTTTTTCTTAACTTTTTCTTCTTCTCTGCAGGTAGACTCATCTAATTCATATCCATCTATTACAACTGAATTATTTTGTATGTATTCATCAACCTTAATGCTTGCACTCTCAAAAAAAAAATTTAGTCTCTTGTTGTAGCACCGATCAAATTTTCTTTTAGTAGAATTTCCAAGGAAGATACCTTCATCAGACCTTGCATAAAAAATTCCTAAGTTTTTGTCATCCCTTCTGATATAGAATTTTCTTCCAAACACTCTAAAGTATTTGATAGTAGGAATCCTTCCATACCATAGCTCATAATGAGTCTATATGTTATTTTCTCTTGCTTGTACTTTGTTAAGTATATAAACAATAGTATGAATTACTTCTCTCCAATGGACTTTTTTGTAAATTTTCTTCTTTCACCATTTTTCTTGCAACTTCTTGAACAGTCATATTCTTTCTTTCAACCACTCCATTCTGTTCAGTAGTCCTAGGAGCAAATAAATGCCTCTTTATTCCATAATTCTCACAAAAGATATTCAACTCATTGGAGGTGAACTCTTCACCTCTACCAGATGTCAAACATTTGATTTTCATATCCATTTCATTTTCAACCATAACTTTGAATGCTTTAAACTTATCTAGAGCTTATGATTTTTTTTTAGAAAAGTAACCCATTTCATTCTAGAATAATCATCAATCAATAGCATGAAATACCTGTCACCTTGAAGACTTCTTACTCTGCTAGGACCACAAAGATCTGTATGCACCAATTCCAATAGTTCGATAGAAGATTGTTCTTTAACTTTGAAACTTCTTCTTGCTTGCAAATTGGAATTCCTTACAAACAACATTGATAAGCTTTGTAATATTTGGCAAATCTCTCACATATTGAACTAAACTTATCCTAACTAGGCTATCAAAACTAATGTGACACATTCTTCTATTCCCTAGCCAACTCTTATTGATCTATGTCATGAAATGATAACCATCATCACCTTTCATCTAATAGACATTTCCATCTATCCTTCTTCCAACAACAATCACAGTTTTAGAGTCTTTTCTAATCTCATAGTCATCATCATGAAACATAAGATTGTATTCCTTGCTATAAATTTTTCCAACACTTAAAAGTTTATGCCTTAAGCCCTTAACATAGTAAACATCATCACTATTATTCTTACCATCAAAATTGATTGAACCTTTTCCACATATCTTAGTAGATGTATCATCACCAAACCTAACAAGTCCTCCATATTTTTCAAGTTTAACAAACTTACTCTTATCACTGATCATATGATTAGGGAATCCATTGTCAATGATCCAATAGTTCTTCTCTTTTCTAGCATGAAAAATAGACACCAAAGTGCCTTCAGTTTTAGCACTTGCTTTTGGAGCCCTTTCCTTCACACATCTCTCAGAGTTAGCATAATTAGTTTCATCTTTTAAAGCCATGAACATGCATTCATTATCCTCATCATCTCCATAATCAGATTCATCATTAGATATACTTGCATATTCTCTAGCATAATAGATTTTCCTAATCATCCTACCTTTTTTCTCCCTATTTTTGTTATTCAAAGCTTTGTTTGGACATCTAGAAGCATAATGACCTATATTTCCATAACTGAAACATTTGAATGGAAAATTACCACTGTATTTTCTAGTACCCTTTTCATTCTTCTCACAAAGTTAGCTTCCACATCATCAAGATCCTCCTGATTTGATTCCACGTTCTTCTCTGATTTGTTAGCCTTGAAAGAAGTCTCAAATTTTGCACTAGTTCTAAATTATTTCATTTCAAAAGCAGCTAAAGAACCATACGATTGGTCTTTGATATATTGATTCAAATTTTGTAATTCTTCAATATCAAAAACTTTATGACTATAAACTTTAGGAATATTTCTAAGTACTTTCTTTACCACTTATTCTTTCAGTTCCAAGACCTCTGATTCCATTGACAACTTCATCCACCTTCTTCAAGTAGCTTGTGATGTTTTCATCTTCATACATTTGTAGGGTTTCAAACATGATCTTCAAATTCTTCATCTTAGCTTGCTTGATCTTATCATCTCCTTCATAAATGCTTTCTAACTTTACCCAAATTTCTCTAGTAGTTTTCAAATTCATAAATTTCACCAATTCATTATTATCAAGACCAATTAAGAGAAAATACCTTGCTTTACCATTATTTTCATAGGCCTTGATATAATCATCAGTGCTCAAAACATTTGCAAGAGTAGTATATCCTTTCTCAAATGTTTCCAAATTTCAAATCCAAGAGAAACCAAAAAACCTCCCATTCTTGTCTTTAGAGAGCATAATTTGATCCATCAAACATAGGAACATCTTTCTTATGTGTCATCCTAGATCTACCTCAAGTGGTTAAGCTTTCTTCTAAGGAACCTTGCTCTGATACCAAATTTTGAATGCACAAGACAACTAAGAGGGGATGAATAATTTGTACCTTAAAACTTTAAAACCCTCATAAACATTTAGATCCACATTAATCGAATTTAACCCTTAATCTATTAGAACTTTATCATGAAATAAAATAACAAAAATTGAAACGCATCAGCACCATGCATAAAGGAACACTAGATTTACGTGGAAAACCCAGGATGGGAAAAACCAATATAAGAATTAACTCAGAATATAAAGTAATATTAATACCAAATACAATAGGGCCCATTGGTAGAGGGCCCACTGCCCAAGAGAAAGAAAGGCTCACTACCAGAATAGAAAATAAGATAGAGAAGAGTGTTACAATGAGAATTCTATCTCAAAGAAACATAAAAATCCATCACGGCATCACCAACACCTTCATAGTCTTTTTGAAGAATTGTAGACACCTTATGCTCACTCCATTTAGTAATCTAACACATGAAATTTCACACTGCAATTCTCAAATTCTCACCCTACAACTCTTCACTTTGCATCATTCGCATCATACTCATATATCTTATCATCCCTCAACAACTCAACACTTATTTATATCATCTTCAACCTTGAAAACATTCTCTAAGGTTGGTTATGCACCTCAAACGTGCAAATTCAAATTAGGTCAACACCAAAACATTCCCGTGGTGGAAAAGAATGAAGGTGGACCACAACACACCTTAGCTAGGACCTAAATCCACTCATACATGTCATGCCACACTTCCACAAACATCAAACCAACTTCACAAGTAGTGTAAACACCCAAGGTTGGTCAAGCCTATGTTAACACCATTAACAATTAAGCACACACTTCCTCAAATCCAAATACGACTCGCAAAAACCACATAATACTTGAACACAATATAGAATATTCCAAAAACACCTTGAAATCCAAAAAATTCCTTCACAATAACTTTCACTTAAAGAATTTACACACCTAGTACACTCAAACAACTTTGTCATACACTCTAACTCAAGAAACTAACTTCCAAAGCACCAAACCACAAACAACTTCATCTGAAGAAAGATACACACACTATCAACACCCTTCTAGATTTGTAAGACCTGAAACCACTCTGTAGAGAAATGTGGAGAAAAAACATTCTCCCATACTTCTATGCAATACACGGTTCACACATTGGTGAACACAACTTCCTCTACACAATGATCCACCACATTAAATTTTGAATGCAATACCTCTAAACACCTCTGATCAACATATATGAATTGCACAAGTAGATCTTCAACCCAAAAGAACTGCGGAGAAAAACCAGAACACTAAGTTCTTCAGCCTAGAAAACACTACAACACACTATTTCCTCTTTTGATTCAATTTTCTCAAAAGCATTTGGAAACTAAACACTAGAGAAACATCCTCAAAATTTTTAGCACTTCCTCATCACCATTAACCAATTGCAACATAGCAACTCAAACATAAGCTTATCAAAGAAACACTAGAGGTTGACACTAGTAGCTTACTAATGACAACATAATGCAATTAATCAAAGCATCATTAGGGAAAACACCAACTCAATACCAATTGCACATCCTTGCAACAAACTCCTTCTCATATAGTTGACACCAATGAAAACACCAAAGCTTGTTAACATAAATGAAAACACCAATACTCTCATACTTGCAACACCCAAAAACCCTGAGAATTTATGTTCAAAGTTCTTTGACAATGATCCTCATAGGACTGTTGAAGAGCATGTCAAGAGTTTTGAAGGATCTGATGTAGGAGCATCACCTAAATGTTGTTCTTGAAGGTCCAAGAGACCTAGCTGATGTTTTAAGGAATATTTTATTCTATGATTCCTATTTGTATGTCAAGAAAAGATTAAAAAAAATGGTCTCATAAAACCATATATATAATCTTTTGTAATGTTTTCTAGCCTAGGTGTGGTATAGGGTTAAAAGTTGCAAAAGGAGAGCATAATTGTCAAGTTAATGACTTAGACTTTAGGTTTTTTGAAAAAAGGAAATATTATCAAGTGTAAATAATTTTTTTAAATTCTTTGATGTGTAATGAATGAAAAAATACACTCCAAGAAGTTGAGGAGAAATATTTCAAGAAAATACCATGTTATTTGCAAATTTATGACTTTTTTTTTTTAAAAACAACAAAGAACGGTTTGGTACAAATATGTACATTCAAGTTGCAGGTTTGTGTTTGTGTGGGATGATAATGGAATGTATTAAGGTTCAAATTCAGGTGGTTTGAAGTGATTTCATTGAGTTTTTCTCAAGTTATGGAAAAAATAATGTTTGCTGCCTTGTACAGAAACTAGGGTTTTTAGTGAGCAAGAAAAATTCATATCTCAAGTTCTAACCAGTGAAAAATCATGAAATTTGGAACATAATTTTTGTACGTATTTTTTCATATTTACACCAAAGGGAAAGTGGTAATTCATTAATTTGCATGATTTATAGAGGACAGTGTGTTTTTATTAACATCTAGACTGTCATAAACTCTAGTTTGTTGAGGGTTTTGTGAAAATGCATTGTTTTGAGTTAATAAATGTTACTTAGGGTTTGAATGGGGTCTATTTGGTTTGGTTAAATAATTTAGAAGCCTAAGAATGAAGATAAAATGAGTGTTGATTGTTTCTTGAGACTTGAACCTATTAAAACAACCAAATAGGATAGTTTACAGGGTGTTATAATTTGCTACCACCATTGAAAGATCAAGGAATAAAGTGCATATTGTTGTGAAAACCACATTTTACTTGTTCTTTATAGTCCATTGTGTGTGATAGTTTCTTTCCCTCTACATCAAGATCCCTCAAGAATAGAACCATTGATCATGAAGACATAACATGCAGAATTTTCCCCTATTCTTTAGGAGATTAGGTATTATATTGGTTCATTCACTTGTTAGTAGGTTCAATCAACACCTAGAAACTTATGAAAGATTAATTTTTGGATAAATTCAATATTCCCATAAGCCCATTTGAGTTGTTTCAAAATTTTGTCTCAGTTAAAAGGAAAGATAATGAACCTATAAGCTCTTTCAACAATAGATTCCATAAGGCTTATACAAGATTGTAGACACATTATGATGTAAATGATGCATCAACTAGGAAATTTTATTACTTAGCCCTAGATAGTCTTACTTCAACTTTTGTGAAGAGGGAAAATCTTGTTCCCTAGTCTCTGACAATAGCTTATGTTGAGGCAATAAAGGTTAGTATTGACCTAGGACAAAGTATTTATGAACCAACCAACTCTCTAGGAGTAACAACGGTTGTGTTGATGGTGAAAATGACACAAAAAACGTTAAAACAAAATATTTCTACTCTATTTCTCCTGAAAAAGAAAGACCACATGTAGTAGACTAACTCCCAAGGTCCTGGTAGTTGGTTCTCAATTGTTTGGTGTCACTCAATCGGTTCATGCAATTGTAATATTCAAGGGGCCTGTGCTGGTAACAAAAGATTCAAGCGATGACTCATTTTACCGAACTATTTTACTAAATCAATGGGGTTTCAAACAAAAGAAAAAGATAGATCAAAGGGGTAAACCAGTAAGTATGAATCAAATTTATCTAGCATCCAAACATATATCTCCAAATAATGAATGTTCTTCCAATTAGATCAAGAAAACCATAAGATGACACAATCTATGGCATAATCTATACCACTGCATACATTTTAGGTGCTTAATTAACTTCACAATTACACATCACAAATATTTCAAGGATTTCAAAACAACACACATTCATTCATCATCAAGATTATAGATCAACAAACTTTAATAACTTCAATTCAATGATAATCCAATAAGATAATCCTTAAATCTGGTTTCTTCTAATGACTTTCATCACATAAGAAACTAGCATGCTTCAGCACAATCACTGGCATTCAGATAGATTATAACTTATCAGCCTTATCAAATAAAACAACTCAATTGTAATACCATATTGCATAAAAACCTGTAATTCTATTAACTGTAAAAAGATTAAGTACAAAGTATCTCTGTAATCACTACAAAATTCTATCTCCTAAATCAAGTAAGCCAATCCTATTCTCAATTAGCCGACCCTTACAATATGATACCCATCGGGTATTTATAGATGTACAAAAACTCGAACTCCACTTCTATTTTAGGTTATCCACCCTTTTAGGAACTAAAATTCTCTTGGAAACTCAGATCAATTTGATCTTGAGTTCTTACATTTAGACATTCAGTTTAACTAGAGAATAGAAGATAAGAGAGAAAAAGAAGTTATATGCTCCAAAAACTATCAGTGCTGCATGCAACATGCAAAGAAGAGGAAAATTATGCATGCAAAATATTTATGCATGTGAAGCTGGATCCGCAATGAACTCATCATAGCTGGTGAAGACTTGTTGTAATGTATCTATTTCCGGCCCATCAATCCAGTCATCTTCAAATTTGATCCGATCCAATTCTGCTGCAACAAACTCCCTCATACCTTTTATTTTTGTCAATTCTCTCCCAGCAACTTTTATTTCTTCTTTAACATCCATTAACCGATCTATCATCAAATCTTCTCCATCATCCTCTTTCTGCATCATTCCTTTGAACCTTTCATCCCACTTCTCTTTTATTTGACTCAAAGGCATGCCATCTTTTGTTAACACATTCACATCTGCAATGATAGCAATGACTGCTTCTAGCTCTTCCAATTGCTCAGTCAAATTATTAACAACCTCTTGAATCTCATTCTTATGTTTACACAAAAAGTCGGTTCTAAAACGGAGTACACGAGAAGTTTTCTCCATAAAATCCTTGTTGTCCTCCTCAAGTATTGATTGTTCCAGAAGAGTTGTCAAAGGCAATGCATTAACCTTTTCTAATTTCTGGCTATATTCTTTATACTCTTCTTCCTGTTTCTCTGATGCCTCAACATATTGATGCATCTCTTTTATTAACCCTTTTGTGTCCTTGTAGGCTTCAAAACCTTCAACCAAAACTTCACCCACTTCTCGGTTTAACTTGTCTACCCATCGGTCTACCATCTCCGCTTTGCCTTTTACCTGCACCAAATCATCTACCTCCTTTTTGCTTAACAAAATAGGAGTCTCAATGGTTGCTACCTGTTGTGATCTTGGAGAGGAGACACTCTTCAAGAATGAATGTAGTTGATCCAATTGAGCTTTAAGCTCATCCTTCTTTTGCTTATCCTTGATCATTCTTGACTTGGTTGTTGAAGCCACCACATCAATCAAGTTCATCTGTTGATTCCTAGTGGGCCTTCCCAAGTTGACAGTACTCAATTGATAATCTGTTAGCTACATATCCCCTACCTCCTTTTCTATCATTGGCATGGCACATTCAGCAACAATCTGTCCTTTATCTGTGAGTCGGGTAGAATGTAGAATTTTGGCCTTCTTTTTGAGCCTTTCTTGTTCGATTCCTTTCATCATATCCTCCCAATTGAGAGGTTGTGAAGGTGTTACTGCCCTCTTCTGCAGGTCCAGTTTCAACCAAGTGGGAACACTTGGAGCAGTAGTCATCATAGAGGAAGAGGAAGCAATAACTGTAGAAGGTGGTTGCATATTTACCTGGGATTGAGAGTCAACCCTTGATTTTTCTTGTTGTTCTTGTAGTATATGCATTTGCACAAGCTTTTCAGCCTCTTCCCTATCCTTCTGTTCTTGCCTTTTCTTATCTTCCTCTTCTTTCCTCAACCTCTCTTCCTCCAACTGATTTCTCTCCACTTTTTCCTTTTCCAACCTTTCCTTTTCTAATTCTTCCTTCTCTATTCTTTCTCTTTCTAGAGTTTCCCTTTCCAATTTCTCTTTTTCTAAGGCCTCTAGTCTTTCCCTTTCTAACCTTTCTGCCTCCAAAGCCTTAAATTTTTCGGCCTTTGCTTCTTCTTTTCGTTGTTTCTTAACCAGTTCTTCAGCTTCTTTTTCCTTTTGTAATTGTTTTGCTCCTTCTTCCTTTTGGCGAACTTCCTCTACAAGTTTCAACCTAGCAACCAAGATTTCCTTTTCCCTCTGGTTCCTTGCCTTCTCCTCCTTAAGGTCATGGATCTTTTGTATCAGTTCCAACTTGTCATTCTCTTCTTTGACCTTGAGTTCATGTTCTTGTTCCTTTCTTTGTCTCTCTGCTTCATCAACTGTTCCCTTAGCTTTACTTTGTCTAGTTCTTAATTGTTGCTGGTGCAGTATAGCATCAGCTTGTACCTTAGCATCAATTTCCTTTCATTTCTCTGCTGCATCTCTTGCATCAAAATTTATTTTCGCCTCTTCAAACAGCTTCCATTGGTCTTCTTGTGTCAAAACCTGCTCAATATCCTCCTCTAGAGGCATGTTCTCTTGCATATCTTTTTCTGACAGAGTCTCATCTGAATCTGTCTCAACCTTCAGAATTTCCTCCTCCACTTCCTTTCCCTTGGTAGTTTCAGCCATGCTATGAAGAGCTCCTTCTTGAATTTCTTTACTCTTCTTCCTTGTAAGTGGGACTTGTGCAGATGACTCACCTAATGTGGGTGTCGAAACAGCAGATCCTACTGGAACATCCCCTTCTTGTGTTTCCTCTTCATCCTCTGCTGCCTCAAGTTCTATTTTTTCGATGTCTGGAGGAAGGAATTCTAATGGCTCTTTGGGAGGTGTCTTTCTTTTGATCCTCCTGTATCCCTTACCCTTTGTAGGGGCTGGTTCTTGAGGAGTCTAGGTTCTTAGCACTAACCAGTTAACACTTCTATCCAATACTGTCCTTTTGATCCGCTTAATATCAATGGTTTCTTCACTGTCCCAGTCAATTGGATCTAGACTCTTGGTGCCAATGTTCAAAGCCTCATAGGATGGATCCAATACAATTCCATCATCCACCAATGTGTCAGGAATGTTCTCTTTAACACCAAGTTCTGACATGAGTGAGATAGATAATCTTTCATAATTCTTCTTTCTTAGATCATACTCATCTTGCCGATCACTCCAAAAATCCTCTAGCAAATTGAAATGTTTGGTAAACACTAAAGGCAACAAGGCATACATCTTACCCTTTGGATCAAAACACTTACGAGCTATGTATAAACCCAACTTCAATTGTATCAATTCATTACAAACCACCTTTGCTCCTACCAGATGTTGACAACTATACTCTCCCAACTTCATGGGAAACTTATGACATCTAGTTTTATGTTTGATCCCAAACCGAGCATTAACTCTAAGAGCCTAATATACAAACTCCATTAGCACTATCCTATTGTTGTAGCACCTTGGAAGCAAATGTGGGTGGACTTCAAAACTAGCCAACTTGAAGTATGTAAATTTGGGGTACTAGATGTACCAACATCCCCATTCAACAATGAATGCCATGGCTTCTTGACTCAACCGCTACCCTACATCTCCATTCAATTGATTGATGATCACATATATAAATGCATCATTGACTCTTCTGAAATGAGTCTCAGCAGCTTGAAGAGACAATTGGTCATAGTGCTCCCATACCTTCTTCTGTCCATCCAAGGCTCCCATTATGCCCACTCTGTTTAAGCCTGGGAAAATCCCCAATCTTGCTGCTACATACACCACATAAGAAGTCATAAAGAAACACTTAGTGTTTTTGATGTTAGTCAGCTGATCATGGATAGCATTTGACACAATCATTGGCCAATCAAACTGATGGTCACCCTATAAGATTATTTGGATGAAAGGAAACATCCATTCCTTGAAGTGGAACGTATCCCTCTTCCCAACATCATTATTAAATCTGATACTTCCTTCTTGAAATCTACCCTCTTAGGTTGGTGTGCAAGCTTGGATAGAGAATTATTTTCTGTCTTCAACCACTTTTTATTCAAATGAGACCTATTGGAGTCCTTATACTTACTATATTTCTCCAAGGCCTCTGCCTCATCCAACTGCACCAAGCTCTTAGGATCCGGGACATTAAATATACTTTGAAACATCTGAGGAGTAAGATCGATGATCACCCTATTTTGTGAATCCATGCATAGTCTTGTAGAAGAATTGTAGACACTGGTTGTTGTTAAGATCAACTCCGGGCACTGGACTGATAAAGGGAACACATTAATATGTGCCAAGCCGGAATCGACAATCCTTTGCGTCCTTCCTATTAGATTTTCTCGTTCTGCAAAGGTTTCTCCATGTAACTCCTCAAAGTTGTACTAGCCCAAGTTCGTGTCAGTGATGTCTGACCAATCTGATTCCACCTTGCTCACCTTCACAACCGGACTCCTGTGATTATACCTCAAGGTATAGGGAAATTGTTCTGGCTTCAACTTCTTCAGTTTTGGTGCTGCCTTTGATGTTCCTGCAGGCTAGTTCCTTCGAGCAGCTTCCCCTAATGTTCCTGACATCTTTCAACTTTCCTGCAAGCCAAACCTCTAATTAGATCTTTAAATATCATCACCAAAACATTCTCTAAAAACCATACCTTTCATATATGCACCGGAGGCGGAACCAAGCAGAAACACAACCTAAAACAGTCTCTTTTACAATACTGCCAGACTCGGAGCTAAAACCGATATAGATATTTCACTAATAATGAACGCGCTAGGAGTCGGAATCGAGGAGGTGATCGGAACCTGGATCGGAATGAAAAACGGATTTGGTTTTCTTCAGATTTTTATTTTCCATATTCTATTTCCATTCCGCCTCCGCTTCCGACTAGGTCATTGTTATTTCGACAAAAGACTTCTTTATTATACGTGGAGCTGGAAACAGAATGAAAATGGAATCGATACCTTTTGCAAAACAGAATTCTCCAGTTCAAGATCGATTCTGATCCCATCTCCGCCTAGGTTGACCATGACGTCATCAAAGGTTTTATCAATTTAACCTAGAACTACATGATTAAAACCAAGGTCGTATTAAATGAAAAGAGGATTTAAAAACACTATACTCATATGACCATGGGGAACGACTGAATTTTAGGGTATCATATTTTAATCATTTAAATATGATCACAAAAACCTACAAAACCCTAATCTAACAAACATGATAAAAACTAGGGCACAGATTTTAAACCTTGCCATTTTACCCGATTGAACGTGCGACAAAACCCTAAGCAAAAATGAAATTCAATTAACCTTAACTCACTGTAAATCATGAATTTAATCTACCTCACTATAGATCCCTAATCTAGCTAACACCATTTAAAACCTAAATTTAATCTAACTCACCGCAAATCAAAATAGCACGACGCGATCACGACTAAAAACGTGAAAGCGACCATGCCCTAAAACAAAAAGAACCAAAAACAAAAGTAAAAGAAACAAAGAATAACCAAAAAAACAAATAAAGCAAAAACATATTCAAACAAGCACGCCAAGAATCACGAATTTGTTAAAAACGAAGAACAAAAACGACATGATTCCAAACACGAGCAAATATATACAAAAACGCAACAGTAAATAACCAACGAACAACAACGATAAGAAACCCTAACTCAAACACAACATAACCTAGCTAACCTTCTAAACTAAGTTGCAACAACAATCTTCTCCTTTTCTCTGATCTTTTAGCTCAAATGAACTCTGCCACTACTCTTTCGTGCTCCTTAATCTCTTAACAATGATAATAATGATTCGTTTAATCCCTAATGAAGGTAAAAATGAGAATTTCTACCTACATGAGCAATTGTCATTAATGCATTAAAACGCAGTTAAGGCGGAGTCGAAACTAAAAGAGAACCAACACTTCTCTGCAGTACGACTTCAGTCAAAAAGTCAACGATCCAAAAACAGCGGGGGTGGAACTAAAATGGAAACTGATTCGAAACTTTTTAAAAAATTTCCAAACTTCATTCCAATTCCGGTTTCGGGTCCGCCAACTAAACACAAAACAAAAGCAAAAGCAAAGCAAAAGACCGACATAATAAAACCAAACACAAAGACAAGACTAAAACCAAAAGTCAAAATAGCAGAGGCAGGAGAGGAATCGATTATGATTTTGCAACTTTTTATAAAGACTAACTTAACACCCACTCTGGCTCCGGGTTCGCTGAAGACAAAACAAAAGGCCAAAAGAAAGACTATTAGGATGGGGCCCGGAACGAGTTTTGATTGTGATTTTAGAACTCGATTTGGTTCCGGCTCCGATTCCGATAGACTTAAACAAAAATAAACAAAGTGTTGAAAGGAGAAAGACTCCAGACTTTGTTTGAAAGACAACAAGAGATGAAAATTAACAAAGGGGGACCCATTTTGACCAAGGCAAAAGATGGGGTGGTTATGCAAGGCATAACATGTTGCAAGTATGGATGTGTTAAGGTACAATTGTTTGAAAATGGGGGATCAAATTCATTGGTATGATAAATTCACCCTCTTATGCGGGCCACAGGTACATTCTAAGCGTAATTGACTACTGTACTAGGTGGAAAAAAGTGATAACATGTCAGTAATGTACTATAGAGGTAGTAATTAAATCTTTGGAAGAACATATTGTAACCCATTTTGGTTTCCCATTTGCTTTAGTTTGTGATAATGGTCCTACATTTGCCTCATTGAAGTGTTCAGGTTGGGCATTTGACTATGGTATTGTGTTGAAATTTGCTTCTAATTACTACCCTTAGGGGAATGGTCTAGTTGAGTCTACAAATAAAAACATTTTTACTGTCATCTGCAAGATTTTAGATAAGAACTCAGAGGTTTGGCATACCTAGCTTAGGTTTTCCATTTGGGCTAATAGAACCCGAAAGAAGGTTGCCCTTGGCACGTCTCCATATCATCTGGTCTATGGTCAGGAGTCAGTATTTCCTATCCATCTAAATATTCCCACCCTATAATTTCTTAACGAGTATTATGACAAAGGGGAAAGGTTAGAATCTTGGTTGTCTCAACTCCTACATTTGGAAGGAAAACGTGATGAGCCATTGAAAACTTTGCCAAACACTAAGGTTTTGTTAAATGCTAGTTTGACTAGCAAGTTAGGGTCAAATCCTTTAGGATTTCTAACTTGGTTCTTTACTAGGATAAGGCACATGAAAATAAATGGGAACATGGAAAGTTTGAAAAGCTTTGGCTTGGCCCCTTTTAAATTTTTGAGATACTTGGGGACAATGCATATTGCTTAAAGACCCTCATGGGAGAGGATGTCTCACTGCTTATCAATGGGCAGTATTTCAAGCACTATTTCCTAGCTTGAGTTGTCTTAGCTCATCCTTTTTTATATAGTTAGAATAGGATTTATTTTGTGTTGTGTTGTCCACATTTTCCTTTTGTTTGGGTGTAATTTTGGAGAAATTGGGATTTCTCAAGAATGTGAGTCTGATAGCCTTTCTTTGATAAATCTTGATCCTTTTCTTAGAAAAATATGGTTGAGTATACTGATTGTAGGTTATTTTGGATTTCTTTATTTTGGTGTCCATTAGACCTTGAGTTTTCATCATATGTTGAAACCTTGCATTTTTCATGAACACATCTAATGAGTTGGGGTCTCTTTTGAGTTGGAATGTGTTGTTGGCTATAAGGTGAAAAACCTTTATTTTCTACTTTAGCACCACTGTTATGGAAAAATAAAAGGAATCAAACTTTATGGAAAAACAAAAGGAATTAAACTTTCTAGGGGGACTCAAATACCTCCATTGAGGCTATGGACACCTGGCTAGTAGTAGAGCTATGTTCGAGAGGATAACATCAATAGCCTCGTTGGGCTATGGGCGTCTGTCTAGCAACGAGGCTCTATCCAAGTTTCTTTTTTAGTAGAATTGTCTATGTAGCCTTATACTCGATGGTCCATTGCTTCTCATTAGGCATAACTTATAAGTAAAATCAATAAACATCACTCACACACACACTCGTTTCTCTTATGGTGGTGTACTTTTTGTTTGGTTTGTCTCCTTAGTTGTGGTATCCAAGGGGTGTCTATTTTATTTAGACTATGAAATTGGAAATTTTGGTTCTTCCATCTTCATTTATCTTTGAAATTCTCTGGAGCATTTCCTAGTAGATTCACTATTTGTTGTTCCTTTTCCACACATTCCCCATGAAACAAGGACCCCCTTTTTTTTCTTTTGCTCATGTCGGTTTGGTTTTTCTTTTTCCTTCACTTTTTCACCTCTTTGATTTGAATTATTTTGAAAATTTGAAGTCCCCTTAGAATTCTTGAAAATCTGTCTAAGGCTGGCCTTTTGTGGGTTTTTCAATGTGAAATTCCCTTTGCGTTATTCCACACTACGGGTTCCCAGTTGTAGATTTACCTTAAGTAGGTTCTGAAAACTTGTTGATTATTTGTAGAATTTTTGATGTAGGTTTCTACCTACCAAATTTTATATACAAAACTCCACATTGGTATCACCATTGACCCTTCAGCCTATAAATCCTCCTAATTTTCATTTGGTCAGGTCCCACAACCTACCGACCTTCATATTACATTTTCTCGTAACTCACTAGAATCTACATCGAACACTTTAGCATCCCGAAGACTTCAAGTTTCCAAATTAAGGTTTTAGGGTTTTTCTTATGCACCAAGTTGTCTTAAGTGTATTTATTGCACTATTAATGCATTTAGGCCTATAAATATGAGGATTCGTCGACTCATTTTAACACTTTTGCATTTGGAGAGGTGGCAGATTTGAGCGATCTTTTTCATTTTTGTTGCTTCGTTTTGGTCTTCTAGTGAGCTTTGAAACCCTGATTACTCACCAAGGTATGATCTCTTCCATTTAAACTCATAATTTTGTGTCACACATGATTGAATAGTAGATATTTTGTGCAATCGAGGAAAGGGGGAGATTGATAGCATTATTTTAGGAACAATCATGAAAATATTTGAATTTAAAGCACTTTGTGTCACGATTTTTGTCAATTATATGTAGGCACCTTTTGAAAACCTTATGTAGATAATTTTCTTGGATATTCCCTTGTGGGATTCCCTCCTATCGGCAGCATTCCTTTGGGCCTCTATCATTTACATCCCCCCTTAGGAAAATTCCCACAAAGCTTTGGCATGTAGGACTTTGGTTGCAGGTTTCCACCCTATGATTGCATGCTTAACACTTAAACTTGCAAAATTTTGAGCTTAGATAAATTTGAGATCTAAACCATCCTTGCAGAATTTATCCATGGGGATTCCATCATGCAATTCTCAATACGGATTTTCACTCAACTAGTGCCAATGATCTGAATTCACACCCTTTGGCTTCTACAAGACCATTCTTCACATGACCAAGACAAACTCACAACTAAAAATGGTTAAGTATTGTATCTTTGTGGAAATTCCTAGTGGAACTTCCTTTGGGGAAATCCTATTATGATATTTCTCTTTGTGAGTTCCACTTTGTGGATTTTTGGTTGTGTAAATCTATCACACTGGCGACATATCTTTTGGCATCCACATCACCCATCCTTGCATCAAGCCAAAATCCGTATCCTCCATCCTTGAAAAACCAAAAAACATTGCATTTGGTAAGAAATTTTTACAAATTGATGATTCAATGATTCTATTCATGCATTTTATAATTTTAAAGATGATATTTTATGATTTAGGAATGATTTGTCCATAATTTATGTAGGAATTGATCGCATTTTCTCCACGTTGTCAAAATTGCTTATTACATGTCTTTTTGTAGATTTTATGGAAAAAGTAGAGAAAGCGGAAAAGGCAGAGAAGGGATCCAAGATGAAGTTCATATTCCATGGTGTTGAGGTAAGCTCGAAGATCTCGTCCAGCAAAATTTTTTTTTGATACCGACCTTGGCCACATTGACATTGACAAGTTCCAACAATGGACCCTCAATGCTCCAAAGACTAAACTGTCTAGAAAGATTAAGTAGAGTGGTATCACACAAGCATCAATATTTCCAACTTTATTGATTATCCTTGAATTGATCCATGCATGTAGAGAGTTCTATCATAAGGATTCTTGGAGAATCATCACAATTGAGGAAAGAGTGGTGACAGATTTGTCGGCTCCCTCCATAGCCAAAGTATTCAAAATTCCTTCATTTTCATAAATGGAGGTAATAAGTAAGGCCTATGTAGATAAAGTATTTGAAGAAGGTACTAATAGCTACCTGTAAGTGATAAATAAGAAATGGATGAAGACTCCCTAGGAAAATACAGAAAAATTATTGAAGAAGTTATATAGGAGTGACTTCAATGAGGAAGTTAATGATTTGGTTACCCTATTTAGCAAGATTGTGGGTTTTCCCATTGCCTCTACATTTGAGGAGTGGATGTATTTCTTCATTGAGGAGATTTAAATGAGAGGAGAAATCAGATTTGATTGGGTTAAAATGATCAATGACAACTTGAATGAGCAGTTCTTTGTGGTGAAGAAAACCTTTGAGTTTTATATCACCTCATATGTCTTCTACCTCTTGGCAGCTAACTTTCCATACATATGTCTCAATTGTAAAGGTAATCTTGGGATGGGCCCAGATGATTAGATTCTTTATGAATGTTACCCATAGTTCTAATACAAAAATTTCAAACATCACTATGAAAGAGTGAATGGTGCGTTCACTCTGCATATTGTTAGAACAATGCATGGAGATCTTGGAATACGAATGTCTTATTCTGTAAAGGCAATGATAAAGAGATTTGGGTATTGGTTCATCTAGTTCCCAAAGTTTACCTAATTTAGGATTGAGGGATTCTCTAGTGATCCTTACAGGCTTTTGAGGTATCTAACAAATAAAATTATATTGGTAGAACTAACTAGGCAATTGTCTACCTCACATCAATTGTTGCAATCAAAGCATGGAGTTGGGGTTCCATACCCCATGAATTTGGGAAGAGAATTGTATGCTTGTCCTTTGGTCCCATCCGTGAAACATTTAGATAAGGAGATCTAGGAGTATGGGTTCCTGACTCATAATGTGTGAGGTTTTGTTAACCCTCTTGGTAAAATGCAAAAGCAGGTTGGAAAGCAACACTCTCACCAACTGCACATTGAAGATTTTTGGGTAGGTTGTGAGAATGATAAAGAGGTGAAGAAGAGAATTTTCATGAGAGTATCCCTTGAATTCATTCATACTCTCAATTTATATATAGTATATGATTAGTTGAAAGAAGATGAAAATGTTCTCGATGAGGAGGCATACAATAAGGTGGTTAATTTACCTCTTCCATTATTAGAATAGATGGAGGAAGAAGTCAATATTGATGTGATTACCCATCCAGTGCTAAGGAAAATGAAGAGATGGATTGAGGTACAAGTTACCCTTCTAGAAGAAAAAAAGGTTAAAGAAGCATAGGACAATAGGATGAGGATAAGACGGACGATGATGGTACATCAAGCACAAGATCTACTGACAAGGCTTCCCTATCTCCTCCCAACACAAGGAATGAAAAGGAAGGAAGTGAAAGAGATACATCTAATGAAAAATCAAAGACTATACAAGAGAAAAAATATAGAGGGCGGTAGGCCCACATCTAAAACGTGGCTAATAAGTCTAGGACAATAGTGATGGAGACGATCCGAGAAGAGCCATCACCGCCAAAGGATTCTCAGGTTCCCCCTTCTCCACCTTCACTTTTTTCTCTACCTTATTTTGTTTCCACTCCACCTCCACTCATCCTTTCCTCTTCACCCGCCATTGAAATCTCAGTCTATTACATCCTTTGCTCCCATCACTTTTTCTATTTTGGTAGAATCCTCTCCCTCTTCCTCTTCCACTTCCTCTCCTTCCTCTTCCACTCTTTCCATGCCCCAATTCACCATCTTCACTCTATCACCTGCCATCCCTTCCATTCCACCTACCATTTATTCCCCCACCATACATGAATCCTTCCTATATTTGAGGAACTTTCCAAAGCAATTGTATGAGATATTACTATCCCTAAAAAACAAGCCTTTGATGAATTAGTTTTCCTGCACCTTTCCTATCACTCCTTCTCAGCCAATGCTTGAGCCTCCAAAACTGGAGGGAGTAAAAATGGTCTAGGAGGATATGCAACAATAAGAGAAGAAGAACCTTGAAGAAATGGTTGCATCAGAAGAAGTTTCAACAATGCCTTAGCATGGTGAATATGTTGCAGACTCGGGAGAAGGAATTAAGATTATAGAGCCCGAGAAGGACAATGCAGATGAAGAGAAAGATGAAGAGCTCTTACGGGAGGAAAGACCAGAAGAGGTCCACAAAGAGGAGTTGCATGAGGATAAAAAGATAGAAGAAAAGACAACAAGAAATTTTGAAGAGAAACCTCGAGAAGCAAAAGATGATAAAGAAGAAGAAAAGATGGTCAAAAAAGAAGAGAAGCAAGAAGAAGAAAACAAGGGGGAAAATACATTGCATTCAACAGACCAAGAAGCTACAAAAGAAAGGTCTACACACATCCCTTCTTTTGATGCAACAAAATCATCATGGTTGGAAGATCAGCTTAAGGACAAGGCTCCTCTTGTTAGGGACCCTAGAGAAAGTTTTCAGGTAATTTTGACTCATGCGGAGAAAACAAAGGAAAAGAAGGCTAAAGTGCGCTTGCACATTACCAAGGATTCCTTGGGGTCGATAATAGTGCATATGGATGTACCAACTATGGACAAGGATGTTGCCACCATTTTTTCATTTGAATATAATGTTACTTCTATTTACATTGGTCCAACCAATAGGGCACAAGGGATAGATAAATTTTAGGGTTCGGTGGCCACTATTATGAAAATACTTGATAAAGACTAGGCCACAAAGAAGGATCTCAAAGCACAAGTTGAAAAATTAACTACATTTATCCAACAGATAGTGGCTTTGAGGCAAAACATTCTCGTTGATGTCACTATTCCCATGCTTTTTTCCAAGGAATATGTCAACAAAATGGAGCAAATGAAATCATGGGCTCAAGTAACTGCGAAATGGCTTGATAACATTGTTGCCATTGGAGATAAAGAAATAAGTGTAGCAACATAAATGCATAAAAATTTCACGATTTTAAGGCAACTGATAAGGAAATTAAGGATGGTGTTTCCTTTTTGAAGTACCATGAGCTAACATGTCCCAAATTGTAGGTCATCAGGACATTCTTTGCAGAAATTTTGGAGAAGGAAAATATTTTAGCCAAGGACAAGATCAAGGAGTCAACATTTTGGTTGCACACTCTTGATTTTCATAAGGAAATTGTCACGTAGGTTTTTCCAGAGCTCAAATCAATTGTTGATAAAATTAACGAGATACTATTTGATTATGACCAGTTCCTCAGTGACATGACTAGGGTTGTTGTCCCTTCAAACAAGTTGAATGATGTTGTCCTTCAACAAAATTAGAAGAACAAAATTGGAAGAAGAAAGTACAAAAGAAGCTAGTCGACAACTTGGACAAATAATTTTTAGATGTTGCTACCAGGTGTTTGACCAGATCAAAAGAGACACAAAAGAGCCTGTGTGGACATACATAGAGAATTGATGGAGGAGTATGAGACTCTAGGCTATAAAATTCATGCTACTTTGTTGCCACCTAATGAGCAATTGATTGTAGTTCTCACTGGTTTTGTTAAATTTACTATAAAGGAGAAATATGTTGTAAATTTTGTAATTGATGATGAATTTGTGTAATTTCCAACCATTTGTAAAGTTAGTTACATAAAAGTGTGCACCCAACTTTATGGGATTTTGTAGAATATTTTTAATATAAAATATATTAGGATATTTTGCATCTCCTAGGTTTACATGTGACACTATTTTAAAATTGGGGGTAGTTGTAAATACATTTAATGAACACCAAATATTAATGCATGTTTAATCTTAGCCATTGGCATTGAGTTGATCTCCACCATTAATTTTGTAAAACTTTTCTATAAAAGGCAACCTCCTCTTATTTGTAAGGGGTTGGAAGGAATTGTTGTAACAACATTTTAAAGCAATACAAGCAAAGGCATTGAAGTGTTGGTGATATTTTCTTGTTATTTTTGAGTGCATGCATGGTTCCCTCTTCCAGTTTATTTTTAGCATTGTTAATTTCAATCCAGTTGTTATGATGGCAAAGTGTTAAAGGTATCAAGTATTTTTTTTGCTCATACCATTTGTAGTTTTCTAATTATAAATTACAATGTACGGTTAGTCTGAGATAATTTTACAACATTAAGTTCAATTATGAATATCTATGAATATTATGCCAAGATTTAGGGTATGTGAATGAATTTTTACAATCTAAAAATTTG
This sequence comes from Sequoiadendron giganteum, assembly GCA_007115665.2. Lineage (NCBI taxonomy): Eukaryota > Viridiplantae > Streptophyta > Pinopsida > Cupressales > Cupressaceae > Sequoiadendron > Sequoiadendron giganteum. Next base: position 379,975,108 of record CM021104.1, read on the forward strand.
AAGATTACCTTTGAAGATTGCACTATTTTTGTAGCATTGTGGGATTGACCTTGCTTAATCAAAAATTAGTTTATATGGAGTTTATTCATCTGCATCACTTGCCATTGTTACAAAAGTCCTTAGGTTTTTAGAATTAGGATCCCTCTAAACCCTTTATCTTTTGTGATTTCTTTGAATCTGGGTTAGTTTAGAATCAAAACATCACAAAACTACCACATCTGATGATTTACAATCATTTTCATATTGTAAATCTAAAAATACAACTAGGGTTTTAACTAGTCATCAAACTTTACAAACCCTTGGTCTTATATTTTCCAACCTTTGTTGAACTATAAATGCCCCTTGTGGTACCAACAAATCACATTTACCACTGAGTCATGTCTTTGCAAGTCAAGGTCTAACAGTTGAAGCCTTGGGATCATTTTCTTAAGATTTTCTACAAAAAGTTCCCTTTCAAGAGAGATAGAAAACTTGTGTTTATTTGTGTTGTGCAGTGCAAAACATTCATCAACAAGCTCCTATGGGATTTTCCTTTCCTTTGTAAAAATAGGGGAAAAAGAAACTGATAGTGTGACTTACCTGTTGCTTGCATCTCACCAAGATGGTGCTTTACTTTATTGACTTAGATATTTATGTTGAGCACCCCTCCTGGTGTGAAGAGATGTTGCAGAGCAAGCTTATAAGAATAAAATCAAGCCCAAAAAATAGTCTTCACCTCCATACATAGAGAAATAAACATCTAGCAGCAAAATCAATTACAAATATTAACACAATTTACAACAAATATAAGTTGTAAAAGATTAATTGAAAAAATATATCTTTATGAATCCTCGTCACCTTCACATTCCAAAAAGAAAACTTGTCAATAAATGTGTTTGGAAGATGATGCTCAAGTCTGCACTGTATGTCTCACAAGGTTGCACGTCATCTCTCAATAGAAAGAAAATGTGATGTGTATATTTTAAACACTAGATACATTTATAAAAAGTGCTTATGCAAAGGATCTAAAATATTTGAGTGTTTCAATCTTTTGATAGAATTTTTAGGAGATGTTTGTAATAAAGATGTGACTTTGAAGTTACACCAATTTACTATCTTTAATGATTATGTGAAAAAATATCCAAGTGTGCCATAAGTATTAATCATAGAATTTGAATAAATTTATAAGTGTACTTTTTAATTATGTATCTTTCTAATAATAACATAACTTTTTCATAATACATTATGCAATGAAGCACATAAAAAACATAATATTTTTAGAAATTAAAAGAAATCATAAACGTGTTTATTTCTTGTGTTATACTTATTAGTAGTAACATTGTCACTTATTGAATGTATTTATAGATTCAATGTTTACTTATTATAATGATCTAATTTTATATAAGTACAAGACAATATAAATTATATAAATAATAGCTATATAAAGGTTAATCATCAAGATATAAAAGAAATCAAAACATATATTATAACACTATAAAAATACATTTGCAATAACCCCCTCCACTCACATAAAAACATACCTTGACGTGAGACACCGCCACTCAAAGGAAGATTCAGTCGATCAATCATTACGTAAGCATCATCAACTAAGTCTATCGCTACTTGAAGAATCCATCATTCGATCAAGGTATTAATGATCAGTTATGGTCTTTAAAAAAAAGGATTTAATATTAAAAGAATTGATATTAATAAAAGACGACAAGACAATAGGCAACTCTTACTCCAGGGGTGTGATTAGTTAAATAGAAGAGGCATATGTGAGGAGATACAACTTCTCACATCAAGCCCCCTCAAAAGATATATAAAGGAGATCAAAACTCATTTAAGGGGATACAAAATACTTGCTAGTTGGTATTTACAAAATCTGATAGCACTGCTCTCAAGAGCCTCGACCTTCTTATTAACTAGACACATGAAATAATTGGGTATACTTAGATATAATGTCAAGATGGGATTCACATAAGCACATTGATAATGAAGAGGTGTCAATTTCATGATCTTGATGCCATAATCTATAACATATTCTATCGCATGCATATATAGGTAATTTTTAGAAACAATGAATCATTAGAGGTTTGAACTTCTAACATGTTCAAAGGCAAGATATCAAATTGTTAAATAAAAAACAACCACTAAACTCTCTTATGAAATTTACATTATTGATCTAATATTTGAATCAGATTACCTAATTCAAGATTCATATCATAAATATAATATTATATTAGTGTTAATTAACTACTTCTTAAATAGACCAAAGATGCATCATTTTGCTATCTCTTAAGTATATTGATTCTTGACATATTTTTGATATCTTTATCGATAAAATTAAAGGCCAAATTCAAAGTAAATCTATAAGGGGCATTACAACATTGTCTAGTAACATCACATAGGTTCACAATTAAGGTAGTGATATAATCATACTTAGTATGAATTTATGTGTTTGATTTAAAAATTATTATATATATTGAAATGATAAGCATATATAATTCTTCACTCTCAAGCTAAAGAAGAAGTATTTAAGTTTTAATCTATGTTTCATCCTCCAAAATTTTTTTTATCAATTGTAAAATAAACATTTTACTACAATGAATCCATAACCACCTTATTGATAGGTAATTTTTGTGTAACATCTTCAATTAAGTGATCATCCATAAAGTCAGTAAACGATTTGTCATAGAATTTTGTATTATATTTACAACAAACTACAAGGTGTGGGTAACAATAAAGCTAATAAATTAAGATTAAATTGATTATATAAGAGTCACACACCAAACTCAAGCTACTATGATTACCTACAAAACTAGAAATGACTGTCCACAAGAGAGTAACAATAAATACATTGCTTGACTATGGATGCAAAAATGATATAATGAAACATAAATTATATGAGGGACCTTGCTATATATAGGCAAGGTGAAAGCATAGGAAAATGTAGGATAATGAAAAGTGTCTTAATCATATGGCATGAGACAAGAAAGTAAATAAAATATGTCCTTTAAAGTAAAGTAAACTAGTGTGAATAGGACCTAATAGGTAAACTAGCTAGGTAATATGCGTTGCTCACGCTAACACCTCTCTTAAGTGCAAAAGTTAGGGATAAAAATAAATAAATGCATGAATGAAAATATGGACCCTAAAAAAAGGAAATTATAGGTACCCATGAATAAAAAGTTCTCACAAGAGTAAAGGAGAAAAACATGTAGGAAAAAACCCTCTCCAAAAGAGTGGATGTATTAAAACAAACATGTATAAGTGGTGGAAGGAACCACAATGACCCTCCAAGGACTATGTCCATCATAAATATACAACCAATAACCCTCCCATAGGGGATAAAGAGTGAGATTCCCCATAAAGAAGTAGGCCATGTGCCAATGTTGAATGCACAAAGATGAATGTTGAAGAGTGTCCATAATTGATTATAAACAAAAAAAATATCTTTGGGAATAAATATATCTAATGGTGTGAGAAACTCCACCTCCAATAAAAGAGACGAGGGAAGAAGCATCACTATATTTGTATCTAGAAATTGCTCAAGTATTCATATGTTAGAATCAAATACAAAAAAAATTACATATTCATCAAACAAACAAGGATAAGATCAAGATTCTCATTATGTGGGGAACAAGAATGTTTTTTCCATTAATCATATGATATGAGATAAAAAATAATAATTAAATAAACAAGATTCCCTAAATAAACTAAAAAAAGCTAGTGTGAATAGGACCTAAGAGGTAAATTATATATGTAATATGTACCTTGTTCACACCAACACCCCCTAATTGCAACTTAGGGAGAAAAATATTAAAAATGTAGGAATGTAAGTATGGGTCTTGACAACAAGTCCATGTTACTTGGTATCCACAAACATAATATTTATCACAAGATAAGTAAAGGAAAAAAAATTGTAGGAAGAAAAACTCTCTCCAAAAGAGAGGATGCATTGAAACAAACATGTAAAAGTGATGAAAGGACTCAACATGACCCCTCAAGGATTACATCCATTATAATTTTATAATCAATGAACATCCCATAGGAGAGAAAGAGTGAGAATATAAATCCTCCCCATAAAGAAGTAGCTCATGTGTTAATGGTGAATACACAAAGATGAATGTTGAAGAGTGTCCAAAATTGACAAATAATATATCTCTCCTTGAGAAGAAAAAATACAATGGTGTGTGTAGAAGAAACTCCAACTCCAAGAAGCGAGATGGAGGAAGAAGTCTCATTATAGGTGTCTCTTAAAATTCCTCAAATGTTCACATGTTAAAATCAAAGGATGCCACAATGTAATGAGATGAAATCAATTCAAAAACCTATGGATATTTATGCAAAACAACCTCCAAAGATAAAGATAGTAAGATAATAGTTGTTTTGCAACTATCATCAAAGAGGAAATGAATATTCTCAAGTGTGTCCTCCAAATATACAATATGAGACACAATAAATCTATAATATTTGTCAAGTATCCATCCCACAATGAAAACTATGAAATAAGTTAATATGATCCCATTGAACTTGTCATGGTGACACCAATCTTTCAATAAGAAAGAGTTGGAGGAGATGGAAGATCAACACAAGTATCAAGAAAACCATTTGGTTCAACTGATCAAACTTTTCATAAATACAATTCATATGAGATGCATGATTATTAAAATTAGTCAAAGGAATTGGAACACCATCACATAAAAAATATAAAAAGGTATACAAGTGATATGAATGATCAACCATCCCAAAAATAATTATGAGCTATACTCTCCAAGTATCTTATAATCACAAAATTAGGTGTGAACTTAATATTCTTCTCTACTCCACTTTGTGTAATCTAATAGATAGTAAGAAGATTGGTTAACAAAGATGGAACAAAAATTATATCATTGAATGTGACTTCTCCCATGTTAATATATCCTTTCCAAAAAACACATATGTGTGTTGATACCAATGTTAGGATGTGTGGTAAAATATAAGGCTCAAATGAAGAGAACATATATTGCAATGAAGCCATATAATGTGAAGCTCCAAAATCAAGAAGTCAACTCTATGACTTGGGACTTGTAGAACCAAAAAGTGTTTTACCTTTCAAATTTTTTTCATAGTAGCTAATCCAAATGTCCATGACTATGTAGATGATGATGGTTTGCAAGAAGAAGAGGAAATATAAGACATTATTGAAGGAAATTTTATATTGTTCTTTTAAAGAAAGTTCTTTGACTAATCAATCTAATTTTTGTAACTAGGCTCATCACACCCAAGCCTTTTGCAATAAGAAAGTTTTGGTTTCTCCTTCTTAGGTTATGCTCTTTAGAAGAGGTGCAAGGATAATTAGATTATATCTTAGCTTTTAGCTTTTTATTGCCTTTGTTTTTGGACTCTTGGGCTACCCATGCTCAAATTTTTGGGAAGTGTATCTAACTAGATAAGCTTATCTTTCTCTCTAGTCAAATATTCAAAAAGCATCTCAAAAGAAGGCATGGTAAATGCATACATAGTAAAATAAAAAAGGTAGAAGAAAAAACAACAAATGGTCCTTTTAACTTCAACAAATTCAATAATGGATAAACCCGCAATAGTGAGTCCCAAACTTGAGACATGATATTTCTCAATTCGTATGGAGGTGAAAAGTAAAAACACCTTCATTTGAAGGTGTCTCAAAAATTACCTACATTCAAAGGTGAAAAATATTAAAAAAACCTTCAAACAAGGTAATTTCCAAAATTGAAAAAAAGGGACTTTCGTTTGAAGGTCTATTTTTCTATTTTTAAAATTACCTTAGTTCAAAGTTTTTTTAAGTTTTTTTGTGGAAATGACATATCTTTGAACGAAGGCCCTAAAAGTGACCTTTCCACCTTATGCCTCAGATTTTCCTCAAAAAAATTTGTCTAACCTTGGGTTGGACTAGCAAATAAAATGAATATGACAAGATAATTTTTAGGATCATGGAACTCAAAATAAGATTTCTAATGAGTATAATTTTGAATGTATTTAGTTTTAGATTGGGAAAAATAGGTTTTGAAGGGACCCTGAAACCCTTTACAAGGAAAAACACTATAAAAAAAATAGAACCATAAGAACCTACAACACAAGGAAACCCAAAAGCTGACTATAGAAAGAAAGCATGAAACCCGTCAACAAACTCGAAGCAAAACATCAAAAAAAACACAGCCCAATCAAACAACACAATGAAGCTACAACATTCTATCCAGTTCATTAGTCGAGGCCAAATTATCCTCAATGACCCCCTCATGCATATCCATAACTTCCGTAAGCTCCTCAAAAGAGATGGCAACATGTTTCTCAGTTTACTCCTCATCCTCAGGCACAGACCTGCATCAACAACCTTTTGCACAACATGAGCAAACTCATCATTCTTATCTAGAAGATTCTTAGGACAAACCTCTTCCAAAGCCATCACAATATCACCCAACTCGAGGGGTTTCCCAGTCCATTTCATAGCCATCTCATTCAACATAAAGAGACCCTTAGAAATTGTCTTCATAGAGTTATTGTTAATATTGACCACTGTCTTCAGATCCTTAGACATCTTAGAAATTTTATGCTCCACATTATTAAACCTCTCTTCATAGGTCTTCTGTACAACCACCTCCAAAGAGGTAATCCTCTCCTCATGGGAAGAACCAATGCGATCAGAGTTCACAACCAGCTTATCGAGCATAACATTCATAGATTTTACTTTACCTTTAATAGCCCACTCCTTTTGATTTTTGTGCACCAATGCCACACAAACATCTTGCTAGTTCTTAAGCTCAACATTGAGCTCCTTAACCTTCGAGAAGAGCCATTTAACAAGAGACAACAGGTTGCGAGTACCATCCTCAACCATCCTACAAAACATATTCATATTAACCTCATCCCAATTAACGAGGGGAATCTCTTGAGAGCCCAGATTATTTGTGGAAGTCTCCCGAACCTCCTCCTCTTCCTTCATAACATCCTACATAGGGGAATCCTCCACTTCTATAACATCCACCTTGACACGGTTCTTATCAGGAAAGTTCGCAAGATCGGCCAAAATTTCTAGCCGCTCTGCCTTCATAGCAATTGCCAAAATTTTGAATATATTTAGTTGATTGTTATATTTATTTTCTATTTTCTAGTGAACATATGTTTTTTTAGCAATTGTTAAGGTCTTTGTTCCATACATATGAAAAAACAATAAAAATAATTAAAAAAATAAAAAAAAATCCATGCAATAAGTATTGATGTTTTATTTCAATATAAAAAAAAGAAGTTAATTTGAATGCATACATAAATTGTGTTATCGATGTAACCTTTGTCTAAATGCTAAACTAGATGTAGAAATGCCAAAATTAGTGTAGAAACACTAAAAAATATAGTATATAACCCTACAATATGTAAATACCATGAATGTGTGTGCACACATTACTTAGTGTGCAGATGCACTACAAGGAAGGGCACATGTGTTGAAACTAAATCTCAAAGTTTGCATATGCCATACCAAGTGTGCATGCAACATGAGGTAGTGCATTTGCATCACTACAAATAGAGCTTGTGCCATAGAATTGGGTTTATGGCTTTAGGTTTGAGAGAATGTAGATGTGTTGGATAAAAGTGTAGATGAACGAAAATATAGAGTGGATACACCATTACATAGAGCACTTATGCCAAACTAGGAAAAATGACAAATCTATGTGAAAACCTACAAAGATCACTCAAAAAACATGTTGTAAAGATGAAAATTATATTGGGATGTAGTCCCACCAAACATGCTAGAAAGTGCACACTAAAATATAGAATAATATAATAGAGAACAATCATTTCAAAATTCCAATTCCATACCTAGCTACACCTTTGATTAAGATAAGGCAAGTAAACAAATGAAAAGAAGGGAACAAAACTCTCACTAATATAAACCTTTCTAATCAAGCAACATACTCAATATGGTCGATTATGGTTGAGAGATAATGTGGTTTATCAATCCAATATCATAATCTTTCCTTGCATCCAATTCTTACTATTTAAAGCGGGTTTTAGAATAGTCAATTTATAAATTTTAGATGAGGGTGATGAATGGATGGGATCAATCCATTTGCAAGAGATAATTATAGGATTATAAATGGCATCATGTGATTTGTGCACACAATTAGGGAAAAAATGGAAAGAGATGGGGGTGGATATTTTCTCAATTTTGATAGAGTATGAGGATTGAAAAGGGGTCTTTTTGGTGTCATATGCACTTGGAACATTGTGCAATATTGAATTTATTTATTTTCAACAAAGTGGTTGAGGAATGTTGAAATGATTAATTAGTTGTGTAAACCTAGATTATTTATTCAACTAATGATGAGGGGGATTTTAAAGGATTTACATAAATATTATGTATTTATTTAATTTATGAGAGAATATTGGGGGTATGATTGATTTAATTAAAAAATATGATTTATTTAATTGATGTGGGAATTTTAGAAGAAAATTTAAATTGGTTAAATTAATTAAATAAATAAAGATGATTTATTTAGTTGATGTTGAAAATATTAGCTCCCAAAAATATAGATTCATAATTCTAGAACATTTCTTACCTTCAAGGCGAGGGATTTATCTTCAAGAAGGTAAAATAGGAATTCATCGACAAATTGAGGAGGGTTAAAGGCCAATTTATGAGAGTGGGTAGTCTCTCCTACACTTTGGGTTTAACTTAGAATGCGGAGGGTATTCTTAGAGGTATCCTTGATAATTTTGTACATCAAGAAAAATGTAATATTAGTACAACAATCAATAGCTATACCCAACTGTGCACTTGATCCCTATATTTGTCACTAGATCAAGATCAACTAGCTGCTTAATATCTCTTATATAATTGATTTAACACCTTGTACATGCACCTAAAAATTACAATAGTATCATAACCCCCACATATGATTTCATTTAGTATCACATACATATTGGCAAGACACAAACCTGCATGTCATGATTCTTTGATGATTTAGTAAATTGCTTAATATTTTTCCCCAATTTGTAATACTAGATCATGAGTAACATGCATATCCTACACTAAAATAATATAATCCTAAAACTAACTAAGGTGGAGAGTGTTTTAATTATGAGTGTTTTATCCTTCACCGATGTGGATTGATGCCTACTCCATTGGGAAATAGAGTCATGAAAATCAAAGAGAAAAGAAATATTGTTGCCATTTCATGACACCCTTATATGATTGATTATTGAAAACCGATCTGAGAGATTGTCCACGGGTCATATTGCACGAATTTTCCTTGAGAAGTCCTAAAATTGGTTAAGTCCTAGTTTTTGGACTTTCACTTCCCTTCATACTTGCATGATTTCTCCACCACTCCTGATCCTCCATCTCTTTTGCTTCTCTTTTCCATCTTTCTGCTAAAGTGTTTCGGGTTTCGGTCGTTGGCCTTACCCTTTAACTTGAATATCGCTTCCTTTTTTGCAAACCTTGGGCCTTTCATCCTATCACCAAAGTTCAAAGAGGTCTTTCAATATTTTAATAAGTCTTGGATTGTCGGACTTCAGGGATCGGCCTTTCCCTCTACCTCCTATCATTCTTTCATCAGGCCTCATGCCTTTCCTCTAATCCCAAAGTCCCGATCAGGCCTTTTTCAAAATTCTCTAAGTTCCTACCTTTCGAGCATCGATCGTCAGACGTTTCTTCTATCTTTCTTCTTTCTTCATTCTTTTCTTCTTAATGCATAGGCGTTCCTCCTGATCCTCGATCTCGATTTCACCTTTTGATTTTCGGTGATCTCTTTCATCCTATCTCTTTCCTTTCTTCTAAGATACAGTATAAGTCAGGCCCAAAGCCTGAAGTCTGACTGTCTGATGCCAATGAAATCTAAGGTATGTTGTAGGCCTGATGCCCTCCCTTGCATAAATAAAATATTCAGTATTAAAGCCAGCGGATGAAATCATAAATGGACAACTAGCATCATCCTGTTGGATTTCACTATTTCACACATGAAGATTTTCTCTAGGGTTGGAGTGGCTCGCAAAACCGCAGAATGAACAAAAAAATGGCATAAATTGATTGAATAAATATCGTGAGGCCCTGTGAGGGTCCCACCAATTCCATGTGTCAACATTTGTAGCTTTCCGCCATTCTGCAAAGCCTTTCTTAGGGGGCCCAAAGTTGTTCACGAAAGCACGAAAGTGGTGACACGTGGCGTTTTGAGCATCATTGGCGATAGTGGGACCATTGATGATACCCATTGAGTCCATGTGGTAGGTTTTTGAGGCTTTCTACCATTTCACAAATCTTTTTAAGGTTTCCCCACCATCATACTACAAAAATGCGATAATGTGACATGTGGCAGGTCTTCAAAGGTCACTGTTACATTGGGTTAATGGGTGCCGCATGGCATCTTTCTATTGGTTTTCATAGTTTCACAAATGGATATTCAGCAAGGCAAAGGTTTCTTGCAGAACCATGAAAAGGGTGACAAGTGGCTGGTCTTAGTTCAAGCAGTGCTACAAAGCCCTTTTAAAGGTCCTACCAATGTCATCTATCAGAATTTGCAACATTCTACCATTTCGCTAAGCCTTCAAAGGCTATCCCACAATCATTTTGTGGAAGCACAAAAAAGGTACCACATGGCATATTAAGCATTGTTGGTAGTTGTAGAACTAGTGGCAGACCCTACCTCACCACATGGCATGTTTTCATTACTTTTTGCCATTCCATAGGACATTTCAAGGAAGACTTACATAAGGTTGCAGAAGTGTGGGAGGGGGACAGGTGTGAAGTCCCAAGGCACATATCGGGTGACACATGACACAATATCAAACATCTGCAGAAACTTAGGGCGAACCCACTTTCTTAATGCAAAGTTATGGATGGTTGCCACATGGCAAAGTTTTAAGGATTTTTGCCCTTTCACTAAGCTCCTCAAGATAGACCCACCACCGGTGTATGGAAGTGTATGACAGTGACATGTGTCATGGGAGCTACATGGTGACTTATGGTTGCATCATGGAGATTCTTCACAAGGGAGAACTTTTCAAAGGGATTTCACAGAGATGCACTAGTTGTTGATCTCATTCCTTATCTCAGATCAATGATCACATTTTAAAATTAATAAAGTGAGCCTAGGATTCGATCTCAACCCTCCATCTCTGAATTGAATGACCCAGATTCAAACTCGATAATGGATAACCATGCCAATTCATGAGAGTAGTTGCATTCATGGCCAAGTGATATTTTTAGCTATCAAAATTAGATTTTATCATTGTAGGGTTGATTCTTCACAAATTTGCATGCCATATTCAATGCTAAAGCGATGCCCATGCTTCTTTATGTGCTACAGGGACATTCTTCCTATTGCAGACTAGATTTCTTGATGAATTTCATGGGAGTCCTCAACTCTGCACTTACAAAACATTCATTGTAGAGGCATGACATGCACATTAAGGTTCTCCAGGCTTATCTTTTGCATGAAATTTAATGATCATCTCCTCTACTCTCGATCTAATTTGATTTCTTCTAAATTGCTAACCCTAGTAGGGTTAGGGTTTGGCATGAAATCATCTCAGTTATGCTTGAACTATAAAAGCAACACTTGTATTCATTTTTAAGGGTTCCTCCTTTGGCTCCTCTAGGGTTTTTTTTCTCTTGCAGACACTACATCCTTTGCATTTTACCATTGTAAAGATTGCTTCTAAGCTTTATGTTAATGAAATTCAACCACTTATCACTATTATCTCTTATATTTTTGAGTAATTTCCACTTACCTTCATATTTTAGCGAGTGTTTTGGTTGTTTCATTGATGTGTTGTGTTATTCTTAAGCAAGAATAAAAAAAATTATATCTTGGTGCTCACCCCTTTTCCCTTTAATGCATTCCTTCTACCCCTTTTTCCCCTATGAGTTGTTAGAATAGAGTAGTGATAGGGTTTTAGGTGTTGGGTTGGACCAAAACATCTGCTCTTAGATCAGTAGAGGAAGTCGGCCTTCTCTAGAGACTTGACCTCAATTTGCAAGGTCCCACACCTTGAGGTCATTTCAATGGTTTCATTGGAATGTTGAACTCCTTGTTCAATAGGGTGCAATTTTAGGTGACAACATATACCATCAAGCAAAATATAAAAAAACTAGCTTTTATTTACATACAAATCAAAGATTAGATTCCATGTGATGGAGATGCTCAATAATCCATATTAGAACTATAATAACCCATATGCAAAAGAGGGAAGAACATTACAAATAACTTTTAATACATTAGAAGCTATCACACTTACATCTAACTCCTATTAAAAATTGCATGAGAAAATATGGTGAGATAAAATGTACAACTACAACTAAACATTCCCCTAAATAATTACAAACTACAATGGAGACATACTAGTACATGGGCATGTGTTGTTATAGATCCATCCTACTCTTCACCAGATGCATTTATGCATTTATAACACAAAAATACAACATTAGATGTCTTAAAATTAGCTTGAGGCACTTGTAGACTAGAAAATTAGCTCATTGACCAATCATTTAAATATAGAATAAAATCATATTTATATTTCTCATGTAAGGAAAATTTGTAAACAATGATAGAAGGCATGAAAGTTTGCATTAAAATTGAATATCCTTGAAGTGGTATACTATGGAGGATGTTAATACCTCGTTTCCATTTCTTCTCCTTGAATCATGCATGTAATTATGACCCAATATATCTTATGTACCCACAAGGCATGTAGGGAGACCCTTCTTTGATCTACAAATTGTCTAGTACATTAATGATGAATTGTTTATGGCATTTCAAGGTGATTGGATGAGCACAACTAGCCATGACAATGTAATTTACCTTCCAAGAATCAAATTTATGTTCATATAGATTTACACCTAGTTCCACTGGGGAGACATTCTATACACATCAATTAATAGGATTTTTGTATGTGTTGGGGTGACTAACATGTGGTTGGCTAATATTATAACATTTCACTGCGAGTCATGGCAACTAAGCCAATATACACGGTAGCATTTTAAATTTTATTCCCATTACAAATCATGCCAGTGAAATTGGGACCCACATCCAAAATCATGGCGCAAAGAGCCTCCACAATACAATAAAAATCTACCATTTTTTCACCATATATAAAACTACTGAATTGGAAACCACATCAACATATTCTTTCCATAATAAATAGTCACTGTGCATCACCAAAATGAAAATGGGGTCCACATTCAAAATCATAATGTAAATGAGCTATGTGATGCAATAAAATATTGTCAACTATCTGAAGTTGACATGAGTTTGCAATAACTATATGAGGTGCACACATAAGCAAGAGCAAGCCAATCATAAAATTTCAAATTGGCATAGGGACAACAAAACACCATAGGACTTGGTAGGAATGACACCTAATTTAAGAACATATGGCATGAAATCACTAGCTTACCATTTTAGAAAAAAGTATTCAAATAAAATTTATGATGTTCATGATACAATAGGAAATTGACACATGAAATGCCAAGAAGGGCACAAAGCTACAATGCAACCATGATTAGATGACTTTAGGAATATAATAAGTGTGGGAAAACACTAGCAAGTGGAATTTTGGGGCTAGTGAAATTATGTCATTCAAGGGAATCATGATGTAAAATTAAGTAAAATAAACTTAAAAAATCAGTCAATGTTAGAATAGAAGAATACAAAACTGACATATGCAAAGGGCCAAAGCACAAAAGTAGGGTTTTAGACATAAAAATATAAAGGAAAACCCTTACAAAATAAAAATACTAAAAACCTAAGAAGCACCCTTTAAAAACTAGAACACCCAAACATGTCCATTGAAGATGGCTCAGATCAAGTATAATTAATGGGCAAAAATGGGGCAATGGACTAACAATTTTACAAGTTTTAAGGCTTGCAAATTTAGAATTTAATATTGGAAGTAGATTTATAGGATAGGACCCTAGTGTGATGATGGTGGAAATGCAAGAACATATTTTAGGTGTCTATAGTAGAGACCACATTTATTATATTCTAGGTGGCCAATCATTTGATCATCTTCATCTTGTACAAGTTCAATCAATGCTAACATATTTGTTTATCCTTTTATTCCTTATCATGATGCCAAGTTTAAGTCTTTGGGATTTAAGACACTAGTTGACCCTAACATAGAGGGAAAGTAAGAGCCTTATTGTGTCATTATTGTATCCATGAAGTGGGAGGGATTTTGACAAATCCTCAAGTTGGAGGTTGGAGGAGCTATATGCCTTTTGTTGTTGTTGCTTAGAATATCTTAGGGATGGAGGAATATGTCTATGAACATATTATATTGATCCTTAGGTAGATTTGAGATGAATTTTTTATAGTCTCACTAAGTCTCAATGTTATGTTGGACCCTTATTTTATGGAAGGAATATCATTTTTTAGGATAAAAAACCCTTGGCCTATAGTAAAGATCATAATAGCTATCTTCAAATGTGGGTGTATGTTATCCCTTAGGTAATAGTTGTTTCTAGGGGATAAATCATAATGTTTGCTAACATATGGGAATTAGTACAAGAATTACCTCCATCATGTTAAAAAATGGGTGACTAATTCAGTGTTACCTTATTTTGCATTAAGGAATTCTATAATTCTAGTTTGACTAGCTTGTTCATGTTAAACATTGATACAAAATCTTCAATACCTTTTTAGAAGGAACAAAGTGAGCCCTTAGGTAATTATTAATAAAATTCTAAGAGAAATTACTTCTAATGTTTTTGGAAATATTCAAGAAACTACTGCGTCTCAAGGTAGGATTTCTTTGAATGGTGTCAAAATATTTATGTGAGCATTTGTATCCCATTCTTTAAACTTTGGAAGATGAGGGAGTGGCATGAGTAATGTAATGTTTTAGATGACATAATATAATGGTTCCTTTAATTACTCTAGTTACATTCTAGAAATGGGTCACATGTGGAAGGTGTTGGTTCTCCAAAGGTAGATCTTATAAGGGGAATATATTACCCTGATGGTTATTAAATATTAGGCTTTATTATTGGAATCCATAAGGTGTCACATTATTTTGGTACCCAAGATTTGCTTGTTGGAATCTTAGAGGGTTGTATAATTTTGAGTTTGATTTATGGGAATCCCATTGGTTGGTACATATTTTTCATGTTGAGTAGTGGTGGTGAATATTGAGGTATAAAATCCTCATTACCTACAATGTGTGAGTCTAGGTTGAAGTACCAAGGTGTTTGAGGTATCCTTAGTTCAAGTCAATAAAGGTAGTAATAAAGGGATTGGTGTTTTTATGATGTTTAGGAGTTTGAGGCCTCACATTTCCCTACACTGAACTTGGATTCAAGGTGGTTCAACACCTACTACTTCTAGCATTTTGATTCTTTGCACCAATGTTATGATAAATGCCTCCAAGGTGGCTTCATGTGGTTGAATTGCATTGTTGGCTTCAACACCTCAAGAGGATTCTTCTAGTCATTTTGGTGTTGTTCATATTGGGGAGGATAAACACCCATAACATTGCCTTAAGTGGCACTTCAAATTGAGATTTCTATAAAGAGTCTTGGTCATTTTGGTAGGCTAGTTCAAGATCATTATGATCCACTTGAGCTTCTATAAAATTTCTCCATAGGTATCTCACCTCATTATCAAGGTTAGTGACAACCTCCTTATATAACATAAAACTATTATCTTGATTAATTTCTAATTGTACCATGATATATTAGTGCTAAATTGAGAAGTGTAACTAGGTGTATAACCATCCCTTAGCATTGTCCCTACACAAGGTTGTTGAATTTTTTCATATTTTGATTTGCCCCAAAAAAATTCATATATTCTTGTTTGTTTTTATTTGAGTCAACATATTTGTAATCATACTTGTTCTATATAGGATCAATATGATCAATAAGGGATATATTTGTCATATCTAGGAGCAAGTGGGTCAATAAGAGGGACATTCCCTCAATTTATCTTATATTTAAAGATATTCATGTGTACCTTTAGTACAACAAAATAAATGGAGCAAGGATATTGTGAGAGGGAATATATGAAGAAAGATATATCATAATTATTTTTCTTTCATGTTAGCTTCACCAACATATGTATGATCCAAAATTGAGTCACACAAGATTGTTTATGTTTGTTAGATGATTAGGTACATTTATTGTTGTTTCTATGGAAACCATTGATCTAGTGAAAATGAGTGAGGTGGACACTCTCTTCACGTGGATGAAATATGTAGAGGATACTATTAGTGTTTTGTTGATGCATGATTTCTATATAACGAGTATCAATTCTTTATTTATTTGTGTTTAATTATTCTTCTAAATGGGTGTTTAGATAGTCAAATATCTCAATAAGGCTTGTTATTACAATGGTCTCCAAGTGAGCATTCTCATTAGATTTGAATAATAATAACCACTTGTTCTTCGATAATAGTAATTATGGTAGGTGAAGTTTCCATTACTTTTCTCAAGTTTTCCTTTACTAGATCTAACCCCAACCCAAGACACACAAGCGTGAAAATCCAAATATGACCTATAAAGTCAAGGTGGAAAGTTAAAAGTCTTCCTTGATTCATTTAGTTGATGTTTTTATTCATTGAATTTTAATTTCTTTGAGTTTTAATTAAACTATTTGAGTTTCCAACAAAGTATTGTTTAGTTGCAACAAAGTTGATTGGTTTGATTTTAATGTTTGATTGTGTGAATGCAAAGAATTAATCACTTAACATAGTTTAATATGATGCTTGAATGTAAATGTTCTTACAATTTTGATTGTTTTATATATTTTTATGTATTTTGAAGTTTTAAAATATAAATTAAAAATAAACCACTTTAATCTATTTTTTTGAGTCTTGATCTTTTATGTAAACCAATTTAATCAATGCAAAAGATTCAAAACTAAGTAACTAAATGCTTTAGTTTTTGTAAATAACTAAATGCTTAATTTTTTCAAATAACTAAATGCTTAATTTTTTTTAAATAACTAAATGCTTAATTTTTTTATTTTCCCTCTTCTTTAAATACATGCAACTAACAATGAATGAATGAATTCTTGCTCTTTCAAAATGTAATGCAGAGTGGGAAATGGGTTTCTTTTTCCAATAAATTAGCATTAAAAGAAAATTAAAAAAAAAAAACTTTTATTTCGCAAATAAAAATAATCTAACATCATTGTAACATGTCTTTTCCTTTAATAAATTAATTCAAAGTAGAAAAAAGAAATCTAAGAAACAAATAGATCTACATGTTTTCTTCAAATTCAATGATGTTTCAATGTGTAATTTCAATGTCCTTCCTAAATATTTTTGTGTGTGATTCGTGCTTTGATTCTTTGATAATTTATGAATTTATAAATTGAAATAAAACCCTCTTTGTATAATTTTCTTAAAAGATTTGGTCTATTATTCAAAAAAATATTCTTTGAAATGAAATGAAATTTAAATCTTATGTAAGACTAAATCTAAAATATAAATTATAATTTATTCCCAAAACTATTTAGCTCTTTCAAAAAATAATTAAACAAATCTACAAATAATTTTTAATCCTAATCAAAATAAAACCACACTAAAATCCAAACCTTAGATGAGATATATCCAAGTTTTTGAAGCAATTTTGATAGTCTTGCAAACTCCTCAAGAAACTAATTGTTTAGTAGTTCCTCATCTTTCAACACTAGGACTCTTCTCTAATGTTGAAAATATAGGATGGCATAATGAACTACAATCAATATTGTAAAGGCTTGCAATGGATTTGCATAGGGTTGATGGTAGAAACTTGTAAGCTTGATAAATGGTTTCAAACTGAGAAGAACATTAGAGCTATTCATTGACAAAATTTGAACCTATTTGACTAAAACATCACTATAAATGATACATTATAACATGCAATAAAATCAAAATAAGAGCTTGAAAGTTATTGGTCTCAAATTGTTGGTTGCAGCTAGTGCATGGATGTAAATGCTTGAATAAAAAAATGGATCCTCACAAATGGCCAAACATCAATATCTATTGAAAAATATAATTAGGTTTAGATTTGGATAGATAAACAAGAGAATTAGTAAAGATATTTATTGTAAGAAAACTACCAACTAGAGTTAAAAATCATAAAAAAATAGAAAAAGTTTGTGCATGCAAAGGCTTACAAACAAGGGATGAAAATAAGTATTCACCCCTTTCAATAATAATTCAGTTTTGGGGGTATATAGGTTGTTCATTGGGATGAACAAATGACTTAAAAGGGGCGAACTCACATATTTTAAACAAAAGGAGAGATTTCTAAGTAGAAAAAGAGTACAAACACTTTGTGGGTGACTTAGGTTGATTGAAAGTGACAAAAGAGAGGCTCTAAGAGGTTGAATTGATAGTTTCATCATGGATAAATAAGTTGAAGGGTTTTTTTATTAATTTTCATGCCATGTAGGGTTATTGGGCTTGTTCATTTTTAAGTACTTACAATCAAAAGGTGTAATAACATCATGAATTGCCAAAGAGCGTATAACTTGATCACATAAATTCATCATCCCTAGACGTGTCACTAGAATGTATGGCTACCTTGTTATCATCCATCTCAAAAGGGAAATATGCATCATGAATCATGTATACAAATAAAGAAAAATCTTCTAAGATGGATAAGAAAGTACCAATAAGGTCCATTAAGGAGGAGAAACTACATAGGCATGAAAACAATTCATGCATGAAACAATAAACATAATTAATACAATTTCATTAGTGATTAAATGATAAGAATACGCTATTGAAGGTGTCAACAATTGATTCATCCATGTGTTGAAAGTTAGGGCTTTGATCAGGTGAATGCCTTAGAATCTATAAATTGACTTTGCTCCATTTTGGTTCAAATCCACTTTATAGAATTTTCTCCATTTTGGTTCAAATCCAAACATGCATAATTGTTCTTTGTGCCTACATAACTAGTCTCTATATTTGTAAAATTAATTTTACATTCAAAATTGTACTTAGATCCACACAAGTGAATTGACAAGGAATGAACAAATGTAGTTGATTTGCCTTAGCTTGTTGTACTTGTGTGTAAGTGTGGTGGTGTTTATGCCCACCATTTGGAAACTTGCTAAGCAAGAGTCATGTTCTCCTTAGTCAAGCCTTTAAATGGATTGATTCAAGATAATAGACAAGCATAAAATATACTTAAGACGATGATGTAATTATAATATTTTATATTTGATAATCTTGGATGATCTAAATGAATTAGAGTTAGTCCTTAAATACATTATCTTAGTATGTAATTTGAAATAATTTGTGTTTTAGTTAGCTTAATATGACTAGTATGAAAAGAGGAACACATGCTTAGTTTGTAAATTTAAATTTAAAAGTTTAAGGTTCAAATCCATACATATACCAAAGTGACCTACGCCAATTCCATTCGTACAAATCTAAACCATAAACTAAAATGATAAATAATAGTCAATTTCATACTTCCAAATCTAAACCAAAATGATAAAATAATAAAAATATATAATCAAATTCAAATCTTAGAAATGAATGATAATACAATACAGCTAAAATAAAAGCATTTACCGACTTTCACATAAAAATATTAATTTATATATTATACAAACCATCCTTGTGAAAATAAAACCTAAAACATAAATAAAAAGGACATGAGTATGGATTTTAAATTGAACTTCTCATCGATTTTAAATTCAATCACCTTTGAAAAACCACCAATGATTTGCAAACTTTGTTAACTACCTACCACTAGAAGAGACAGACAAACCAAGTTAAGAAATTTATAAAATGAAATTCACGAAGCTGGACCCATCGTAAACATTGCATAAAATTCAAAACAAATGCTAAATAAGTCAAAAAGGGACAAAGAAAATAGGTCACTTGTTATGAAGTCTGAACAAGGTTTCTTGACTTTTCCTCCAGTCTCCATCACCAGCTTTTCTTGAAAAAAAGAATTCAATATTTTGGACACAATGCGCGGGCGCCCAATCAGGATAATTGGCCTGGTTCATATGCATTCATTCGTTGACCCAAATACTTAGTGGAATCTCATGAATCTATTGGATGAGATGCAGTAGTACCAAGAAGAGCTACTCCACTGGTTTCTTCCTCATGAGGAAAATCTGATTCTGCATTCTTTCTATCTTTACTATGATACAGATTCCTTTGCTTCTTTGATACCCTGTCTACAAGTGAACGATGGCTACTGAGAGCTGTGCGCCAAGTGGACTCAATGGAAAATATTATGTTGGTAACAATGGGGAGTGTATGAGACAAACTAGCTTTTTCCAAGGCCAAGCAGCGCTTAATCAAGGCGTCGGGTACTCTGTAATATTGGGATTTGGTGCCTTCTTTGCTGTTTTCACTTCATTCCTGGTATGCATAATTTGGAAGCTGGATAGACTGGTTTTATTCTGTGCGTAATGCTTTTTCCTCCTACTGCTTCATGTCCATACAACTCTAGAAGAAACACTTTTAACATCCTTCAGTCTAGAATTGTCTGGAGGACCTCTCAAATTATGTTTACTTCTTTAGAACATTTTTAATTATAACTGCAATTTAGTAATATTCAGTTTTTAGGCACTTTCACATGTCTATGTATACAAATGAGCATGCACAAACCCAGAAAAAGATAAAGACGCAGAAGCCAATGAAATACATACCTAGACATGTTATATCACAGAACTAGATATGTCTATAGGAAGCTATAAAACTTTGGAGCTGTGGATATGGGCCATCTTTTATAGGAAGCTATAAATATTTGGAGCTGTGAATAGTTCTTATGATAACTGCTCTGCTTGTTCTTGTTTCCTATAATGGAATGGATGGCAGCGATTCTTCTCAACTCAAACCACACTAATCTATTGAAATTTGGCTAACTGGCCCTTTTACTTCTGCAACTGCTCCTTAACTATGGACAAAGCTCCACCTATTTCCTTTTGCATCCTTGTGAAATTGTATTATTGATAGATTCAAGCTTTGTTGTGCTATCCAACAAAGTCACTACTAATTTGCTAGTTTGAGAGAGCAAAAGGTATAGGATATAAATATTTACTCAATTTCAGCACTGAAAGTAAGCTCTCTAAATACACAATTTCTTTGTTAATACAAAATGGGCTTTTAAGCCCTACTGTGCTATGCAACAAAGTCACAATTAATTTGCTAGCCAGAGAAAGCAAAAGGTGTATGGCATAAAAAATTACTCAATTCCAGCATTGAAAGTAAGCTCTTTTAATACAGAATTTCTTTGCGAATACAAAATGTATGAAGGTTTGTGATATAGTATTCTTGATTTTGAAATTAGGTGTGGTTAGAACGGCGCTATGTTGGATCTCGACATACATCTGAATGGTTTAACACAGCTGGTAGAAATGTCAAAACAGGACTCATAGCCAGTGTAATTGTATCCCAGGTAATTCTGGAGCATTTATTTCATTTTCTCGATTCTGTGGTGATTGTATCCACTTTCAGCCAGCTTTTATTTAACCTTGAGACCAAAATTGGTGCAGTGGACATGGGCTGCAACTATTTTACAGAGTTCAAATGTTGCTTGGGAATATGGAGTCAGTGGGCCTTTTTGGTATGCAAGCGGTGCTACAATTCAGGTATAGTAATCGTTCTTGCATCAGATTCTATAATGTGCAAAACACAAAATTCCATAGCTTTACATTATAAGGTTAGACTTCCAAGTTTATAAAAAATGTATTGCACCACTATCAATTATGAGAGAGTCACTAATACATTGCTTTAAGAATCATTTTCTTGTTTGATTTCACTAAAATAACTCTGAATGAATTCAAAAATAGGTTCTCCTGTTTGGAATCATGGCTATTGAAATCAAAAGAAAGGCGCCATATGCACACACTGTTTGCGAGATTGTGCGTGCTAGGTACGTGAGCCATTCTTGAGAAATTTCAGAACTTCTTAGATAGTTAACATGCAGTGTAGACATATTCCAACATTAATTGCTATCTAATCACAAACAGACATATGTAACTTGGACTGTATATGCCTATCTAACCAGAGCTTGCACTGGTAATGTACAGATGGGGCTCTGCTGCACACATGGTCTTCCTTGCATTTTGTTTTTTGACAAACATCATTGTGACAGCAATGTTACTGCTGGGCGGTTCTGCTGTTGTAAATGCTCTGACTGGTGTAAATATATATGCTGCTAGCTTTCTGATTCCACTTGGTGTCATTGTTTACACACTTGCAGGAGGACTGAAAGCTACTTTCTTAGCCAGCTATATACATTCAGTTATTGGTATGCATTCCAACTAGATTGATTACATGTATTTTGGCCATTGTTGTTCATGTCTCACTTTACTTTCTTTTTTAAAAACTCTTCAATCTCTAAGTACTTATCCTTACTAAAAGAAATTTATTACTCAGTACTCGATAAAATTCTAGGTGGATGCCTTGTGACCTCAATTGTGGTTTTGCTTCAGTTCTCGCCTGTAAAATAAAGTGAAAAAGTACTGTGCGTAAAGCTTTTTCCTGTAACATAATATGAAAGTGGATAAAAAGTACTCAAATTTCTATATAGATAGCAGTATCTCCCCTAGATGTCGTGGTGAATAGTACATCTAAAAGTAAAGCATTTTTCAGTCTCCACCTCCCAGAGGAGGCAGAGATGACAGACATGTTGCCCTGTGAAATATGGTTGTCTTTAATGTATCACCAAATAACAATTCACAGTTAACGGTTTACCCTGTCAATGCGTTATTGATTTCCTTTTCCATCTTTGACAGAATCAATCCCCTACCTAACAGAAGTTTGCCTCTGTAAGTAGTTGTTACCATCTTCCCTGATTAATCGTTCCTAAATATGTAGGCTCAGGTTATCAGAATAAAATTTAAATATTTATTTTAGTAGCATCTCAAGATTCTAAAAATCCTTAATGGGTTTGAGCTTTTGAGGTGGATAAGGCAAATAATTCAGTTACGATATGAAACTTTTGCTTTGCTGACTCTTGGAGAAAGGTTTATGCCTTTTTCTGAATGAGGACGATAATTTTTCACTTTGAGAAACAATTCGGTGAGAAGAAAGAATCGAGATGAATGAGAACAAAAGTCATAAATAAAGTCTAGAAAAGAAATAAAGGATAGAATTCAGTTCAAGTTAATAAAGCTTTTAGTTTACATGCACTAGTCTTGCTTTCCTTAAATGCATATGAAAACAATTTATTCCCTTCTATTCCACTCAATACCAATACCAATTGCACTGCAGTTTATGAGTACATCAATACATTATGTTTACATTCGTAGTTCATTGGCACCGATACTAACAATTTGCACTTTGGATAGGGCAGTTCACCTAGTTTTGGTGGTATTTGTATATTTAGTGTATACATCAAGTTCTGAGCTGGGGAGTCCAAAGATTGTGTATGAAAAACTTCTTACGGTGGCAAGCAAAACAAGAAACTGCATAGAACCATTGTCACACGAAGGGCAGGCATGCGGTCCTGTAAGTGGGAATCATGGAGGTTCATACCTCACCATGTTGAGTTCTGGGGGCCTTGTTTTTGGCATCATAAATATTGTCGGCAACTTTGGTACAGTCTTTGTGGACAATGTAAGAATTTGATACTTGAAATTTCACACTTGAGCATAGATTGAAGGCTTCTGAATTTTATCTTTTAATCTGAAGCATTTTGAAAGTATTGTTTTCTGTGAGTAGGAAGCATCATAGAAGGAAATATTAACTCTTGCATGCACATCGGGAGTAATCTGATTTTCTTCTCTACTTTATAAAATATGAAAGTTTATATCAGTAACGTCCAAGATAGGAAACACAATTGCAGGATATCTTAATTCTCCAGTGTATGTGTTGGGTTTTGTTAAAGTTATGCTGATAATTTGAATGTAAACTGATTTTTTTTTTAGCCCAAAATTCTCAGGATAGTCTGTATTTTGCAGGGATATTGGGTCAGTGCTATAGCAGCACGGCCATCCTCCACCCACAAAGGTTACTTGCTAGGAGGTCTTGTTTGGTTTGCTGTTCCATTTTCACTGGCAACATCATTGGGCCTTGGTGCTTTAGCTCTCGATCTTCCATTGACAGCAAGTGAGGCTAGCCATGGACTGGTACCAGCTGCTACAGCAATAGCTCTTATGGGAAAGGGTGGTGCTGTATTGCTTCTTACAATGTTATTCATGTAATCTACTAATCTCTGCTTTCCTTTCTTTGCTTGAACTAATTTTGGAGCGATTGTCTTATTGATTCAGAAAGAAGAAAATTGAAATTATTGCATTATTTTCTTTGGCGCTACAATATTCTTTTAAAATGGTCATAGAAAAATTGATTTATGAACAAGATCGAAAGGAAAAAAATCATTTTATGAAACATGTTTAAATGTTCCAAATAACGAAACTTGTATATAACATTTTACTTAAAAGGAGAAAAAGTATTTGTGAAACAGTTTTGTTTTGTTTTTGTGCACGAATGGCATACTATTTTTACTTTCTGCGTGCTTCCTCTTCAAAAGCTTTCCCCAAATAAAGTTATATGTTAAGGATTAAGTAACTTTCTAGGTCCCATTCACGACAGCACTCCAAGTTTGGAGTGTATGTTATAACAACATTGAACGTTGTATTTGTAAGTAGATCTATAGCAGTGACCAATGTATCATCAATTTCACTTAATTAGCTGTGTTTTATATATTTATAGTTGAACCATGTCTAGCTCTGGCTGACTCCTCTCATTTTTTACACTTAACTCTTCTTATATTAGAAGCATTGGATTTTCATAGTCTATTAAAATGAACATTTGAAGTTTTCAATAAAACTGTGCAGTAGTTTTCTGCATGAACATTTGAAGTTTTCAATAAAACTGTGCAGTAGTTTTCTGCATTGACATTTCATATCACATTATATGATCTTTCATCAGAATTAAATAGATAAAAAAATGTGATCATGAAAGATGATAATGGATATAATATGATCCGAAACATCAATGCAAGTATTTACTATACAATTTTATCTAAAAGCTTCAAATTTTCATTTTGACTCTTCTATTTCAAATTCTAATTCAAATTTCAAGATTTGTGATAAATTGTGTCCTCCTGAATTTACTTGTATTCAACGGAAATACTTGTATCGAAATGGCATGGAATCTGATTTGTTTTTAAAAAAAAAAAATCAACAAATTAAAGGGTTCTTTTACTGGCAATTCTGATGAAAAGATTAGTTCATCACCTCATAATTAGTGTTGTTACTAGGTGAGCAAGTAGGAGAGAGTTTCAGATGGATATGGAATTGGCCCATTTTGTTTGAATAAATAGATATATTCGAATCTAGCCTTAACCGTTATTACATTTTTCAAAGACACGGAAAGCTTGAGGTTTATTTAGGTGACAAGTAATCGATACTGCTGTTCTTTACCTATATTCATGTTTTTGTAAGGTTGTCTTTTGTAGACAAACAATTGGTAGATATGAGTATATGCAACATAGTAGAAATCAAAGAAGTACAAGGATTGAATAATGCAACTTATACTATCATTAGACCTTTATAATATATCTTCAAGGATTATTTTGAATGTACCCACGAGAAGAACTAGAACGATTGAGCACTCCTACCATTATTTTTCTTTTTATTAGATTTCATCCACCTTGTATCTAGAGAGATTTGAACAAAATAAATTCTCATGGGGTCCCTACCCATGGACTTCCAAAATTCATAACTTTCCTTTCACATGTAACCAATGTTTCTCCAAGTTTTCACGACGGAAGATGTGGGATGCTATTTGGGGGTATAGCAAGAAAAATCCTAAATTTTGGGGAAGGTGATATATAAAGTTATTTGTAAATTTATATTAATTTAAAATTTGAAATTAATCATATACTAATTTATAAATAATTTTAAGTTCACAATTATTAATAGTAGCAAATATTTTTGGATTTAACTGTGTATGTTATTTTGAATGGATGTTTCTGAAATCACACACAGTGATTCATCATCAGAAAGAGAATCTATTCCTACAATTATTAATAATCATTAATAAATTTAAAAATAATTAATAATATTAATAATTAAAAATAATTATTTAAAATAGTTAAAAATAAACATTATTAATAGTAATTCAACTTTATATTCTCTGTAGAGTCTAGTAGTTTAACATTATTTGGCTCTTTAATTTAAATCTCATTTTTTTCAAAATGCATCTATTCCATGTTTAGACACAATTTCAATGTATTCTTTGTGGCAAGTAGGAATGCACTATCGTACACTAGGTCTAAAGAGTTAGAAATCATTTGGACATATTGAGAGCTATACAAATACTTCAATAGAGTTAATTCAACCTGGGCATCATGATTGTGAAGGCCATTTTGGTTGCCTGCCATAAGATTTTCAACATGCATAATGACCTCAAGGTTCATCTCTGCACAGCCATTTCAACCAGTCCTCTCTTTGGATCTTCTTTATTGTGCATAAGCATAGTTTCCCCACTGCAAAACAAAACAAGCCACGTCCGGGGTTTTTAGACATATAGACATTTATTTTCAATAATCTGTTGCTGCACCCGAAGACATTTGAACATGTTTTCAATGTCACAAGAGTCCCCAAACAAGGGAATGCCTGAAGAATGTCCCCCACCTCGGCCAAATGTCTCAGGATGTCCTTGTTTTTCCAAAAAAGTTGGGACAGGGAGGAGACATTCTGTCCTCGTCCTTGAGATCTTGTAAAAACCCCAGGGATGCATCCTTGAGGAACACTGCATGTAACAAACATAATTTTTTGCAAAAAGTATTGCAACTTGACAATATAAAGTTCAAAATTCAATCTATAGACAGCCAATAAAGGGACTGACTGTAAGATGTTAAGTAGAACAGGGAGGTTGGTCTATCCACTGGATAGAGAGGAACATTCATTTCTCTACGGCTGCTCAGAAACAACCTTGGACTTGCATGAATGAGAATTAAAAAATGCTGGACAGACCTTAGCATTTTGATATTTTCTAGAACTAGGAGAACCAACAACATTGCAAAGGGTGAGGCTCTAGCAGTAGGTCCCACGTTGGCATTAGATTTGAATGTTAAGGATGTTGAAGTAAGAAGGAAATTCTGCTGTGGTCACTAGGGCAATGCAGAAGGATGGTTGCCCACGGTGGAGATTAAGTGGCATAATTTAGTTTAGCTCCACTCCTAAAATATTTGGCAAATAATGGAGTTATATTGGGGAAAACATATTTTAAATGCTTTATATTCAAAATAATGATGATATTGAATATTGGCATACTAAGGAAGACAATGATGGATGGTTGCCTTATACAAAGCAATTCAATCCAAACTATCCAACAACACAAAAAATTTAAAGAGACAGCATAAAAACTAAAGAGCACATGTATAAACAATCCTCAAACCAAACAAGTTCTCTAAATGCATTATTGCTAACCCCTTTGTTTATACATGGTACCTTCAATTCTATTAAAAAAAAAACGCTTTAGTAAAATATCTCCCAACATATTCGATTGGACCATAGTAGAATACTAGAAATGTTCATAATAAACAATAAATACAAGAGGTCCAAACAAATTGTGAAATATGCTTGAGCAAAATAAAGTAAAATTTGAAAATGTGTTTCCTACCCAAAACCCCACGTGCTCCCTATTTTCCTATTTCCTATACTTGAGAATGGCTAGGAAATGTTTCCTCTTCTCCAAACAAATTTTGCTCAGGTAAGTGGGCATTTTAGAAATTTCCCCAAAGTTTCCAGTGAGAATTAGAAATCCCTAGCTGCCTCAGAAACAAATAGGGATTTCAAAATGGTAGGGGATGTTATTAAGGACTTGTAGTGAATTCTTTCCTACCTTCGGAATTTAATAAAATTTCCATTTATTAAAATCTTATAGAGCAATAGCATGTTATTTAGTTAGCATTTGTTGTGGCTTCTTTCAATTTTTCATGTAAAACTTCTCTCCCATGTGAGGAGTGTGGGGCAAGTTATTTAAAAAAGATGTCTATTTTTATGTTAGCATGTCAGTTATTTTGGTCCTTTGGATTGTCTCAACAATCAAGATCACCTTTTTTTTGACAATTTGTAAATATAGGGTTTTTCTCATTTGTAAAGATTTTTTTGGCTCTTGAATAAATGAAAGTGTTGTTTCAGCTTTGTTCTTCATACCTTGTCCCAAAGAGTGTCCTTTGGTTTTGATTTCATGTACGTATTTGTTTGCTTGCTTATGGTCCTCAATTTGAAAGTCAAAACAGCTTGGTCATGGTCCTCTTGTGGAAGCAAGTCGAGCCAACTAAGATTGCATTTTCATGTTTGATAAATTGATTGAATTTTGAAGGAAAGTTGATTGATTGTTATTGTTTTGACACATTCACTCATTTATTTTTCTCTACATCCTTATCTTCTTCTAACCCTATGCCTCCTCCTAACTCTTTTTCTTTGCAAGCAATAATTTAGATAGGATGCTGACCTTCTTCAGCGGCTGCTCACATGTTTGAAGTTGTGCGTGTGGGCATCTGCAATTGCTTGTACCCCAAATCTAGTACCTCTGGTTTACAAAATTAGGTGTATTGATATGAAACAATCAACAGTTTTTTTTGCATGCTCGGTGGGACCTCATTCTTGAAGCTCTCACAAATTGTTGTTTTCTTGGTATTCTTTTTGGAACAAAATCCTTCAAATAGCTTTGTAATAGCTCAAGGTTTTGGATGGAAATTTTGAAGAATTTAATTTTAGAAGCAAAATCTCACACTTGCTATACTTATACCATGGTTTTCAGTGAAGGAATCCCGATTATTTCTCTGTTGGAGTTTTTTTTAATCACTTGGTGACTCTATGTTGTTGAACCTAGAATTTTAGAACTTTATATTTTTAATGCTTTTATAAACCCATGCACTACATCAATGATTGGTTTCCATATGCATATTTTCTACTATTGTGGCTACATACATCAGCCACATACATGCTGCCATGTTTGTCAAATGAAAAATCTGATTGTATCTTGCCCATGGGCATTTTGTAGAGTAACAAATGGCATTCGGAAGAAGAATGTAGCATTAAGAAGTTTGAGGAAGCAAAATACATTAAAAAATCCCAAGTCAAAATACTTGCTGAAGTGTATGAGTTGAGAAATGCATTAGAGTAGAATGATGGAGTTATGCTTGCAACAAACTAGAGGCTAAAACATGCCTTGGGTGATGTAACACCCCAAGTGAGCCACTAAAATTCAGAACCAAAGGGCTAAGTATATCATTTTTTTTAGAATCCTCGCATCCATGGGATTCCTCGGATGAAATTACCTTGTGAAATCCAAAACTAAAATTTGGATAACTCCAAAGCATTTGCGGGAAAATTTATCCATTTAAGTATCACTTCAAGTCCAAAACCTATTTTCAAATTGGTTAAGTCCAATTCAAATCCCAAATTTCCATCACAACAAATTTTACCTCTAGATTTACTAGAGTAATCCCTACCTGTTGATATCTTGGAGTAACTCCTAGTCATTGATCTATTAGAGTAATTAATCGGTCGACACATATCCTCAAAAAAAGGTAACGCAGTTCTCTAGAAGCTTACTTGTAAGATTGGTCTTAATCTAGTGTCTATAGAATTCTTGCATCTACTAGGGAAATAGGTCCCAAGAAAATTATCTCAAACTACCCTGAGAAATCCGAACCAACCAAATCATGCCATATGTCTATACTAGAGAAAGCCCACCATTCATCATCTAGAATAAATGCTTTTGACTTTTTGGGCTCTTTTTGTATGTGATTGCCTCCTTAAAATCCAAAGCATGTTGATGACCATGGTGCTTAATGTTTCTTGCACTTTCACAAGTTATCTCAAGATGATTGTGTTATGCAAATTGAGTTTTGGCAACCTAACATGGTTTTAAAAATTTAAGAATATACTAAAAAATAAAATTACCTTCAACAACTCTAAGCTGGAGGTTTTGAAGATGGCTTGTGACATATGATGATTTGTTAAAAACATTTGAGTCTCTTTGGCAATCATGTAGATTTATTTGACCCACTTGATCTTAGTGTCAAACTTTTGCAATATCAAGTTGAGAGACTAGAGAGCACATGGTGTCTAAAAAATATGCACATATGTATTCTTCACTATTGAACCAACTACCTTATAATTTTTAGTGTTGTTTATTATGACTTGGACAATGTTTTCAGGGCTCACCATTTCAATGGCTTGTATCAGAATATTGGCAATGAAAGTAGCATCCTTCACTTGCCCCTCACAATCAACTACCTTAAAAAACATTGCCCCTCTAGGGGACACTAGAATGACATTAATTAATTATCTACTTTTGCAATCCTTCCATCCATTAGAAATGGACACTCTTGTTTTAAGCCATGTATTTTGATTGTTCTCAATGATGCCTATATGGGGAATTTTATTTCTTGGCCAATAAGGTGGTTTGTACCTTTTCATCCCTAGGACTAATAGATGGGGGCATAGTTTACAAACTCAAACTCGGAGAGTACTCGAAAAGCCCAAAACTTTTGACTCGGCAAAAACTCGACAACTTAAGAAGTACTAAAATTTCATATAAAAACACTTTTTTATTGCAAAATTCAATTACAAAATGTATCAAATGAGTCTAAAAACCATGAGGAAATGTTTTCTATTAAATTTGATTGTTGAGTACATATGGATTACAAAATGGCATCATCATACGAAGCCAAATAGTGGAACTGGATACAATAGCTAGCTACTGACTAATAACTATTATGAATTTATGATGATTGTATTTGAAAATCATCATCATAAATTTCATATCCAGGCAATTTAGACATTACAAGTTTTTTCATCTTCCTCTTCCCCAACCTAGAGAAATATTGGGAGGTACAGGGTATGGTTGTCGCACTCGATTCTGGCTCTCTGCTTGCCGTAGAAGATTGTGATAGTGGCTCCACCATGCTGGTAGGTCGCAGCGGCGACTCCACCATATCAATGTCATCCAATCCAATCTCCCTTGCTTCTACTGTAGGAAAATCCTCCATAGCTTGCCTCTCAAAATCAGCAATCTCATCCTCTGTAAACAAGGAGGCCTCATCATCCTACATGGTCGAATCGCTGTAGGGATCAATGTCATCCAAATCAATGAGTTTGTCTGGTTGGTCTTGCACCTTTCTTGTGCAAAGCTGAAGGTTATATTGCACAAAAACAAGATCATTAAGGCATTGTTGAGTCAACTTATTACACTTCTTCGTGTGAATGGCATCAAACAAACTCTAGTTGTACTCACAACCAGAAGCACTACAAGGTTGAGACAAAATTCGAAGGGCTAGCCTTTTCAAATTTGGGGAATTTCCACCCCAATCTTCCCACCAAGAACTTGCAAATAAGATATTCAATTTTTTGTAAATAAACAGTATTTTAATAATAATTGTAATTCATAACTTGCAAGATATAAGGCTTCACTTTTTCTTACTTGGTGTTTGGATCTCTCTTCCTCGTACAGCTAATTTGGAAGAAAACATCATCCCCCTAGTTGCCTTATAATTTTGCAACTCTAAAAGGATGAAGTCTCTCATTGTAGATGTAGGTGTCATCCTCTCAATACATGTAGATAGGCCCTCCATAACCTCCCCATTAGCATCCGTGAAGCCATCAGAGAAGTAGAACTTGGGGTTGAGAGAGTACCCCGTTGCATGAATGGGTAGGTGGAGTTGATTTTTCCACCTTCGATCAATGATCTCCCAAATAGGGGCAAATGTATTTGCATCCTCCATGTAATAGTGTTTGATGGCCTCTTTGGCCCTATACATTGCCTCATAAATATCCCATTACATTTTTCTCGCCATCCACCAAGCGCAAGACCGTCACCAACAACAAATGTATTTGCATCCCCCATGTAATAGTGTTTGATGGCCTCTTTGGCCCTATACATTGCCTCATAAATATCCTATTACATTTTTCTCGCTATCCACCAAGCGCAAGACCGTCACCAACGGCTCAGTCACCTACAAAGTACAAAATAGAACCAATTTAAATTATAGCTTACAATGTGTAAGAACCCTTGTTCTCCCTAAGCTAATTTTGCAACTACTGGTTTGATGTTTTTTTGTGTTTTGAATTTTTCTTGAAATATTTACTAGATAATGCATAAAATTTACAAAACAAGGAAATGATGAAGCACAAATATAATATTATATCAGAGTTATTAATGTCATGAAATTACATTAAAAGCATTCATACTCGGAAACAATCTTCTGATCTTGAAAAGATGATGAAACCCTTGTTATAAAACTCTCCTGTAAATTCAATGAAGCACAAGTGCAGCCTTTGACATGAAGCTACCAATGATGCAGCCTTCAAGTGATCTCTCACACCCTTAGGTAGCAAGAACCATGAAGAATCTTCGTTCTCCAAAGCCAAGAATTCTGAAAACCCTAGGTTTCCACCTTCAAGAGCCAAGCTCTCCAAAGCACAAAATCCAATATGTAAAATGATCCAATGATACCTTCATTTTCTTTTGATGGCCTTTATATACTTCTCCAAATAGGTCGATCCCCTCTAGAAGTCTCCTTTAAATCATTTAAATGATATTTAATATTTGCCTTTCACTTTAATAAATGCTTTAATAAATGGGCGCTCAAAAATAATAATACTTAATGTACTTTAAGTGACCTTTTTGAGGGTCATGGCCCCATTGGACATAAAGTGAATTTAAGACTTTATAATTAATTATTAATAAAGTAATCACTTTATTAATAATTAAATAACATAACTCCACAAATAATCATTATTTCTCAATTCCGTCTAAACCTGGGAGTTAACCATTGTATCCACTATGCATCCAACTGCCTTACTAAAAATAACAAGGGTCCCTCTCTAACATCCACTGACTTACTATAAATAGTAAGTCTCTCAAAATGGAACCAAAGACCTCTGAAAATCAATGCCTCATAACATATGAAGGGTCTGGAGAGATAAACACTTACAACTACCACCTGAAGAGCTCCATAACACCCAAACTAAACCCTCTAATCCACCACACTAGCCTACGAGGGTCAACTGATAGGCTAATCCTTCGAACTTTGATGCTCACGCAAATGGGGACATTAGACAATGAAACAAATTACTTTTAAAATTAAAAATTAAAAATAAAGGATTCAATTTGAAAATCAATTTAAGTTGAAGTTACCTTCACAATCTCCAATGCTCTAGTTGCAAATTGACCATCAAAAATTATTTTTACAATCTTTTCTCCATCAGCCTTCTTTGAGTAAGTTGAGTCTACCCATGGTTGACTCACAAACATCTGCTTCAAGGGAGTCAATAAACTAGTAATACTTTGCAATGTTAGAAAATTAGTTGCAAACCTTGTAGCACCCGATCGCACAAGCTCTTTCCCCTTGGTGTGATCTCTCATCAATTGAAGAACTCATGTGTGATTATATATATATATTTTTATATCTCTTGCTTTTTCTACAATTGGTTTCACCCAATCAATTTTGCCTATGTCCTCCAAAATAAGGTCAAGGAAATGAGTTGCACAAGGGGTTCAAAAAAGTGTTGGATGCCTCTCTTGAAGAAATCTACCAACTACTACATATGCTGTTGCATTGTCAATAACAACTTGGACAAAATTTTCTATGCCCACCCCTAAGACAACCTCCTCCAACATCAAACTCAAATTTTCTGCATTCTTTACTATGTTGGAGGCATCAATTGACTTTAGAAAAACCATCACACCATTTGAAGCCAATATAAAATTGATAAGAGTGCGGTTTCTTCCATCTGTCCAGCCATCTGAAAGAATTGAGCATCCATACTTTTTCCATTGCTTCTTTTCAACTTCCACAATTCTTTTTGCATCTACAATAGCATATTCAAGTAACTTGCCACTTATATCTCTTGGACTAGGGCCCTTGTACCCTTTCCTTGCAACTGTTAGTGTTGTCACCAAACACTCCCAATACGGACTCCTTGCCACATTGAAGGGAAGGTTGTTATAATACCAAAAATTTGCACAAGCCTTCTCTGCTTCTTTGTGCACTTCCCTATTCCACCCAGTACCTTCATTGTGATTCTCATTCATTTCTAGGCACAAAAACTTGGAATTTTCTTGAAGTGGATGTGTTACACCCCGGAATTTGTATAGTTACTATTCTAGTAATGCTTAGAGCATTCTGATTGTAAGGGAGGTTTTGAATGAATAAAATGTGATTGATCCTTGTTATCAATTTGAGAATCTGTTTACATGTTATGATTGGCTCATTCTGTATTCTTGATTGATGTTATTCTTGGATAAGCAATGAATAGAGGAAAGTAATTAGTCTTGTTTTATATATTTGATTTATATATACTGCAAATATTGTGAGCAATTGATTGCCGTGGTTTTGTGCCATGGATGCAGGAACAGGAACTATTCCTCCAGGTGGAGGGGAAACATCACTCGAGAGAGGAACTTGGTCAGCTAACCGGTAGAGTTGATCATATGAGCATACACACACTTCACTGAGGGTTTTGGGAACTGAGTCAGATTGAGTTGTCATGATAAGTCATCCTTAGGCTTAGGAGTTTATGATTACTTCTTTACGCTTTATGAGTGGTGTTACTTGATTAATTGACTTCTGTTTTGTGAACCTTGAATGTGAAATGTGAACTGATAAGCTATACTGATGCCTGGAATTTACAGTTAAATGTATATATACATGTTTGTGCAATTAC
The DNA here is from genome assembly GCA_007115665.2 of Sequoiadendron giganteum. Lineage (NCBI taxonomy): Eukaryota > Viridiplantae > Streptophyta > Pinopsida > Cupressales > Cupressaceae > Sequoiadendron > Sequoiadendron giganteum. The sequence goes on from CM021104.1 coordinate 380,009,694, forward strand.
GTATATTAAAGGTGCTCTGACTAGCCTATAATACACGTAATTGGATAATTGGAAATAAACATGTATAGATATGTTTAAATGTAAATGTGGATATATTTATAAATATATTTAATAATATATTTAATATAGTTTAATCGATAATGAAATATATTGGTATATCTATATTAATATTTGGATATTATATAGATATATTCATATATTTTAATAAAGGTGAAATAAAAACTATAATGGTTTATATTAAATATAGTGTTAAATGTATTTATAACATTTTAAATTATATATTAAAATGACTTTGCCTTGGAAATATTTGAAATGGACTTATATAGTCATTTGGTAATTATTTGCATTTACCATATGGAATAAAGGAATTTCGAAATTTAAAACCATTGGAAATATATTGGAAAATATTAAAGGAAATGTAATAGTTTGAAACTATAGACTTTAATGAATTTTAAATCAGAAGTTTGAATAGCTAAAAAACGCGGATTTCTTCACGGGAAGAAATTGCGTGACTGTTTGAGTTGAGAACAATGGAAATTGCAGCAGGAGAATCCCACGCCCAATTCGCACATTATGGACTTGGTCGCGGATGCTTGTACGCCACCATTCTGGACGCGTGGGCGGAAGGAAGCCAAAAACGTCTGTGTGTAACCCTTGACGTTTTCAACAGCGAACTTAAAACGCCATTTGTTCATACAGTCCGCCATTTTTGAGGGCATTTTCAGTGATTACGCCTGTACGTGGATGCTTCACAAATTCGCCATGTGAGAGTTGAAGCATTCTTCGAAAAAAAGGTTGAATCATCACTTAAATTTGTTGAGTGTCTGGTTATTTGTTTGCCACTGCACATTTTGACAATGTCAATAGGAGAGGTGTCGAATTCTCATGCCTACAATGTAGTAAACATGAGAATTCGAAACCTATATAAAGAGGTTGCTCTCATTGTTAAACTTACCACTTTCCTCTGCATTTGGAATTACGAATTTCATTGCTGTTTGAATTTTCTGAGTTGCAAACCACCATTGCTATTTAGAATGTGAGAGCCTTATTTCATCATCACTGCTTTTTGCATTTTTTTTGTGAGTTGCAAACCATCACTGCTATTTAGATTGTGAGAGCCATATACAATTTTGTGAAAGCCATCTACAATTTTGCTGAGAGCCATATATCATTTTGCTGGGACTGTATTGTTGAGAGCAACATTCCCTCATTACCAAGCTGCATTTACTTGAGAGTTGTATTTGTTCATGCTGTGAGAAGTAGCTGGTAAAGGCTGTGAAGAACGGTGGAGGAAGAGCTGAAACTACCGATCAAACTCATTTCGCAGCAAGGAAATCAGGCATGAGAAATGTCTTTGTAGAATTTCTGTCATTGATTTAAAAATGAGTTATTTGTTTGCTTGATTATGCTTTGCATTATGATGTAGTATGAAAGGAAAAATATTAGAAAGCCTCTATTTTTCTAAGGAATTGTATTGAATTGGGAATAGCTTAATTTCATTAGAAAGGCTTATTGAATTAAGAAATAGCTTAAGAGCTTGTTGAATTGGAAATAGCTTAAAAGCTTGTTGAAATGAAATAGTTGATTTCATAGGAGAGTTTGAAAAGGAATAGCATAAAAGGGAAATGTTTGATTACTTCTTAATAAAAGTACTTTATGTTTTGTATTACTTGAATATTGCTTGAACTCCTTAAATAAAGGAAAAGGAACTAGTTATTAAATACTAGGACGAGGGTGGATTCAGTACCAAGGTAGTCTAAAGCTTTAGAGTTAAATAGGTTAACTAGAGAAAGCTATGTACTCCATGGATAAAGATTTCCATGTTAGGAAGTACCAGAGGGACCCCTTGTTGACTGTACTCCATTTCCTGTTTAAGTAGTTGAAGTAGGAAGTCTAGGGTGATTGACTACCCACGGAAAGGACTCAACCTACGCGTAGGATAAGGCAGCCTTAAGTCAAACTGAACCTGACTTAGTGCAAGTGATAGATGACCGTCAGTTTAAGTACTGCCGAAATGCTTTGGCCAAAGTAGTGTAGTATACCTAACGTCCACTTAGACTGTGAGACGAATTACACTGTCAGTTCACAGTAATCCAGGTTACATGCTAGATTGAGATTGTGAGGGCACAAGGATTTAGTTATGTAGGATTACACACTATGCTCAGTTGGTCATACAGAATCGGTTACCCAACCAATCTCTTCATAGAAGGGAGGGCCGTCTACTTAACAGTAAACGTGCGGGGGACCGCAATATAAGTCCGTGGTTGGTGGAAAAGCACCTGAGTGATGTTTCTCCTCCACAGTAGACTTCTGATGAACCAAGGTTTGAAAGGGAAGATCCTGGACAGTCTTATTCCTATTTGCTCAAAAGCTTCCGAGCTATGTTTGAAACTTGTAAGATTCTTACCTTGCTTTTTAATTGAAAGAAAAGTAATCATGAAAGCGTACTCTGTTATTTACTTGGAAAATAGAACAATGATGTATTGTGTCATTTATTTCTTTATGAGGAAATGTTCAATTAGAATGAAAAGAAAAGTTATTTACTTTGTCATTATAAGTGTGTTTCCTTGTATCTTATTAGTGAAAGTAGAAATTTTTTGTTTACCCAGTTTGGGGGTCGTTACAGGATGAAGAGGATGGGGTACATATATGTGGACCACAACTAGAGCCCACAATGCCTTGCATATCCATCTCAGATTCTCTTGAAAAATTAGGAGCAATGGCTTCTTGTATGGTTTCTTGCATCTTTGCCCTCTCCAAATTTTTTTCATCTAGTAGTGCAAGAAGGGCTATCATCTCTCGTTTCACCTCTTCAGGGGCTGTTGGACATTCCTTGGCATCACGATAAGGAATACCAACAAGATGGTATTTGAGGCGATTGATGCCTCCACTAAGCCTCTTCTTGCATCAGGTACAAATAACACTCCCTTGTATTGGCTTGATTATGCCATGTTTTCAAGCGGGATCACGACTACCAGGGGGTCTCCTTCCAACGGGCTAACTTGTACTTGCTGAGTTTGAACTAGATGCAGAGCCGGATGCCATTGCGATTAAATATTAACCTACAATATTAGAAGTTGAATAATAAATATATTAGAAGTTGTAACTCTCAACAAGGAGAAAAGTTGTAAATTATTTTTTTGATAATCTCAATAATTTGTAGGTGGGAGCAACATATTACATAGCAATTGCTCAAAATTTCCATATTGTGTTTATTGCAGATATTCCACTATAAAAGTAATTTTAGACTTTTGATCATAGTTTGGAGATCAACAGGTAATCTGTGTGGATATACACAAGTTGTATGTATGTGTGTGGATGTATATGTATGTGTATGCATGTGTGTAACTTGTAAATATGATGTGTGTGTATGTAGGTATGTATGCGTGCAGTGTGTGTATAGGTATAAGGTATGTATGATGTGTGTGTATGTAGGTATGTATGTGTGAGAGTGTGTGTATAGATATGTATGTATACAATATAGGTGTGTACATACACACACATACATACACACTGCCACACACATTGTACATGCTATGTATGTAGGTATGTATGTGTGTATATATATAATATATTTATGTATAGCCATGTACACACATACATACACACATTGTCACACATACTGCACATGCACACACATAACATACCTATAAGCTATACACACACATACATAACATACCTATACACACACTACACACATGCATATCTATACACACACATAGGATGCCGAGTTTGCATACATATACACACACAAACATATCTATAGATGCACAGTCACACAGTTTCTTGTTTCACTTATCAATGTATCATGTATGCATATCAATATATATGTAAAAATTAAAGATTTTAAATGAACAATTTAAGTTTGTATATACATAGATAAGTTTGTAAAAATTAAGTTTGATAATTAATATACAAACTTGTGTATATTGATAATGTGTAATATGTATCATTGTGTATCAGTCGACAGTCATCATGATCAGTGTATCTTAATCTGTGCATATACAAACTTAAATTGTTCATGTAAAATCTTTAATTTTAATTAAACATGGGAAAAAAACCTAGAAATCGTGATTTGTGCAGACCTGGAAATCACACGACCTTTTTCCCTTCGCCAAAGCCAAATAAAATTGCTTTCAATCGATTCGTGTAGAAACAAAAGATTTTAGAGGGTTTAAAAGAGCAAAAAACGTGTCAAACCAACATTTTTTTCCTCGCAATTTTCGCACAGGCGATTTTACTGCGAGTCAACAGTGATTTTTCGACGAGCTTTTTCTCCAGCCAAGTCGCGAGTAAACCTACGAGTTACTCGTTGGGTTTTTTTTCTAGCGAGTACTCAACGAGTATGTAAACCATGGATGGGGGTATACTCTTCTTGAGAAGATCGTGGTGGCATGAAAGAATGTGGGTTAGCTGGTTGTGTTAAGCAAGTAGGAGGTTTATCTGATCCTTTCTTGGAAAGAGGATGTACTCTTTTCTTTGATTTGATACTTACTATCTTGGTGTCTTCTTGTTATTTGATATTTATTTGTTCCTTTGACAACCCTTTTTAATTCAACCCTAGACAAAATTTTATTCTTAAAGTTAGTAATAGCACATAAGTAAGCTTTCAATCAAATATACAAGATCTTATACTCATTACTGCCAACAATAACTCCCAACACTAGGAAGTTGCTCAATCATGGTTGTATGTCACCAAAAAGGTATTGCTATGCCAAACTTAAAAGTGGGGCAGCTAAACTAGAACTACTAGCCATTTTGTATGGATAACAAACAAAGAAAACACTACATATTTACAACCTTACATAGTGTTAACTATAAAAGACAAAAAAATGGCATTATGACCTCTATATTATATAAAAGATTTAAAAAATATTCAAAACATTTCTTAAAAACTGAAAATTAAAAAAAAAATCTTGAAAAATTTCTTCGAAACTTGACAAATTGCAAGATTTTGTCACCTTTAATAGATAAATTTTCTCTATGGAGCTCTTTCTCTCCTATAGGTGTAGGTATTTCTCACTTGTAGCCTTCAACTTCAAAGAAAATGCAACAACCTTCGACAATCAACAATGGCAGCTTGGAGGGAAAAATTATATTTTACTCACTTCTCTTTGTGAAATGAGACAAAAGAAGTGAACAAACCTTTGTTTTAAAAAGTTTTTTATTTAAGCAATCCATGGTTTTGCCTAGGTTTTCCTACATTTGGCCTAGGGCTCACCCAGGGTCCTGATTGCCCCAAAATAGGGTACTCAAGGCAGACCGTGGATAGACACCAAGCTGTCCTAGCCCCAAATTGAGATCTGATCTAAACCCATACACGTATGGGGGGAAAAAGGGTTAAAAAGAATCTTGTAATGTAGCTCTAAAGCATTGGTGGCACTATATGCTTGGTAAGAAATCGTTATAGGTGTTTGTAATTTCTCAATTTACAAAAAATGGCACAATAACATAGGCATTGAAAGTGAATTTCAAGTATTTACAAAATATTAAAAAATCCACAATCCAACTGTTGCTTTCTCAAATAGGTCTCTATAACCCAATCCATTGCTGTTTTCCATTCTTCACAAGATGTGCAGATTATGATAGCTGGAGGGAAATGTATCAATTCAATTTTAAATTTGGATTGGTGTTTGAAGCTTTCTAATAGATTCTGGTGATGAATCAAATGCCATTTGGGACTATATACAAATGAAGGGCTACATACAATTGATGGATTAGAGAAGCATATTTTCTGATGTATGGGGTGTTTGGTTGTGAAGTCCAACCATCATGACTCTTGGACTTCCTTCAGTTGTCCATTCATTTGCATTTAGTTTTCTTTATATTCTGGAGAATGGTACATTGTATGATTGATAAAAACTTCATGTATTTGCTGCACAAATTTATTTGAGATATTTCCCTTGCTTTTCCCGTGGATGTAGCCAATTTTGGTGAGCCTCGTAATTCATTGTGTTGTGTCTTTCTCTTTTGTGCAATTGATTTATCTTTTATTTATGCGTTTATATTTTTCTATATCTGCATTTAAACATTAACAATTGGTATCAGAGCTAAGTGAAATTTGAGCAAAGATGAAGGATGCAGATAAATGGGGAATTGAAAAATTCTCAAGTCAAAATTTCAGGATGTGGAAGTTGCAATTGGAAGCATTGTTAATTCAGAGGGACCTCTCAATTACATTAGAGGGAAAATCGAAGAAGCCAATTGCGATGTCTAATGATCTAATGAAGATTGGGACATATTGGATAAAAAGGCAGTGGCAACCATTATCGTCTCTCTATCCAACAATGTGTTGTCTATTGTTGCAATGGAAAAATAATGAAAGGATTGTGGGATAAATTGTCTGACATGTATGAGATGGCTTCTGCATCAAATAAAGTTTTTGTGATGAAGAAATTATATAATTTGAAGATGAAAGAAGGCGGTAATGTATCAAATCATTTAAATGAATTCAATACACTGATCAATCAATTAATTTCTATTAAGATTATTTTAGAAGATGAAATTAAGGCAATCTTGCTATTATGTTCCTTACTGTATAGCTAGGATGGAGTTGTTATTGGCTACTAGCAACTCAATATCCGGTAAGAAGGGAAGTGTATTGAAATTTGATGATGTTGTTGGGACTCTTCTCAGCAAGGATATGAGAAGAAAAAATCAAGGTACTTCATCGAGAGAAGCTTTGATAGTTGGCAACAAAGGGAGATCACAAGAACGAGGGAGGAATTAACATAGAAGATCTAAGTCCAGCAAGAGATCGAAGTCAAGAGGCAGAAATATTAGTTTTTGGTATTGTGGCGAGGAAGGTCACATCAAGAGAAATTGCTGGTCCTTCAAGAAGGCTGAAAATCAGCCAAAGGAAAATGAAGTGAATTCACATATGAAGAAGATGTGGGTGCTCTTGTTCTATCAATAGGACAAGCTACAATAGATGTTTGGGTGCTTGATTTTGGAGCATCATTTCATGCCACTTCATGCAAGGAATATTTCAAAAACTATCAAAATGGTAATTATGGTAAGGTTTAACTTGGAGATAATGAACCTTGTGATATTGTTGGCAAAGGAGATATTTTATTGAAATTGAAAAATGGAAATAGTTGGCTATTACGGGATGTTATACATGTCCCAGAACCCAAAATAAATTTGATTTTAGTTGGGCAATTGGACGCTCAAGGGTGTAGTGCCACTTTCCAGTAAAGTGCATGGAAGGTAACAAAAGGAGCCTTGGTGATTGCTAGAGGATGTAAATCAAGTACCTTGTATGTACTAAAGAGTAACGTTGAAGTGGGAGCTACTATGATAGTAGCAAATAGTGGCACAAAGCTTTGGCATAAAAGGATCGAACACGAGTAAGAAAGGGCTTGAAATTTTGCACAAAAAGGATCAACTTTCGAGATTGAAATCAGTAGAATTGGTTTTATGTCAGCATTGCATATACGAAAAACAAAAGAGAATCAAATTCTCTACCAAAGAACATATGAAGAAGTCATGCTCGTTGGAGCTAGTAAACTCGGATGTCTTTGGTCCCACAGAGGTAACTTCAATTGGTGGGTCTACTTATTTTGTTACTTTTCTTGATGATTTCACAAGGAAGGTTTGGGTTCACATGTTGAAAAGGAAATTTTAAGTTTTTGGCATGTAAAAATTTTTTAAAGCACTTGTTGAAAGTCAAAATGGTAATAAAATTAAATACTTGAAAACAAATAAAGGTGGTGAATTTTATTCATTAGAATTTAATTAGTTTCTTGCAGAAAATGGTATCCAAAGGATTCAAACTGTTCCTTTTACACCACAAGAAAATGGTGTAGTTGAGAGGATGAACAAGACCATTTTAGAAAGAGCATGAAGCATGCTTGTTGACGGGTGTTTTATGACCGCACCAACACAGAATAAAGTTTCCCAATGGATACTCTATCCTCTCTTGAACAAAGTATTCTGTATGCTAAGATTGCTAGAGAGATCATACATTCAACTCCAAGGTTCCTTATGCAAGGGGATAGTCTCAATGTGATTTTTCTGGTTATTCCAAAGGGACTTACACAATTGTTTGATCTAAAGAGAAGAAGTCGCAAGACACAAATGATTTGTCGATGATGCTCAGGTTCCTAAATTAACCGGGAAAATACTAAAAGTAAAAGGACAGGGATAGGGATTCTATTGTCTACTCCTAAATGTGGGATACGAAGATCAATTTCTGCAAGCTTCGAACCAGGTTCCGCTTTGCCTCCCTTCAGACAGCTTCTATAGAGCCGGTGCAATCTTCAAAGGATAATGGAAGAGGTTCAAACTATGACCCGACATGCAAATACCATCACAACGATGCATACTAACACGTGAATCACAATTGAATTTAAGTGCAAAAGTACTCCAGTTGACCACGCAAGGCGAACTCACTATCAATGAGCTCGCTAGTGGTATGGATAAATAAAACTTGCTTAAACCAAACAACGTATTCCACAACTACCAACTACTTGCATGAAATGAAATCTATTTTACTTTAATCTACTTGAAGCGGAAAGACGAAAAAGCCTTGCTAGTTGCTCACAATAAAAGAAGGAACTAACAATCAATGAGAATTCTTTATATCATGAGAGTGTTCACAAAAACTTCTTACAAAACCTTCAAAAGGAAAGCTTTCTTTCCTCCTCAATCTAAGCTATGCTAACTTCTAAGCTATTCACTATATGCTCTCTCTATTCTCTAGCTCAACTCTTAATCTAATATATTACAAATGAGGGGGGATGCCCCTTTTATATCTAGCTCAGTCCAGTGGACGACTCAGATTCAAATACAATGAAGGGCTCAGATTGAGCCACATATGCCCTAATCAATGCTCTGCCCTAAAAACCGCCACAGAGAGGAGTGGGGCAATGAATGCATAGAAGATTATCCACTCTCCTGCAGGAACCACTACGAGTAATTAATGTCCATCATCATCCTCCAGAAGATCATCATCCAGAAGGGCGTTCCCTTTCTCCTTTTCCTTGGCTGCAAAGTCAATGAATTTGGTCAGCACAACTTCAACCTCTTGATCCGAAATAGGCAGGATGTGATCAAGCTGAAACTCCAGCACCGTAACTATTTGCCCATGCCGAGCACAAGACTTTCTCCAGGCAACTAGAGCATCCTGAGTATTCTGAACAATGTTGGAGAAGGTGGAGGTGTTTTCAAAATCATCCTGAACAAAAAGTCTTCACCTTAGAAAAGAAAGGTGCTAGCCTACTCTTCAAATCATCTGCAGTTATCTCCTTAGAAGTCAGCCTCCTAGCAAAGATAGCCTCCAACGTATTGAGGACTCCATCAAAAATATTCGTCATAGCCTTTCTAACTCTGACCGAATCTACCTGTGCCGCATCAAAGAATCCTCGGCCTGTGACCACTGAAGAATACCAGCCGGCGAAGTCATATCTATCACCCTCCTGTATCACGCCTCCCCCAACCAAATTCTGTAGGGGCGTGTGCATCAAAGCCTCCAGGCGAAGAACAACCCTGGTCTGATAGATGCAAGCCTCACCCTAAGCCTGATTAATTGCATCCATTCGTGCCATAATGTCGGAGGCCTGCCGATAGGCGTGAGCAAGATCCTCTGTAAACTTCTAAGTTGCTCATGCAAATTGTCACTGATCAACAGTGCCCAGTCAATGTGCTCTTTGCCTTCCAGCACAAGGTTGATGTAGTAAAACATCCAAGGTTCAAAGATGAACGATTGGGGGCACCCTCCAACTCTGTTGAGCATCATGATTAAGTCACAAAACTCCTGCTTCAAGTCCTCTGAAATTATTTGCTTCGGCAGCTTTGTGTGAGTTGGCTTAGGCTTGTTCATCTAACGAGAGTTTATCATATCAGCACATCTATCAAATGTGGAAGCATACATTCTTTCAGCCCTCTCTCGTGTTTTGTAAATCATCTTCTCATAGGCTAGAATTCCAAAGGCTTCCCCAATAGCTTCAGGCGTAAGGTTGGCCAACAGCTTGCCATCTGGTGAAGTGATAGTTCTTTGCTCTGAGTTGTAGCAGTTAGCACATTCCATAATCAGCTCCGGGCACCGAATTGCTAGTGGAAAACCAGCAGCTGCATAAAGTCCACTTCTGATAATATTGTGCAAAGTGACTGATGGATGATGACCTCCAATTCCCAGCATTCGCCTTTTGAAAGTCTCCAAATTGAAAGAGCCAAGGTTTGTGTCACTTAATTTTCCCAGCTTTGAAGAAAACTTTGATTCTGGCAAGAAAGACTTGCTCAACTTCTTGATTACAGCTTGTCTTGACGCACTTGCTTTGCTAGATTCAGCATGATTTTCCCTACCAGCTACTCTTTTACTTGCTTCAACCATCCTGCAGAAATGAAAAACAACCATTAGAAAATAAGACTTAGAAAAATAATATCACTTTGAGAGTGCCAGCTGAGTTATGAAAATAAGAGGCTTCAACACTTGAAATTCTAACTTCAAACCTCAATGCCTCTTTCAGCAAAGTCCCACTTCTCAACACTTAGGAATTTTTTACTTGCAGCAAAACAACCTCCAGCACTTAGAAGAATTTCGCTCAAGGCAAAATACTTCACTAACTTTCTCTTCTCTGAAGTTCGAACTTCTTCACCTACAGACTTAAGTTTGCTTTCAGCAACTGATGAAGAAAATGAAAAGAACTTCAGCTCTTATAGCCGAGTCGAATTCTAGAAGAGGCTAATCTTAGCTAATTCATTTGAATTCCTGTTTTCCCTCCTCTGGCAATCGCAACACTTGTCACTTGAAGCTCAGAATATTTGACTTCTAGAACTTTGAAAATTTTGTCTTTCCTGCATAGGCGTGCTTCATCATGTTTGTACTCTGAGATTTAAAATATTAAATCAAATATTCCCTATGAAAATTATTTATCTCAACTGACTAAGGAGTTTGATTCCATGTTTACTCTAGCAAAATTATTCCAGACATCCAGCTTCAACTTATAAACCAAGGCATTTTTTTTTTGTAAAAATATTTCCTTTTATTGCCTTAGAAAAATTTAATTTTGCCTAGGAAATTCATCAAATAGGCGCTTGGCTAAAATATCCGTCTTAAAATCTTGAGCAAGGTGTGGAAAATTTCACAATCATCTCCTAGTGGGAAATGTCCAAGACCCAGAAAAAATTTCCCTTCAGAAATCATAATATTCATGTGTATCCAAATGAAGGGGTACGTTTAATTCTTATTATTTTTTGAAAATAATAAAATTCTAAGGTTTATTCAACCTTCAAGTCTGGGCACACTTCAAACTTGCATTTTTACTCTTCATGCCTTAGGCGTTTTTTCTTGCTTTCCCAACTATTCATGGGCGCATTTCACACTGCACTTAGAAATTTTAGCATCACCACCATTGGGCATATTTCATACCTTTACCTTGCAATGCCTTAGAAAAATTAATTGTTCTTTGCTTAGCTCACCTTGGGCGCATTTGAGGGTATGAGGAGGAATTCTCATACATTTAGAATATTTTCTTGCAAGCCCCTTTACCTTGGCGCATTTCATACCATGTGCCTCCATTCTCATGCCTTAGGCATTTCCATGCCTTAGAAGCTTGGGCGCATTCATATGTATCCACCTCCACTTAAGGGCGCATTTACGGGGGTGGGGAGGAATTTCCCATGCCTTAGACTTTTATTTTACCTTCATCCCTTGTGGGCGCATTTGGGACCCCTTGCTTCTTTTTCCCACGCCTTAGAATCTTATTGCCTTGTCCTCATTCCTTGTGGGTGCATATGAGGTAGGGAGGAGGAACTTTCTTGCCTTAGAAAAAATTAATTTCCTCTCAACCTTGGGCGCATTTTACATAGGGAGGAGGAAATTTTATACTTAGAATCTTTCATCCCATGCTTGCTCACACCTTGGGCGCATTTAGGGGTGTGGGGGAATTCCTCATGCCTTAGAAATTTTTTATGCCAACCTTGTAGCCTTGGGTGCATTTTGGGTGGGGAGGAGGAACTTGCAAACACTTAGAATATTTTCTACTCTTCTCCTAGACTTGGGCTCATTTCACCACCTTGCATGCTAGTTTCAATTTGTAGACTTAGAAATTTTCAACGCCTCAGCTACCTTTGCCATCTATTTTTAGTAAATTTCGGAGATGTGACTCTTCATGGTTTTTCACCTGTTCTGAACCTGGAGTTGGCATGATATGTTCCTCGTGGCCTAGCTACCCTATTTATACTTGTTTCCCAAGCTCATCTGCTATTTTTAGCCCTCCTACTATTTTTAGCAAACCCTAAATTACCTAACTTCTGCAGCTTTGCCTGATTTGAAATTTGCTCCACATGATCTTGATGACTTAAGTGACCTGTTCATACTTGCCTCTGGCACAGACCTGCTATTTTTAGCCATGAAATGACTTACTAAAAGTAGTAAGTACTTGGATTGCGCTCAAATTTTGCCAATAGGTTGCCTGAAGGATGTTGATCATGATGGGGTACCTCAATTTGATAGCTTCTCAAATTTCACCCCCTATTTTAGGCATAAAAGTGGAAAACCCTAATTTGACTTGCATGCGCCTCAAATGACCTTTGTTTGACTTGACTCTTGTTGCACGTTGTTCAGCTTGTGAAATTGGAGCACTGGGAGCTGCTTAGAGTGTGCCTACCAAAAAATAGTAAGCGCCTGAAAAGTGATCAATCCAACTGTCGGATGAGTTTGCATGCCACAATGCTCGAGAGATCTCAAAAAACCCAGAAAAACCCAGAAAACTAGTCTACATACGGGCACTGGCTAAAAATAGTATGTCCTTGAAAAATGACCAATTCTGTTTGCATGTCATGTCATTGCGAAACTCTCGAAAAACCCATAAGGAATATCCTGATATGCATCGAGAAATTTTGCATTCAAACCCTAAAAAATAGCCTTTGAAACCTGAACCACTGAAAGCCCTCATCCCACCTTGCATGTTATATCATCGCGAAGGTCTTGAAAAAACCAGAAAGATTCTCTAGACATGCATTGAAAAAGCACACGTGCAAATCCTGAAATGGCTCTTGAAGCCTGAATTGCTAAAAAATAGCAAGTTGTCAGAATCTGTTCAAATTTTGTGTGCAAGTGCCTTGAAGTACCTTGAATGTGTTGAAGCAGTCAGAATTCCAAAATCCTGATGAAAAGACCCCACAAGAAAAAAGAATGAAGTTTGATGTTAAATAAAAAATATGTGTCTTCATTGGATATGGAGATGAGAAATTTGGTTATTGTTTGTGCGATCCCATCTCCAAACAAGTCACTCGCAGTGAGATGTAATTTTAATGAAAAATTAATGCCTTGTCTGGTTCCAAAACAAGGGAATTCATCACAGGAATGTGTTCCATTAGGTGATATCACCAATGGGACTGATATGTTTAAATTGTAGTCTTCACATCCATTGCTACCTTCTTCAATTACTACACAATCCTCTCAGCATACCACACAGTCTTTTACACAACCGCAGCCCTTGTTGTCATTACATACCCTGCGCAAAGATCCTCAGGTGCTGGTCGAACCATTGGAAATGTAGAGAGATCGCCTAATACATTAAATTTGGCGCCCAATTTCACTCAGTCAACTCCAAATATTAATGAAGGGCAGCAAATTATATAGGAAACAATTCCTCAATTGAGGAGATCCACCATGGAGCACAAAATTCTAGCTAAGTTTAATGATTTTATACTATTTTCCAACAAAGTTGAACTTGTCTCATTTTAAGAAGCTTGCAATGATAAAGATAACAAACCGTGGTTTGATGCCATGAAAGATGAGATGAATTCGTTAATGGAAAATCATACATGAGATTTGGTACCTCTTCCATCTCACTGAAAAGCACTGAAAAATAGGTGGGTTTACAGATTGAAGGAAGAAGATGGTGGGAAGAAGTGGTGCAGGGCCAAATTAGTGGTCAAAGGATATGATCAACAAAAGGGAGTTGTTTTCTTAGAAATTTTTTCACTTGTAGTGAAAATGACTTGCATTAGAGCAGTTTTGGGATTGCCAGCTGTGTATGATCTTGAATTGGAATAGCTCAATGTCAAGACGACATTTCTACATGGTGATTTGGAAGAACAATTGTATATGCAACAACCAGAAGGCTTCGAGAAACAAGGTAATGAAGATTTAGTTTGCAAATTGAATCGTAGTCTGTATGGGCTAAAGCAAGCTCCACAACAATGGCCCTTAAATTCGATTCTTTTATGGCTGAGCAAAATTTCTTTGGGTGTGAAAATGATCCTTGTGTGTATTAGAAAGTTGTAGAAAATGGTGAATTTGTGCTGCTATTACTTTATGTTGATGATATGTTAGTCACAAGAACTAGTATGATTGTTGTTAGCAAGTTAAAACAACAATCGGCTAACAAATTTTCAATGAAGGATTTAGGGGCTGCAAAGAAAACCCTTGGAATGACAATTGTCAGAGATAGACAGAAAAAAGAGTTGAAACTATCACAAGAAAGGTATATTAGAAAGGTTTTGGACAGATTTGGCATGAAGGATGCTAGGGCAGTTAGCACACCTCTAGCTGATCATTTCAAACTATCTGCTGAAATGTGTCCTAAGACACAAGAAGAAAAAGAGTTCATGGAAAGAGTGCCTTATTGTTCTGGTGTTGGAAGCCTCATGTATGCAATGGTTTGCACAAGACCCGACATTGCTCATGTAGTGGGAGTAGTCAACAGGTATATGAGTAATCCCGGTAAAATTCATTGGCAAGCAATAAAATGGATTTTGAGATATTTGAAGGGCACTTCACATCATGTTTTGAGATTTGAAGGAAAAGAGGCACAACCGCAAGGTTTTGTTGACTCCGACATGGTTGGTAACTTGGACAAACAGCGATCTACCATTGGATATGTGTTCATTTTTTGCAGGGGCAGCTATCAGTTGGGTTTCTAGATTGCAAAAAGTGGTAGAACTCTCCACTATGAAGGCTGAATATATTGCATTCACAGAAGGAGCTAAGGAAATGTTGTGGTTGCAGTGACTATTAGCTGAGTTGGGGAGCAAACAACAAGTTTTCACTTTATATAGTGAGAGCAATAGTGCTATACATCTGGCCAAAAATGCAGCATTTCACAGTAGATCAAAGCACATAGAGTTGAGGCATCATTTCATCTGGAGTGTACTTGAACAAGGTAAGCTGAAGTTGCAGAAGATTCACACTAGTCTCAATCTTGCAGATGCATTTACCAAGATTGTTTCCAAAGAGAAGCTGGAGTTCAGCAGAGCTTCTTTTGGCTTGGTCAAGATGTGACAATAAGATTGGAAAAGTGGGGGGATATCTCGAAGAAACGATTACTTGCAGGAATGGTTTGGACTTCAAGTGGGAGATTGTTTGGTTGTGAAGTCCAACCATCATGACTCTTGGATTTCCTTGAGTTCATTCGTTTGCATCTAGTTTTCTTTATATTTTGGAGAATGGTACATTGTATGATTGATAAAAACTTCATGTATCACAAATTGATCTGAGATATTTCCCTTGCTTTTCCCGTGGATGTAGCCAATTTTGGTGAACCATGTAATTCACTGTGTTGTGTCTTTCTGTTCTGTGCAATTGATTTATCTGTTATTTCTGTGTTTATATTTTTCCGTATCTGCATTTAAACATTAACATGGGGGTCATTTTGATCTGAACAAAACCTTGAAACACTGGCATGGGTATTTCTACCGGCCTTCTATGCATAAATGTGTGACTAGGGTATGATCTGTGAAATCAACCAAAACCTTTAATACAAACTATAGCTTTGTCAACTACTCTACACATACAATCAAGACCAAGCACTTCCATTAATGTGGATTTAGTTAGAGGTTTGTAAATAAGAAAATCAAAACATAATTCTGTTTTTGTGTTAGTTTGCAGATTTCAACATGGAAACATTCATACCCCACCTGATGCAAACAGCAGTTTCAGATAATTTAGAAAAAAAAAAAAAGGGAAATCTTGTAGGTCATTGGTATCTGGTTGCATTTCCTCATCTTTTTCTTTGAAATTTGAAATCATAAATGCATTAGAAAGCTTAGGACCAGCCATAAGTCAGGTTGGCAAGCAGGAATTTGGCTGAGCAACAGACCCTAAAAATGCTCCATTGGATTAGAAATTGCAAATACAAAAATATAGAATTTTTTTTGGAAAACTGAATTTTTGTATTTTCACGAATCCTATGTCATGGCAAGTCCTCTGTAGTTCGCAGGGAATACTTGTCATATGACCTTTCAGATTCTTGAGGAGTTCTACTTCACATTCTAATTTTAGTTTCCTAATTTCTTGCTAGGAAATTATACAAACATTTGAATTGAAAAAATTAAAGAGCAGTTTCCTACCAAGACATTTTTTCACAGAGATTACTACCATTATACATAGCTCTCTCATATCAATAAAGCTTATTTTCAATTGCAATATTGTTCCTCTCCCTTTCTATATTATCTACTTCAATTTCATGATTTCATCTTTGTTATGACATTAGACTTAATCATTTTGTATGTTCTCCACAGAGTTACCAATTAAATTTGCAGAAGTGGTATTAGAATGGTTTGTCCCATGTTTGTATATCCCATTTAACAAGGTCATACAATAAGGAAATACAATTTCCATTCAGATCAATATCTTTGTTGCTCAAATAATCTCAATAGAAGAAAAAGATTGAACAGGAGATCCTTTCCTTCTACTGTTCATTGACCTCAAAAAGAATAGGAGGGAGATAATGGAATAATGGAGCAATTCAGCCAAGTTTGGTACAAGTCAATTTTGATATCCGTCTTTGTTACAGAAAATTCATGCTGATGTAGAATAGTGGCTCGACCAAGTGGGATTATATTTTGTTGTCAATAATTTGGGTCATCTGGAAGGCACATTACATCACATGATAACAACTACAATCTAGAGAAATCCTGCAAGGCATGACCCTGAAACCAGTGGCAACGTTGGTAGGGAAAGGAATAGGTCTTATACTATTTTGGGCTTTTCACCTGCTAGCTTGAGGGTGTTTTCCCAGCATTAGAGACACGTTTGCATCGTTTGAATATTGCATTGTAACTGATTTAAAAGACCTCCTGTGGTAATTTTAATTTATTCTCATAAATCTCTGCTATGTACATTCTAAATGTGTAAATCAGTCTTCTATGCCAGTTCTATCTTTATCATTTATTGAAGACGGTAGTAAAACTCCTCATATGAGCCTATAATATTCCATGATCAGAAAAATGCTGCTTCATCTTAAATATCTGACTCATGGCTAAATTTGTTATTAGATTACAGATGTACATTCCTTGCTTCTGTTTACATCTGAGTTGGTGAATTTACAGAAGGCCTCTATTAATACTGAACTCTTGTTCGGTTTAGATATAACAGCCCTATACATTACAAACTGCTCCAATGTATGACAACTGGTTGAACTATGAATAATTTCTATGTTAGAATCTACATTCAGAAGCATATTTTTAGTATTTAATCAATTTCCTAAGTTACCAGTTCCAGTTCGGGTTCCGGTTTGGGTTCGGGGGTTCGGTTTGCCGGTTCGGCTAAAATTTTTGGGGGGTGGGTTCGGTTCATTTTGGGTTTGTTAGTACAAAAACATGTAAAAATAAATATATATATATGCAGCCTAGAAGCATGAATTAGGATTAGAACATCACATAACATCATATAAACAACAAAACCACCATAAACTTGAATATTATTTAAAAGTTAAAACATTTAATTTTTTAAACATGCATGATAAATATTCATCGTTCAAACTTCAAGTTCAATATTACAACACTTTTAAAGTTTTAATCATCAAATGGATTCTCTAAATCATCCATATCAAAGTCAACATTGACATTAAATGAAGTAGGAAGACTAGATGAATGACAAGTAGTGCCAATGGCACTGTCACTAGCACTAGTATTGTGCCCATGCTCCTGTTGGATATCGGACTCCTCATATGCAACATGGCGGGAAGTGGAAGCATCCAAGTCAGTATCCTCTGGCCCTATATCCCACAACTTCGTCTCAACTTCTTTGTAGTTACTTTGTTTGTGTGAAAGGAGACGCAAGTTGGAATGCACATTTACTAAGTTCTCCACTCTTTTTGAGAGCAATTTATTGTGCTTTACTGAGTGAATGAAAGAATATGTGCTCCAATTCCTCTCAGATGCGGATGAACTAGCAACCTATGAAGACAAAGTAAACAATTAAAAAATTTAAAATTATAAATGATATTATGAAACTTTTAAATTTTAAAAGTAAAACTAAAATATGAAAATTTATTAAACTTACTTGTGATAAAACTTTGATTGCAAGGGGCTGCAAATTTTGGAAGTATTGTCCATGGGAGTACCACCAACTATGAGCATTGTTTAAGAACCTATCATGAGAAGCATCAACATCTAGATGATTTGAGTACACAAAATCAGTGAACTCATTCGTGACTATAGTTCGCAAATCTTGGTTAGGGAAGAGTCTCATAAATGCTGCCTTGTACCTTCAGCCACTTCTAAATCTCTATATGGAGGAAGCCTTCGCTGTGAAAGAAGTTGACTACTGTAGTATTTTGGAGTCAAAGCAAAGGCAAGAAGGTGCAATGGAGTTGTCATTTTGTTCCATCTTTCATCAACAATTGCTTGCACTTGCTTGAAGATAGTCTCTTCAGGTTCTTGCTCTCTTGCATTTATGGTGCACTTGATTTTCTCAAGCATTGAGTCTATACCATCATATATTTCTCCAATGCATGGCTTGTCCATGTCAGTATAGCGAATCATACTCAAAATGGGCTTGGTGAAGCTAAGAAGATACTCCACACAATCCCACCATGAGTCATCTAATATCATGCTCTTAATTTTTGTTGCTCTTTCAGTGCTGCTTTGCCTCCATATAGACCAATTGTTGCTAATCACCATGCTAGAAAGTGCTTCTTTAACTTTCACAAGTCGTCTCAAGACAATTGTATTAGAGGCAAAGCGGGTCTCTGCAACCCATTGCAAATTAAAAAAAATAATTAAAATTTTAAAATAAACTTTAAAGAAGAATTTAAATTAGAATGCACAATCAAATTATGAAAATCAGAAAATGACAAATGTAAATATTACTTCACTTACCTTCAATAGCTCCAATTTTGAAAATGATCTAAAGATCCCTTGAGACATGTGGTGGTTGGTGACGAACATCTGAATGTCCTCAGCCTCAGCATACAATTGTTTGATCCATGCAATTTTATTCCCAATCTTTTGCAGCATAAGATTGAGTGAAAGATTGAGTGAATGGACTGCACAAGGTGTCCAAATTATATGTGAATATCTTTCCTCAACCAACAACCCTGCTGCTCTACAATTCTTGGCATTGTCTGTTACAACTTGAACAACATTGCAGGGTCCCACTTGCTCAATGGCTGCAATGAGAATATTAGCAATAAATTGTCCATCTTTTACTTGCCCCTCACAATCCACGGCTTTCAAAAACATTGCCCCTTTAGGGGACATCGCTATGACATTGATCAAAGGCCGATTTCTTGAGTCCTTCCAATCATCTGAAACAATGGACACACCTGTCTCAACCCATGAATCTCTTATAGGCTTCAATGCATCTTGAACCAGCTCAACCTCCTTTTCCAATAAAGTGCCACACACTTTCTCATAACCCGGGCTCTTGTACCCTTTTGGAGCTTCATTAACCGTTCTCAACATCTCTTTCCAATATGGAGAATGAACAACATTAAAAGATAATCCATTGGCATACAGGCATCTAGCTACACATTGGTCGGCAAGGGCTCTACTCTCATTTTGAAATGCAAGTTCCAAAGGCTCCTTTGTTCTCTTGTTTGCAATAGGTTGTGCACTTTGAGTTTGAAGATCCGGAGTGGCGATAAATGGGTGGTCTTCTACCACAATATTGGGATTAGATGGGGGCTGCATTCCCTTTGATTTTTTTTTAACAAAGGGTGATTTCCTTTTTGGGCTTCCCGTTGATCTGCTGCATCTTGCTCCATAATGTATTTTGCAACTGTATCAGGAGGAATAGGTTCACCTTCTTTTCCAGGGCAAGAGGTGATGCCTTTTCCACTTATGCCACACAAATGTGCTTTCACCCTATGGTATGAACTAGAATATGTAACTTCACACCCATTGCATTTCCAAACATAACTGCCACCACCTGGAATCGGTTTTATCATCTCAAAATACTTTCATAGAGGAGAATTAGGATTTGTTTTGAACTTTGAGTTTGGTCTAGCTACGGAGCTGGAGGTAGAACCCATTGACATTGTGATTCCTATGGCGATTTGTTTTGTGTTACATCCCAAAATGTGAGGTTACTATTTACTATTGCTAGATGCGGTAAAAGTGAATGTGATGTGAATTCTCGAGATGAATTAATGATGCATGTACCTTGTTATCAATATGAATGTTATATCACTTGATGTTGTCTCATTTTAATGTATTTCAAATTGATGTCATTCTTGGTGTGATAATGCATATTAAGTTATAGAATTGTTAATATCCTAACTTGTGAAATATTGTAACTATACTATTATGTTGTGAGCATTTGACTTTGGTGGACATATGTCAGTGGATGTAGGTATAGGTACCATTCCTCCAGGCAGAGGGGAAATATCACTTGGGAGAGGGGCTTGGTCGGTTAACCGATAATGTGAACTATCTGAGTATACACACACTTCACCTTAGACTAAGTAAACCAAGTTAGTTTGTACAAGTTTAAGGTAAGTCATCCATAGCTTGTATGTTTTGCAAGTAGAGGTCTTGACTGTTTTTGGTGTGTTTTATATGAGGACCTTCCTTGCGTTTGTTCACGGTCATTGTGATGGTAACATGAACGAATACATGTATTGGAAGTAAGTATATATATACATGTGTATAGTATATACACGTATCCGTAGGTATAAGATATGTCGATACAAGCGTAAGTTGGCTAATGGATATGCCATACGAATGTATCAATATAGTATACGTACGTATACATGTACCTAGGGGAATATACTGGTATATGC
This sequence comes from Sequoiadendron giganteum, assembly GCA_007115665.2. Lineage (NCBI taxonomy): Eukaryota > Viridiplantae > Streptophyta > Pinopsida > Cupressales > Cupressaceae > Sequoiadendron > Sequoiadendron giganteum. The sequence goes on from CM021104.1 coordinate 380,030,651, forward strand.
ATGTATATATGTACGCATCCAGTAATGTGTGGATATTAATAATATTACATTATTGTATATATATGATTATGCATATCGGATATGCTGACTGGCTAACGATATAAATATATATTTGTTAAATATATACATATACGCATAATTATATATTAAAAGTTATATAAATATATTATAGTTATATTAAAATATAGATATATATTAATACTTGCGTATTTAAATATATATATGTTTAATATATTTAAGAACTATAATTATATTTATATAATAAAATATATATAATTATTTCCTAAATTAATTTAATATTAATTTCTCTTATTTGGAAAATCAAATCATTGATTTAATTATCATTTCTCAATTTATGAAAAAAACGGATTATTATCTAAATTGATCTCATTTAGGAAATCGACTTATTTTCCTAATGTTTAATATTTTCTTTCTAAAATATTAAAATGGAGCTATTCTTTGATTTATATGTGGAAATCAATATTTAATTATTTGTCATCACGCACTTAGGAAATTTGAACTATTTCTTAAGTAATATGGAAATCGACCCTTCTTATTTCCATCATGAAATTAATTAAATAGTTAAATATATGAAAATCATTGTTTATTCATTTCTCATCATATATTTGGAAAATCAAATGTTGCCAAGTATAATGGAAATCGACTTTATCTATTTTCATCATGGAATAATTCAAAAATAAGTAAAGGCTTCTTTAATGTTTAAAAGGAAATATTAGCCCGGAGGGCTAGCTCAAGTGGTTGTATGCTGAATGCTTCATGTGGGAGGTCTCGAGGTCCACCCCCGAGCTGGCCACCTCTGTCGTGCTGGGCCCTACTTGACGTCCCCACCGGGTTAGGCACTTGCTGTGGTGCCGACGGTTTACTTTGCGCCCACTCCTCGACTAACTGGGGGGTGTGCGCGAGGGTTTGCCGCGAAGTACATTTTTTCGGAAAAAAAAAGGAAATATTTGATGCATAACTATGGAATTAATAAGGTTAGTTTTGAAAATATTTTAGAGCCTTCCCATGAAATGAAAATGGCGGAAGAAGCTGAAACGCACAGTTGTGAAGAGCGATTCTCCTGGGAGAAGAAATCAACCCAATTGGAAAACAGGGGTGACTCAAGAGATTGAGTGTTTTGAGCTCAACCTTGACCAATTCCTAAAAGATAAATCATTTTCTTGCTAGTGCCAAGAATGGTGAGTTTTGCTGTAAGTGGTGAATTCAGTTGAACAATTGAAAAATTCTGATTTTGCTGTCAATAATGCAAGTCGAATCATTAAGGAAATTGCTTAGTTAGGGCTTGGAAACCCGCCAAGTGCCCTTGAATAAGTCTACTTGAATGTGTTGGCAGTTTGCATAAGGAAATGCGTTGCTTTCCTGAGTCTATATAAAGGCTGTCATTTGTTGCGAATATTTACCAATTCCTTACCGTCTCATACGAATCCATATTCTGAGAAGAATCATCATTCCTGTGAGTAACCATCATTTTGAGTAGAATCATCAATATACTGTGTAAGCCAATTCTGGGAAGAGTGTTCTACCGTGAGAAAGAACAGAGAAACTCTACAACCTGAGTTACTGTAGGAAAGACCGTCATCATCATCTGTGGAAGCTTGAATACAGGCATGATTATCTGGTTCTCATTTCTTCTTGATTTTAAAGGAATCATGCTAAACCTTTGAAGTTTTATTCTGCTTTTATAGCTAGAACTTGTAAAGACATGTTAGGCAATTATAATATGATGCTGTTGAGAAAAGCTTGCATTTTGAATGTCTCTAAGATACATTAAGTAATTAAGGATAAGTAATGCATGTTTGTATTAGAAAGCAGTATTCCTTTTCAAAGATATACAATGCATCTAGTTGCTGTTTGCTTTACTTGTATGATCTCTGTATAATGGAGAGTATTCTTTACCTTAGTTATTACTACTAGGACTATGATGAAAGCGTGAATCAAGTACATTATAGCTCAACTAAGTTATTAGATTAACTCAGTAAGCTAGCTACACTCCTAAAAAATGTTCATTCCCGTATAGGAGAAAGTATTGGTAGTACTTGCGATGCAAATTCATCCCAGTAGGTTAAATTGATGTAGGATGTCTTGGTACGAATTACCACGAAAGGACAAATGACCTACACATAGTGTAAGATAGCCCTAAGTCAAATCAACCCTAGTTAGTGTATGTGGCAGTTGACCCTCAGTAAAGATACTAATTAAACACTTTGGCCAAAGTAGTGTAGATGAACAACGTCTTCTTGATTGAGTGATGAATACACTGTCATGTCCACTGTGATCCCGTATTGCATACTAGATCGAGAGTTTACCGGATGTACAGGTTCTAGCTATGTAGGACACACCGCTATACTCAGTCGGTTTACAGTATCGGTTACCCAACCAATCTCTTCGTAGAAGGGAGGGCCATCTATCAAATGATAGATGTGTGGGGGACCGCATTATAAGTCCGTGGTTGGCGGAAAAGCGCCCGAGTGATGTTTCTCCTCCTTACCAGGCTACTGAGGCACCGAGATTTGAAAGGCAGATTCCTGGACCTTCTTACCACTATTAGTTCAAAAGCTCATTGGAGCTAAGTTAGATAAGGTACGTTTTACCGTTACTTGTATTTGTGAAGTTATTGTAATGACATGGAATCTTTATTGTAATTCTATTATGATATCTTCATATTTTATCAATAAAGGAAAGAAAAAATTATATTGCAATGACTTGTAGCACGTTTATTTACTCTTTTGATGTAAATTAGAAATTTTTTATTTTTACGTAGAACCGGGTCGTTACATTTTGCAAACAACACATTCAAAATTTGAATGAAAACAAAATATTGATTTATAAAACCTAGCTCTTTTGAATCTTGCATACATTCATAGAAGAACGGAAAGGAAAAACATAGATAAATCATAAAATGAAACAAAACAAAGTTTTTGGTTTGTAAAACAAAAAAATGGATGAAAAAACTCAAAAAAAGTGAGAAAAACTTACCTCTTTGCAAAAATATCTTTCAACAATCTTTGTGGCAGCCAATAAACACTTGCAAATCTGTAGGAATGGCAATGCAATCGTTTGTAGAAGCTTCAATGATCAATCTTCAACTCCTTTTGTCAATCCAACAAGCAAAAATAAGAACTCAGCCTCTTGGAATGAAAATGCTTGTTTGCAAAACAAATGAATAAAAATGAGGTAGTTTAGGTGTTTAAAGTGTTTTAGAGGTCATTTTTAGGGTTCCCTTGGGTGTGGGTCAAAGTCAAATTGGAGAAATTAATAAAAAAATGCAAAAAAAAATGCTTTTTAGGCGCCCAAATCCATCGGTTCGCCTTGGGTTTGTCCGGGTTCAACCTGGGTTCTTCCCGGGTTCACCCGGGTTCTTCACCGGCAAACCAAGCCTCCAAATCACGGACCCTGGTCGAACCCACAGAGGAACCGGACCAGGATCGATACTCGGAGCAAACCCGGACCAGGACCCTGAGCTGGAGGGCCGAACCTGGTAACACAGTCAATTTCCTTATTTATAATGATTATGGGTATTTACTTTAGGCAGCGACTTAGACATAGATGACTTTTTTTTTAAGGTGTTCACTGAGGGCATTGTGGAAGGCATCGTTACCAACTTATCAGGTTTGGCCAAACCAAGAACACGTATGCTGAATGTCAAACTTTTCAAGTTGATAGAAGGAATACAATTAGTATAGAATTATAGTGAAACAAAATCCTCAACTACTAGAATATTCCACTTGCCGAAACTGCTTGTTATTAGAAACTTGGTTTAGGCCTCCTCACAACAACTACAAGCAAGAGAAATTCTACTACGGATGACCGCAAAACCACTAGAAATGTTGGTGAGAGAGGGTGGAAGAAGGGGAGGGGGAGGATTGGCCTAAACTATTGAAGGCTTTCCACCCTCTAGCTTCTTTCTCAATTGGCAATGGTTTTGAACTGGTAGTACCTTTGAAACTCCCTCCTCCTCCCCATTGTTATTCATGTGTGATTAACACATAATTTTAAGTTCAAATATCGTCATAGAATTAAATCCTTAACCAAACATAACTCTTTTAAACTGTTTGTAGTTAAAAATTTGTGTTGCATTATACAATAACAACTACAAGCTAGAGAAGATCCAGAAGGCATGACTGCGAAACTGCTGGCATGTTAATAGGGGGAGGAAAGAGACTGAGGAATAACCTAGACTACTATGTCATAAATAGAAATTATTAATATATTCTAATGGGAATGGAATAAATATAAAAGATTGTCCAATGATCCTGGTTTAATGGCAAGGCAGAGCGATTGCCATTATCATGACCTGGGTTCAAGCCGTACAATTGTTAAACCGGTTGTGATAAAGTAGGGCACAAGGACGAAGCTGGTTACAAGTCTTTGGTGGAAGAGAAATCCCTTAGGCGTGGCATAGTAAGCTACTCAAAGATTGATTGTGCATTCCCTGCATTTAGCTTATGAGGAGTGAGTGCAAATTTACCTACTAATAAAAATAAATAAAAGGAAATAAACACAGAAGAGTTCTGTCGTACTGTGGTCTTGTGGTCAGATGGGGCACTCAATGCAATGATGACCCAGATTCAAAACCCGGTGAGCATATAATCCTTGATCTTAAGGCAGGCTGAGGAGGTGGATAAGGAATACAAAGGATAATGGGAGGTGGACTTCAAAAAAGAAATAGACAACAGACAGATAGAGGTTCAAATAGTCCATAGAAACCTACAATGAACAATGCATTGAGGATAAGGTGGCTAAAGATTGTCAAGGATTGGGTGGCCACTGGAAAGAAATAAACAGAGCAGAGAAAGAGAGGTTCAAATAGTCCACGAAAACCTACAATGAACAGTTCATTGAGAAAGGTGGCTAAAGATTGTCAAGGATGGGATGGCCACCATTAGAAAGAAATAGATAGAGCAGAGAGAGAGTTTCAAATAGTCCATGGAAATCTACAATGAACTATATGCATTGAATCTTTTTCCCTCTAGGATCCACTTCTACTTTTTTAATTCAATGTTTAATTGCACTCAATTTTAGAGTCATTGTCAACAAATCTCAAGGTTACATTTTTGTTTTGCTCTTAACAAAATATCATTTGTTTTGAATTCAACTCCAAGCTCTTTAGCAAGAATTATAAACAAATGAATGAAACAAGACATATTTTGCAATTATTCTCAGTTATGTATATGATTTTACATGTTCTATGGTTTTGAACTTTTCCAGATATGTTTGGAATCTCAAATTTTGGCAAATTTTCAACCTAGCCTACTTTTCAAACAGAGTAAATATCTGACTCCCATTTTATGCAATGCAGGGCAGTGACATCTGCTGGTTCATCAGAGCTCATTGCAGTGTCTTCACTATGCACATATGACATCTACCGAACCTATTTCAATCCCAACGCCAACGGGAAACAGATCCTCAAAGTCTCCAGGACAGTGGTTCTCACATTTGGATGCCTTATGGGAGTCCTGGCAGTAGTACTGAACAAGGCTGGAATCTCCTTGGGATGGATGTACCTAGCCATGGGAGTGCTAGTTGGTTCAGCTGTAATGCCCATAGCTTTCCTACTCCTATGGAGAAAGGCCAATGCAGTGGGAGCAATAGCAGGAACAATAGGAGGCTGTATATTGGGAATAACTACATGGCTGTCTGTGACAAGTATAGAATATGGAAGGATAAATCTTGACACAACAGGAAGGAATGCACCCATGCTTGCTGGGAACCTGGTGTCGATATTAACAGGTGGTCTAATTCATGCAGTCTGTAGTTTTCTTTGGCCCCAAAACTACGATTGGGAAACAACCAAATGCATTACCATGGTGGAGATGGATAAGACAGACTTACCTGCAGAAGAATTCAAGGAGGAAAGGCTGAAGAGAGCCAAAATATGGATTGTCAAGTGGGGCGTGGGATTTACTGTTGTAATTGTGATTTTGTGGCCCATTCTTTCACTTCCAGCTAAGGTTTTCAGCTCTGGGTATTTCACATTCTGGGCTGTCATCTCCATTGCTTGGGGTAGTATTGCTTCTTTGGTCATTATCATACTTCCTTTGATTGAAAGCAGGGAGACTATTGGGACTGTGCTGTTGGGCATGCTTACAAATGATAGCGTTGTGGAAAGGCTTGAAGAAATAAATTCCAGACTCAGAGCAATTATGCAAGCCATGCCTGAAGCAGAGAGACTGTATTTGCTACAAAAGGAAAGGATCAAGAAAGAAGAAGCGATGGATGCAACCAATGATGATAATGCAAATCCAGATCAGATCTGAATATGTGAAAACGAGACATGGGTAGATTCAAATTTCTATATAAAATGAATGAACTTTGAGGTAACCGTGTATGGTTATATCAGATGTGTATAACCGCTACGTCTTCAACAATAACACCATTTATGTAGAAGGGAAATACGGAAATAAAGAAATGTAAATGGTTAATTGGAAGGCAGGTAGAAAAGCTCAGCATAAATGATTGAATTAATAGTAATGTGTTTTATTAGTCCCTGTCCTAGCCAGACAGTTATAAGAATCAGGTTTGTTTAACAAGTATTTTATTTCATATTCAATGTTCAATTCGATATCAATCTAATAGATTATGAAAACAATGATTCTATATTATCAAATTCTAATAGGAAACATGATAATTAACATTCTAATATTAAAACATAGAAAATATTAGTTTATAGAACCAAATTCAGCCTAAAAACATGCAATTTACTTCTTCTAAATTGACAAAACAAAAAAAGGTGGTGGAATATGCAAACAATGATTGATATATGCTCCACACCATGAAAAAAGTTGTTAATGATGATAGCTTCGGTCAGATGCGATCAAGATCATCATTTATAAAACAAATAATCTAAAAAGCATTTAAATCGAAATTATGAGCATTCATATAAATTCGATCATTCCTGTGATTTTATATTCTGCATTCATGTGAAATTGGAATTTTCTTAAGACATCTGCCATCATGTAGAATGGGTGTGTGCGTGTTAATGCATACTTAACAAATAGCATTAGACTGTAGACTGCCCGCGTGCAAAGGGACACGTCCCTTGAGCGGACATGTCTCCACACGTGGAGACACGTCCTCTCAAGGGACGCATCCCTTGGAGGCGGGCCTCTCCTCTTACAAATAGGAGTTCCATCATTGATATGCAGACATAGAAATCAATTAATGTTCTGCAATCAGCACATTCAGCATAAGAACTTAAAATCTGGAAATGGAATGATATCAATGTTTTTTTTTAGATTGAATCTCTAGCCGAAGATCTTCAGACAGATTGACATGAATCGATCCTCAACATGGTATCAGAGCAGGTTCAAGGGAAATTCAATCAGAGATTTGTCAAGCACAGGACAAAGGCAATTCAATCTAGATATCGAATGTTTTCATGTGATCGCTGGAGTTAGGATCAAGCAAGGAGATCGGGTGTAGAAGACACCTAACCTCATACGCATATTTGACTTAATCGCAGCATCCTCAGGAGCGGAGATTCCACTAGTGGTGAGTTAGTCATCTAGCCTTTACGGGAGTTTTACCAGAGTGCTTTACCGTTCTCGCATCCTGGTCCAGTTTTCGCTCAGTTTCTCATTGATACAAAAATGACAAGGAAGCATTCACCCAGGCGACACTAGACAGATTTTATCTCGGGTCAAGTTCCTCAATGGGTCTAGAAGACGACTCCGTTTCTGATGGCCTACTCGAGCCATGATCTTGTGGCTCGAGTCGTGAAACTGAACGCACGGGTCTCACAATAAAATCTTCCATTGTGACGACATCCATAGTCACAATCAGTGCTGGACTCGATTCAAGCCAGAGTGGAGACCCTTGGTATAGCGAGAGGTTGTGTGTAGCAAAAGATGCCATCATCGAACACCTCTGTTGATTTCGTGTGGAGTCCAGATTATTAATCAGTTGAATTGTGAGTCTCTGGACCATATTGAATGTATGTATGGTGTGCTAGATTAAATATCGGGCTGGAGTGTTGAATATAATCTCATTGCGGAGCTTAGTGTTGCCGGTGAAATCATCTCAGACATCGAACTTCACGGTGAACTTTCAGTGTGGGTTATTTAATCTCTATCATTTCGAACTGGAGGGGTTGAAGAATGAGTCTTAAAATTGGGTGATGAAATCTTGATTATCTTAAGACGGTTTGTGCATCATAACTAGTCACCATTATTATGCCAAGCAGGATGAAGGGAAGGGTGGCGTGTAATTCAAACTTGTCTGGGTGGATTAATATTATTGAAGGCTGGACATATACCAAGTATGTGGATTTCAACGTATGCTTAGAAAATACCCGACATCACCTGAAGGCACTTTTTCGTGTGTGGAGCAATAAGTCTATGGTCATTACCACGAATTGCAAACATTCCTATATGTGATCGATGATAGCTCGGCTGCCTGTGGCTCATTCGGGATAGCTCTTGAATAAAGGCATCTGCAGATTTTATCATGAACCAGACTGTCTGATTTACTTGGTAAAGAAGGAACCATTGAATAAACTTGGAAACCAGGAAGGTCGGAGTCTTAATCCTCGAGTCATCATAGCACTAAGGAGCCTGATATTGGCAAGGTTGAGTGAAGGGACCTATGCTACCTGGAAATTAAATGAGCACTGTCACAGGAGTCTTTAAATTTTTCAACTCACGCGAAGGGCAGACTTGATGCAATTGACGCCACTATACAGGGCGGAGAGAGCAGATATTGTGATTGATCATTCAGATTCATGACTTCATTAAGGACGGATCAAAATATTTACAGAGATAAGTATTCTTTGGTCGCTGAGTTATATCATTTGTTTTGATCTTGTGAATTCTCTTGAATTGTGTTGTGTTCACTAGCATAAGATCCTTTTGAAAATTTCATTCATAATATAACTTGTATGATTTTTGGATAGTTATGAACTATTTATAATCTCCTCTAGATGCTTTCAGGACGGATCAAAAGCATAAGAGATTGTTTACAAAAGAAGAAGAAAATGAAGACTCTGCTTGCCACCTTCAGACTGTGTGGATGGCTGAAGTCATCCCTTCGAAGGAGAAGTAATTAGAGCTTCTAAGGGAGTCTCATCTTCACTTGTTGTAATGCTATGAGATAGAGAGATATGAGGTGAAAGCCTTGTTCATCTCTGAGACTGAGATGAGGCGTCATGTTCAGAGACTCCATGTTGACAGGTCCCAGGATCTAACTTCAGAAGAGCACCTTGCACCTGTAGTATGGCTTAAGGGGGGGTGTTGGATATAAGCCACACCCGGACTAATGATGGGTTGGCCACAAGGGGCCAGTAGCTTAGTTGGTAGAGCACTCCAACAACAAATGGAAGGTCCTAGTAAAGCATATATTGAGATATCTTCAAAGCACTACTGGATATGATTGGGCTGGAAGTGTAACCGATCAGAAAAGCACATCAGGATGTTGCTTCAGTTTAGGATCTGCAGAAAACAGTTTTCAGTAGCACAAAGTTTGACAAAAACTGAATACATTGCAGCCTCAATGGGAGCAAGAGAAGCAGTTTGGCTTCGTAAATTGCTTGTGGGACTCCTTGATCTAAGCACATTGAGATCCCCTACCATTATGAGATATGGTGGAAAGGAAAGTGATCCAGTTGGAGTATATTAGTTCAAATGTTTAAATAGCGGACATACTCAACAACTTCTCTCCAGAGTTAAAGTTGAACTCTTCGGGAAGAAAACTTGGTATGAAATTTGATATTATGTTTGAAATTCAAATTTGTTTATAAGTTGTACTAATATATAAAGATGTTTAATGTGTAAACTCTTTTGTCATGTGTGTGACTCCATGACTTTATAGGCCTACCCCTCCTGTGTACATTATCGAAAGGTGACGATCTTTCTGATAATGAACACTTGTATTTGACATTGTAAAGTGACGACTCTACAATGATAAAACTATCATAATAGATATCATATGGCTTGATATCTATAGACATGTCATGATAGTATCTCTTAGACACCTTGATGGATATCATGAGACTTGATATCTGAAGGTCATTGTGACCCATAAGAGATGATCATGGTGGATGATTATATCCGTGGATATGCCATGATCTATGGTAGACATCATGTGACTTGATGTCAGTGCACATACCATAATGAAGATATGTATGAAGAATGTCACGTGACTTGACACTTTCAGAAGCATATCATATCTTATGATATCACGAGTTAGGTGATATCACTTTTGGAAGTTATTCTTCCTAGTTAAAGAGGGAGTGTTGAAATGATGAAGATGTGTTATGAAGAATGTCATGTGACTTGTGAGAAAACACATCATATCACGAGTTAGGTGATATCAATCTTACTTGATAGAAGTTATCTTCTCTAGTTAAAGAGGAAGTATTGAAATAATAAAGATATGTTATGAAGAATGTCATGTGATTTGACACTTTCAGATGCATACCATATCTCCTGATATCACGAGTTAGGTAATATCAGTTTTACTTAGTGGAAATTATTTTTCTTTAAGCCTAGAGGGAGTATTGAATAGTGAAGATGTGTTATGAAGTATGTCATGAGACTTGACACTTTCAGAAGCATATCATATCTTCTGATATTACGAGATAGGTGATATCACTTTGGAAGTTATTCTTCCTAGTTAAAGAGGGAGTGTTGAAAATAATGTAGATGTGTTATGAAGAATGTCATGTGACTTGACAACCTTGAGAAAACATATCATATCACGTGTGAAGGTGATATCTTGACTTATTTGATTTGAAATATCTTCCCTAGCTAAGAGGGAGTGTTAATGATGATAGCTTCGGTCAGATGCGATCAAGATCATCACTTATAAAACAAATAATCTAAAAAGCATTTAAATCGAAATTATGAGTATTCATATAAATTCGATCATTCTCGTGATTTTATATTCTGCATTCATGTGAAATCGGAATTTTCTTAAGACATCCGCCATCATGTAGAATGGGTGTGTGCATGTTAATGCATACTTAACAAATAGCATTAGACTGTAGACTGCCCACGTGCAAAGGGACACATCCCTTGAGCGGACGTGTCTCCACTCTCAAGGGACGCATCCCTTGGAGGCGGGCCTCTCCTCTTACAAATAGGAGTTCCATCATTGATATGCAGACATAGAAATCAATTAATGTTCTGCAATTAGCACATTCAACATAAGAACTTAAAATCTGGAAATGGAATGATATCAATGTTTTACTTTTTTAGATTGAATCTCTAGCCGAAGATCTTCAGACAGATTGACATGAATCGATCCTCAACAAAAGTGTTTGTTTGTCAAATAATGCACAAAATACAGAAAATAAAAGAGCCTGTGGGTCCTAAATCATGGGACCCCATGCCTTTTTTATCGTTTTTTTGCCTCCTCAAAACTCAAGCATGTTATAACTTGCATGTAGAATTCCAATCGGAAGAGACGAGGACAATTATAGAAAAGAGAGAGACACAAAGACAGAAGGGGGGGAGTAAGGAAGGGGGGAAGGAGGGAGAGAAACACACACAAAGAAAGATGGAGATGCAAAGAGAGAGAGTGAGAGAGGTAGGTAGGTAGAAGTAGAGAGCGAAGGAATGACAAAGAGAGGGACATAGATAGGGAGTGAGGGAGAGGTAGTGAGGAGAGAAATAGAGAGGTGAGGTAGAATATCTTAAACCCAAGCCCTAAACCCTAATCCCTAAACTCTAAGCACTATATGTTAAATCCTAAACCTTAGGCCCTAAACCCTAAAAACTAAACCATGACATCTAACATTAATCCCTTAGATTTTAACACTAAAACCTTAAAAAATAAATTTAATCCCTAAACCCTCAATGTTGAACCCTCCATCATAAACCTTAAACCCTAAATAATATTCAATAAACCCTAAAACCTAACATTAATAATTCAACTCTAAAACCAATAAAAATAATCATACACCCTAAACCCTAAACCATGAATAATCTAGAGAGAGGGAGAGAAAGAGAGATAGAGAGAGAAAGAGAAGGAGAGAGGGAGGGAGAGAGAGAGCAATGGAGGGAGAGAGAGAGGTAGAGAGGGAGTGAGGGAGGGAGGGTGAGGTAGTCAGGAGGGAGAGAGGTAGGGAGGCAAGGAAGGAGAGGTAGAGAGGGAAGGAGGGAGGGAGGAAGAGGAAGAGAGGTGAGAGAAAAGTAGGTAGACCCTAAACCTTTCATCATGAACCTTAAACCCTAAATATTAAGCCCTAAACTCTAAACACTATACATCAAACCTTAAATTGTAAACCCTAAACCCTAAGCACTAAAACCTAACATTAATAATTTTTAACACTAAAACCTTAAAAGATAAATTTAATCCCTAAACCCTCCATCATAAACCCTAAACTGAATACCCTAAACCCTAAAACCTAAAATTAATAATTTTTAACACTAAAAGATTACAAAATAAATTTAATCCCTGAACCCTCAATGTTCAACCCTCCATCATAAACCCTTAAGCCCTAAACCCTAAACACTATTTACTAAACCCTACAACCTAACATTAATAATTTAGCACTAAAACCTAAAAAATAAATTTAATCTCTAAACCCTCCATCATAAACCCTAAACCCTAAACCTAACATTAATAATTTAACACTAAAACCTAAAAATATTAATTTAATCTCTAAACCCTCCATCATAAACCCTAAACTCTAAACCCTAGCCCCTAAACTATAAACCATGAATAATTTAGAGAGAGGGAGAGAGAGAGGTAAAAATGTAAGATAGAGAGGAAGAGAGGGAGAGAGTGATGGAGGGAGGGAGAGGTAGGGATGGGAGAAAGAGAGGTGAGAGAGAGGGGTAGGGAGAGAGGGATGGAGAGGTAGAGAGGGAAGGAGGGAGGGAGGGAGGAGGAGGTAGAGAGGGGTGAGAGAGAGGTAGGTGCCACCCTCAACCCTTTATCTTTAATTGTCAACCCTATTTTCTAGGCCCCAAACCCTAAACCTCAAGCCCTAAACTCTAAACACTATACATTGAACAGAGAGAGAGAGAGAGAGAGAGAGAGAGAGAGAGAGAGAGAGAGAGAGAGAGAGAGAGAGAGAGAGAGAGAGAGAGAGAGAGAGAGAGAGAGAGAGAGGTGAGAGAGAGAGAGGTGAGAGATATAAGACAAGGAGAGAAAGAGAGATCTAGAGAGATAGGAGGGAGAGAGAGAGAGGGAGGGAGAGAGGGCAAAGGAAAGGGGGGAGAGAAAGAGAGGTAGAGAGAACAGAGGGAGAGAGGGAGAGGTAGTGAGGGGAGAGAGAGATGTGAGAGAGAAGATAGGGGAGAGAGAGGTGAGAGAGCGAAATACAAAGTGAAGGAGGGAGGGAGAGGTAGAGAGATAGGTCTAGAGAGATGGAGATCTAAAGAGGGACAAAGAGATAGAGAGAGGGAGGGAGAGGTAGAAAGATAGGTCTAGAGCTTAGGGGAGAGGGTAGAGAGTGGGAGAGAGAACATTTTTCCTTCACAATAAGACAAATGCATTATAACACTCTTGTGTTATGGGAACCTAAGGCAGACAATAACACGAGCTCATTAAAACATGCTCACAATATTATCTACCTTGGGAATTTCCAACCCTTAGGGTTGGATTTGTCTTGGGAATCCAACCCAAAGGACTAACATTTCAACATCTAAAGACGCGTTTTTTCAAATTATAAAAAAATTGACGCAAATCTCGAGCATGCTCTCCATTAGGTTTGCATGTGTTTCAATGTCAAGTTAAAAAAACATAGTAACGTTGAACCCTCTCTTAGCTTTTTAACCATGTATTTTTTTCACGTTTGAAATATGTTAATGTTTTGATCTTTAATTCTTTTGTCAGTGTCTCCATTTTTTGTCAAAAACCTTTGTATGGTATTTTTTACTTCATTTTTAGCCATTTGTTGAAATTTTAAATAAATTACATTTTTAGAAACTAGACTCTATTCTATACATAGTAAGAATTTTTTTTTTTGATTAGTTTCTTGAAAAATTTGGGGGGAGCATGCTCAATTTTATTTAGGATGTGTCCGCTTTGAAAATTAGTAAAAAACTATATATTCATTAAAAAATTACTAGAAAGATCGAGTATAAACTACATGGTGTCATCTAATTTCTCACTGAAGTGATTTTTTAAATACTAAAAGAAGTTAACATTTTAGGGGTAGCACACCAAACGCTATGTTAATTTTTTTTAAGAAATAGGAACACTTTGTGTGTTCCCCCTTTTTTGAACCCCTAATCTCCACCATTTTAAAAAAAAAATAGTTGTTTAAAAAGTAGATTAAGAGCACTACGACTCTTGTTCTTGTTGCATCTTAAAATTTTGTGTGTAACTATCTTCAATTTCTGATCCAAGATCAGTGTTTCTTGATTAAAAAAAAATGGCCTCTTAAGACCCCTTTTCGGCCCCCCCATTTCCATGCAGTTACCCTGATACCCACATAAATTTAATAATTTCTTCATTAAACTATGCACTTGATTTTAACAAATATTGCATAAAAACTTCTGGGTCTTTTTCTATTGATATAAACTGATTTATAACATGAAAATATGCTATTACAACAACAAACTTGGAAAATTATTTTAGCAAACTACTCTTGAAAATTGCAAATTACACCACATTGCTAACATTGATCAACTTCAATTTGAAAGATGAAATTCCTCAACACTCGAGCTGATCATAAGGACCGCAATCTACAAAAAAATATGATCTACTAAAACAACACATAGATCATAAAAAACCCCCAAAAAGCCAACCAAAAACTAGAAACCAAACTTCATAAACTTCACCAAGGACCAATACACCAACACATTGCAATGAAAACTTTGAAATTGTGTTGTTTTTTTTCAAACTAAAGAAAAATTCCTCTATTGCATGGAGCAGATATAGAACAAAAAATTGAACATAAATAAGCTTCTCTTAAACAACAAACAACCTATATAAAACCAAACCAAAACATCAACCCACTTGCACATAGACTTCACTTGCAACTTTCAATCAACACAAAACAAAAATGATAAATCTATAATGTCCCTTACCAAAAATTATATCAGATTTTACAAATAAAGATTATTTCCCTTAAATATGCAATTTGCAACAAACAGTGAAATCAGGTATGAGATAAACTTCACCAAAATGAGCAAAACCAACACAAAAAGGTATGAAACTAAAATGTGATGATATATATGAATGGAAATACCATGAAATTACATCTGATTTAGTGTCATAAACAACAGCTAATAAAAAACTATAGCTGCAACAAAAATACATAGAAAAAACCTTGTGAATGCAAGCCAAAATATGCACCCAACTAATGCTAAACTCAACACAACTCCACAAACCAAAATTTGCAAATATGAGAATAAATATTACACCAAGATATGTTGTTGATGGAAGGATATTTGTTGCAACCTACAGTAATAACAAACTGAAACATTCAAATACGTTTCTACACTAAACAATTGCAATATTCACAAATAAAGCTCTAAATTGTAACTTTGCACCACATTGTCAGACTCGATACAAATCTGCCCTTGGAGACCATCAAAACCACTACCTTCAAGCCTCAAACTACTTGGTTTATCAACCTTGGATTTCTTCCTTCCTTGGTTTCTTAGCTTCAGAAGAATAACAAAACGACATTAGCAAAATCAATGAATGAGTGAAAAAATAGATTTTTTCCTTTAAATGCAAACCACATGCAAATAGTAAGTTGGACACCCAAACACCATTCCAAAATAGTAGGAATATTGAATGTTATGATTTGTATCTCCTTTCCCAATCGACCTCCATGAAATTGGTTGTTTCCCAAAAAGATTTGTTTTTATGACAATTATTGTCATAAGCAATTAAATCTGATTTTTTAGCCAAAACATGCTCCAACAAAATCCATGCCCAAGTATGGGTGATAAATAATTAAAATATCCATTTGATGATTAAATATTATTTTTATTTAATCCAATCATCAAAAAGGATATTAAATTCCTTGATCAACCAACGGTCCTGATTTACTATATTTGGACAACCAGACTTACTATAAATAGTAAGTGTTAATTTTGGAAGGGGACATACCATGTCCTTCCTCCTAGAGATTGCTTTTCCAAAATCAATTACAAACATAATGCTCTGAAAAACTTATACCGAAATGATATATCATGCCAAATTGCATATGGAGCCCTTTTCTTGTACTAGTGAAGAGTTGCACTCTTTGCCTAAGAATATTGTGCCAAAATGAGGACTTAGATTCCTTTGTTCCATTACTATGGATCCAAAAAAGTCTATGCAATCTGAGCTCTTGGATGTTTAAGTAATTGATGCATTCATTCTCATACTCCAACTAAAATACATATTCCCGCTAAATTTTAATAAACTTGCCAAATGCACTAGTGTGAGATGAGACAAACCAGTAACTTCTGATACCTTTCCCAGTGATACAAATATGGTTTTTGCTACTTTTAGGACTGATTATAATGCACTCCATATTACATAAAATATGAATTTGGGAAATAGTTGCTTCTATCACCTTCACAATGCTAAAATATTCAGTGCGTTGTGGAATATTGCTTTCAGCTTCATGGGCTAATCTATGGCAGAAAAAGTATAGTAGAGGTATGGAAAATGACATCATATAACACCAACATTCATATCACAATTGAATCAACCTATCTGAATAGAAGTTGATGTTCTTCTTGAGTCCATCAGCAAACAAAGATTTATCATCCTAGTTTTGTAACTTATCATTCTGAATCTTTTGCCAAAGAATACCATACATTTTTAGATACACCCAAGAAAGCAACATGTTTTAATCCCCAATACATATTAATCCCATCAAATATTCACACAAATTCATCGGGAACCTGTAGATAAAACACACTAACTAGACACAAGGTTTGCATCGTCTCTAAATGATCCCAGGTCCTTCTGACTTCGTAGGAGAAAGTCACTTGCTGTAGGGGCTCTACTAATTAGAATTAAGAATTCAACCAAAGTGAGAGAATAATAACTATAGGGAGCCGAAAATGGAGACATACCTGCTGGCACTCTCAAATTTTGCAAATTTGAAATGCCCATTTCAAAATTTTGCCTCTGCACTTTCAAAAGTGCACTTGAGAAATCTGCCCAAGTGACCCACTTTGGAGGGTCGTAATTTGGAGCCAGATGATTTTCATGCAAAACCCCTTGATAGAAATTTTCAATTGACATATGTGAACATGCATGTCAATTTTCAGCTTCCCATGATGAGTTTTGAAAAGCAAAGCTGAAGGGTTTTGACATTGTTTTGCTGTTTGCAAATGTTTAGTTTTGCAAAGTAGCCTCCCGTTTGAGCTTGTATTTTGCAACTAGTTGACTGTCATGTCAAAGTGAATGTTGTTTTGCATTTTCCATGCCAAGATGAACTCACATGTCAGGCTTCAAAGCTTCATGATGAGATTTGTTATTTTTAGCAGATCAAAACCAAATGCAATTTCTCCTATTTTGCACCTGAAATTGCAGAAACCATTCTGAGAGGCCAAATTTGAGCGTCAATATATTTTTATGGGAGATGATTGAAGCTAAGCCCTTTTGCACACGTGCTCAAGGCACCTAAATTTTCTTATGTTTCCAGTGGCAGCTCGCTAGGAGTTGATTTTCTATTTGTGCAAAATGACAATTGGGTCAGTTTCAATTGGTTCGGAACAGTTGTTTGTTGCTGAAAGTTCAAGTAAGCAACTTTGACAATTAATAACTTTTGCATCGTGATTGATTTCTCTGATCCGTCTTTTGCATTGTATTTTCGGGTCAAATTTCTACATGCCTATAAGTTTTTGTGGCTCCAGGAGGTTGTTTGACTGGTTTTCAAAGGTGATTCCAGAGCCAACTTGGCCAGTCTTGCTCATTTTTCAAATGTGCCCGAAAGCAAATTTTAATGGCAACCCAGTTCATTTTTTCACTCCAGATGCATTCAGAAGCTGTGTCTAATCAATTCATGGGTAAAATTTGCTTGAAAACGAAACCCACATGGGATCTGGCCTGCTTTGCATGGTTATGGAGTTGAAGTGTTTTCTATGATCACAAGAGCATTGGTGAAAAGGAAGATCAAAGCCATTATTCAGTTGGAAGTGGAAATGTTTCAAGTGTTCATATTGACGCAATGAAGAACAATGGTGATTGTGTTTTCCATGGCAAAAGCTGAACAAGGGTATCTGGATACATTGCAATCACTGTAGTGATTCAATTCACGAGGATAACATTCAACTTTCAGTATGTCTT
The DNA here is from genome assembly GCA_007115665.2 of Sequoiadendron giganteum. Lineage (NCBI taxonomy): Eukaryota > Viridiplantae > Streptophyta > Pinopsida > Cupressales > Cupressaceae > Sequoiadendron > Sequoiadendron giganteum. The sequence continues at coordinate 380,048,861 of CM021104.1, forward strand.
CTCTTAATGGAACAAATGTCACTGCTGATAAATCCAAATTAGTATGTGAGTGAAGCAACAAAATCACAATCTAAAAGGGCTTTAGCTGCATTGTAGGGTGTGGAACTATATGCAAAGAATTGGAAGCATAGAAAAAGCTAAGTCCTCAAAAAAATTCCAAGCAAATGAAATGGAAGTGCGCGCTAAAGGCAGGGAAAATATTTTGACAAGCTAATATGGTTCAGGTTCCTTGATTATATTGAGACTATTCTTGAACAGGGAGTAGGTGATTATATCCAAGATGGACCTACAATTGCAAATTTTTATCAAGTGCCATCTTAAAATTGGTGGTGAAATGTGTTGTATCGGTTGATAAACAAGTTCTTATGTGAGAAATTATGAAAATTGCTCAATCTAAAATGTCCACATCTACTTTCTATGGAAGGTACTCAAATAGAGGAATGAAATTGGGCATTAGAGCATGAAAGCAGCAGGCTCAAACCAACAACATGGGGTGCCATCATGCTAGGAGGGGAAAGGTGTGGGATAGCAGTGAAAATGTATCCAAATTATTTGTGGAAATTCTATTTTATAAAAAGTCTTCGGAGACTTGTGAGCGAAGGAGAGCCCGCACCAAGTGAGGAGATCATTTTGGAGATTTCCCAAAAGGCAAATGCCAGTACCACGCTTACAGAAGGCACCCAAAATGAACCATTGAAAAGTATGAGAAACCATCAAACTTGGAAGAGGGGCTCGAACTAGTGAGGAGGGCGCGACCAAAAAATGAAGAAGGGAGCATAATGTGCACAAAACAGATCTTTTGAGAGGTCCTACAAACTTTCGAGCAGTTGTAATTGGCATAGGGCGTGGGCTATGAGAACATGTTATGTACATCCATTGAAGCTTGGGGATGCCATGACTGTAGGATACGCCAACAATGGATTTGATGAAAATACTTTAGAGACTTTCATAGCATGTTGGCCAGAGAGGTTTCAAACAAGATGGGAATGTTGGCGAGGGGTGTGGACAGTCACGTGCCCCAAACAAATGTGGTCTCAATGAATCCCGTAAATGCAGCCTGCGCGCTGGATTTAGGTATATACAAAATGTATCTGTTGAAACGCCTTAGAGATGAAGACTCGATCAGAGAGGTGGAGGCATCCATTGTCTGAGAGAAGGTCAGCTATAGTGATTGATGAAAGATAAAATGAAAACCTATTTGATATTGTAGGGGCACCATTGTCCAAATTGCTGGAGAAGCAGTTGAACGAGAAAACAGGAAAGGGATTTAGGGAAAATGAATTAAAATCAACGACCATCAAAAATAGAGGCTCAATGGTCAAATCTCAACCATTGATCATGGACCTCATAGGAATTTGATGACGCCATCAAAAGGCCCGCAAGGTGTGTGAGAAAAAGACATGTGACGGGTGGGCCCCGAAGGATGTGAACGCACGGGAGAGTTTTCTCTTTTCAAAAGGGTTTTCATTAAAAGGAAAAACATTTAAAAATTAAATGTTGCCATACTCTTCCCAAAGTAAAATATTTCAAAAGTGTGCGGGTTGTGAAGTGGTGGGCCCCGTGAAAACTTTAAATGATCAGTGAAATATTTCACTCGAGGCAAAACATTTAAATTTAAATGTTGCTTAGTATAAAGTTAAATGCTTTTATTTAAAAGGTGAAGCATTTGAGATGAGAAAGGTGAGTTGTAATGTAGGGCACAAGTAAAATGATCTTTCCTGAAGAAATTCTATGCAGGCAAATATTTCAAGGGAAATATTTAAGGTATTATGTGCAACATGGAGTAAAAATATAAAATGCAAAGTCATCAAAAGTAATGCACGTGAAAGTGAAAGTGCATGGAGGAATTTTTTTAATGTGAAGTGATTTTAATATTCACTTAATGATTAAATATTATGTGTTGGGCTGAAAAGTGAATTTATCCATTTGGAAAATAAAGGTTAAAGAGTAGAAAATATGAGTTTTCATAGGCAAGCAGGGGTATTTTCACACAGCAGGTAAATAATGGAGAGTGTTTACATGGGTAGATTTTCTATTTCAAAGTAAAGGTAGTTTTGGAGGCAGAATAAGTTTGTTACAGAGAGAGGAGAGAGGCTTCGCAAATTGATGTTTAACGACAGATGGAGCTGCTAGTTGTCTTCAGCAGATCAATTTTAGGGCTGCTTCCATTATTCTATTTCTTCTCTTTTTTCTCTCACTATAAAGGGTTCTGAGAAGGTTCTGAAATTTTGTATGGGGTTGGGTAGATAGAGGTTTGCAAAGTCTGAGTTATTTTTGAGTCTATAAGTTGTAACTTCCGATTTTATGAGAAAATACAGCCAGTTTGTGCAAATAAATCATGAAATGTGTTTGCATATTCATGAATATCTTCAAATTGTCTCCATACTTGTACAATTAAATCATACGAATTCAATAATACCAAGTATTTTGAGTTTGTCATCTCAAATTTCATGAGATTGTGTTATTTGTTTATGGGTCTATTTCAAAGAAATGGTTAAATACTTTGAGCAGATAGTAGTGATTTCAAGTGTGTAGGTTGGATTTGATAAGGAGAATTTGATTGATAATAGGAGTGGGATTGTTGGTGTAAGACACTATCAGTTCATGCAAAGCATTAACAATTTTAAATCCTCTAGTTGAATGCCTTTTGCTGATGAATTCATCTTATGTATTTGACTCCATGGCCCAGATTTAGGCACTGTTTTATCTTGCAACTTGATGCATTCTCAGAAACATTTTAAATTCAAAATAATTTTAAATCCTTGTTCGGTTGAGGTTTAATTTTGTGTTATGCCTCTCAATTGTTGAGTGAGTGTTGAGTTACTAAGAATGTAGCCAAAATTGAGGTTATTAATGCTTTCCTTAGTTTCTTTATTGGGAATTATCTGCTATAAAAAGCAATGTCAATATATAGTTGCATTTAAGTTTTGGGCATTGTATAGGTTTACCCACCTTGGTCTTGCAAAGCCAGAACTGTAGGAGATGTTAGTCTTTGACTGAATCTTGTCAGTTGGGCACTAGCCTTTGTGGTTCTTGAATATGGAGGTTGGCTACCTCTTAGAGAGTTTCAAAGCCTAGTTGGAAAAAACACCAAAGGAAATATGATGACAATGCTCCCCTAATTGCAACCCTTTCTCCTAAGCACCTTGCTAATAATGTGCCATTGATAAATCATCATGCTCCGATTGAACTCTCCTCATCTAGAGCCTCACAAAGGAAACACCATCTAAACCACTATTGAAATCCCTATCATATAATTTTCCTACCAAAGAAACTCAAAGAAGTCCACACTAACAAACTTACCACCAATCACAATCTTGGGTAGAATTCAAGACACCTTGCTCAACCATAAAGCGTAATCCTAAGCATCACTCCAAGTGTCAAATGGAAAGGCTCGGGCACACTGACCTAGCCAAATTATTGCAATCATTAAACTAACATCTAAAATCATGCATGTCATCTCCATGAAGTAACTGCAATGACCATTGCTCACCAAATTGAAAGCAACGAAAGATTGAGTTGTGTCTAGGAAAATACTCACAACCAATTGCCCAAAATTTTGCCTATGCTCAACAAAGAATTTCTCATGAAATGATGTCTCCAAAACAAACCAAATGATGTAAGGGCAGCAATAACCAAACTAAAATATAATTGGAAACATAGAAAAGATGTATATGGTAGTAGCAACAAGATCATCCCCTATAGTCACAATACCTCTACCAATCGACCTTACCCAAGAATTGTTCTATTGTAGGGCTGAAGAGTCCATCCAACTCATTTGCAAATTAGGAGTCATGTACAAATTAGTTGGAAAGTGGGAAGAAGTACTAATTCTAAAGGTTGATCCTTTATTCCAACCTTGAGACAACACCTCATAGCAAGAAATTGCACCTGGGTTTCGAGTCCTACAATCAACCCCAATCTAATCATTGAAATATATTAGCTCCAACTCAAATAAGGGATTATTATGGGTTAAATCAACATCCATCATAAATATAGGATTATCAATAATTAAATTTTTTTCTTCAATTCTGAAATTAAATCCATCCTCTTGTTGGTCCAAACTCCAACTACCTGTATGTGCCAAGTCATGCTCCTCTTGGATGTAATCTAACTCCTCCATTACCTGTTTGTCCTTCCTAGTCCTTTCCCTAAACTGTTGAGCCTCATAGAATTGACCACTTTCCTCTAAAAGTTCCTCTTGGACACTTTCCAAAGTAAGCTTTGTAGTTTTAATCTTACCAATGAGCTCACTAATTTCTTCTCTTAATTGCTTAGACATGAATAAGGTCTCATCTGCAAACTTGTTAGCCATATCTCTAACATGTATCATATGCTAGTAAGCTATTTTGGTTTCTTCCATGGTGTTCTTCATTATTTGCAATTCAGAATAGGAAACATTAATCTCATTTTGACTTTTTGGTGCATTTCAAATGATTCTTTCTACATGCATAAGTGCACTATCCAATCTAGATAAAACTTGCACTTCATTTTTACAGGACTCCAAAAATTGATTACTAAATTTTTTCTTGTGCATGTCAAGTTTTTGCAAATTATGATGCATGCCAACATTAAAATTTTCCTCATACCTATCACCAAATACACCATGGTTGTCCCAAACCTCATAAACCTCTTCTTTTCTAGTTTGATGAAAATGTGTAGGATTGGGTTGAGGAACCAAATAAAAAATGCCACCGTGTCTTAGCTCATTGTCTAGGCTTCTTCCTTTTTATCAAAATCAAGGTTTTTAGCCTTAGCTTCTTCAATAACATCTTCCTTGCATGTCTCCAAAGATTAATCTAAAACAAAATTGAAATGAAAGGGAAATTCATCTGAAGATAGATCCTCATCATGCTTAGCTACTAACACACCTGGATCCCATGTGAAAGTGGGTTGATTTCTTTGATCAACATATAAGTAGTCACTATGCTCCCCATGAGTGGTAGCCTCTTTGGAAGTGTCATTATCCCTCTTCCTAGGACTAAAATATTCATCAAATTCTTTCTCCATAGGCTTGGTTTGGAATCCAAACTCAAAGCCACTTGTAATCTCATCAATGAAATGATATGAGTGAGCATTAAAACTAAATTGGAGATATCATCACCTTTTCCTCTTTCATGTTCAACTTCTGAAAGAACCTCAAAGAACCCATCATCAATTTCAGATCCTCAAAAGAAATCAAGGTTGATAGTCTTAGAGTTTTCAACAAATGAATCCAAATTAGGATTCAAGGCTTCCATTTGTTCTTCTCACAATTTTGATTTTTCTTTATGCTGCAACATCACCATTTCTTCCATATTTTAAATTTATGTCTCAAGTTTTTCTATCATTGTCTTTGGTTCTTCATGCATCACATTATTCGTAGAAATTTCATGTATGCTCAAAGAATCATACTGAGAATTTGTCACACATTCATCATTCTTCCAAACATTCACTGCGTTAAACTCTCTTGCTATAAATTCTTCTACAACTATCTTCTGCTTTTCACCCTTTTGTTCAAATCTATCAATCAAAATTTGACAAAATTCTTCAAAATAATCTACCTGAATGTGGATTGGGTGTTCATACCTTGGTACCACTAATCAAGAGCAACTCCTTCAAGGTGCAAGATCGCATACTGAATGACAACTTGCTCCTCCATGGAACTAGAATAGTAATAGTCCTGCATCTCAAATAACCAATCTTTGACTGATCTATCAAAAGTGGGAGCTGAAGATTTAATAACTTTACTCCTAAGATCTTTTCCACCCGAATTTGAATGTTGTCTATAATCCTTGATAGCCATCATTTTCTGCATTTGAATGATATAGTCACTATATGGGAAATATTTTTTAAATCCTTCATCTTGTTTAATATATGTTTCTCTGATGGCTGCTAGATCTCTGGGCAAATCTTTTATGTGATCAAGGGTGATCCCACAATAGTGGTTTACAATTTTTGGCCAAACTAGACACTGAAATTATTATTTTTAACTAAATCTTCACATTCGGGCACCTATACCGACTAAACCGTGAGGAATTTGAAGATGATGCAAACTAGAGTCTCATCACATTTTGTCTGTAGATTCTAAAAAAAAAAATTCAAATTTTTTGGAATCAGATTGCACTTCTCTTTCCATCTCCCACGAAAATTGATTTTTTTTTAGAAAACAACAGTTTTAAAAAGTGATGCACATTGTATAACACATAACTTTTTTTCCATGAAGGATAAAATTCTAATTCTTTAGAATTTAGATTTTTAACTCTGATATCTAGTGATTTCACTTGGTTAGATAATTTTTTATTGAATATTTTTTCTTTAATCAAGTTTCAAAGTCAAACCAGTTAAAATTCAGACATAGCACGACCGTATAACGCGTAATTTTTTTTTTTGGATCAAGGAATTCAATATCTGGTGCACTCATATTTTTCAATATTTATTTTTGATAATCTGCTATTTTTCCACATGTGCAGAACAAAGACCTTCACTTTTGATGAAAACCCTATGTTTAATAAAACTAAAAAAATGGATACATAATAAAACCAAAACATATTAAATTTATATTCGTTGGATAGCTCGTTCTGAGGACTACCTGATTCCAGTTGGATTTGTGAAGATTCCTCCATTTTCATCCTCAACTTGAGCTCTGAAGTGCAAAAAATTAGGTTTTTTTTGTGTCTCAGATGGGGGATGAGGAATAAGGGGGGTTTGTACGAACTCCTAGGGGTTCGAGCAAACCCCTTCAAAGAGGTTCGATCGAACCCCTTTCCTATTCTTTTTTTTTTTCGGCAGCCAAGATTCAAAGGGGTTCGTTTGAACCCTGGTTTGAGTGAACCCCTTATTGGTTCGGTTGAACCAGTAGGTTCGTACGAACCCCCAAAATCACTTTTTTTGCCTTGGGGTCATTTTTTGTGGGTTTTCCTTCCTCACCTGAATTGTTAACCACTATTGTGGCTTCACTCTCAACCATCTTTTAACTCCTCTTTCCTTTTGCAAAATATTATCAAACCCTTAGGATGACAAGATCATGGCTACCCACTACACCAAAAGACTGACCTAGTAGTGAGGGTGGCTACCCAAGGTGCTAAGGGTGAGGTTTGCGTCCCACCAGCCTCAGAGGTGAAGGAATAGAAGCCACCACTACTGTATTTGACTCCAATTTCCGATGAAATTTTGTTGGAATATCGATAATATATTGTTGGCATACCAACGAACCATTGAAATAATTTTTGTTGCTAATTTTTCATTGCTTTCCCGACTAGCTTTAAAACGTTGAAATCACGACAAGACTTCATCGGTTGCCGCCACAGAAAAGGGCCCTAGTGTTCGTCGGAATATCGACGGACATTTTGTCGATCTAGCGATGAACCATAGCTAGAACACAAGTGGCATGCCTTTGCCAAAGCGTCGGATCAACAACAAAAGTTCATCGAACTTGCGATGAAATTGGCAAGTCATTAGGATGAAAGTCTCGTCGGACGTATTGAAAATTCGTCAAACGCTTTTTGGAGGTTCATCGAAAGTTCGACGAATTATCGTGGTCGTGGATGATAAGGCATTAAATCTCAGCCGCTCCCTGCCATCTTGTGACGACCCCACCATAGAGTATTGAACGACCGCGATATCACGGGAAGGCGCCATCTGTCACATTCAGAGAGGCCGAAGGAAAATTATGAATGTTTTAATATATTAAGCCAACCTTAATATATTAATTGGCGAGCTACTAAAGCGGATCTAAAATGCACATGCTAAAATCTGCGGAGATTTTTTAATCTAAACAGAAAAGGTGCTCGACATTTAATGTCAAAGTTGGCAACCGTCCGCATGAGCAAGTTTGTTGAAGATCAAGATCTATGGTTGCCCGCTATCACGTGATCAAGAGTTGCAAGATGGTTAACAATCATGATATCAAGGGAATGTTGGCACATGGATTTATTTGACGATGCAGGAGATGGTGGGGCCAGAAATGTGAGTTGTAAGGGTTCCTGAGCTGGAATGTTTTGATTGGAGGAATTGTGGGCCATTTGCTATGATGGAAGTCAATGTCAAATTAATTGAAGCACAGTCGTTCGATGATCCAACCTAGATGAAGATCAACAATTAAGATTCAAACCTGCATCAAATGTGATTGGAGCCACTGGTGAGGCACGCGAGCGAGCAGTAATGGCAGATGAGACGTATTCCTGCTTGTTTTGGTGGAATAAGAGGATTATTTCCCTGTTTTATTATCACAAAAAGCGTTCAAGGAACTTCGCAGAGCAGTTTTAAAGCCAAAGAAGAAATCACAAGCTGTTGCAGTGAATAATTAGGGTTTCTGCAAGTCAAAAAGTCGTTAGTTAAATTTTGTATTTCCTGGTGAAATTTTTAGCTTGAATTTAGGAGAATTTACAGTGTAATTGTTGGGAAATTGTTAGAAATTGTATTAGGGTTGTAAGTGAAGTTGAATTTTTTTTGAAAATTACAAATTACGTGTTTGTAATTTTGCATCCTTGAAAATCCCTAGTTTATTCTAAAGTCTGTAATTCAAGTAGACCCTAGTTTGTCCAAAATGGCACCATCAAAGCACCACTCTGGCTAAATTGATTATTTGAAAAGGAACTTGTATGATGACTTCTTGGAGCAACTGCCATTGTTGACAACTGATAGAAGAAAAGGGTAGGCCCTAATGCAAGGAAAAACCCTTGGGGAGGGGTTAATATATAATTACTTCAATATAACTGATGCTAAAGTGCTGATGAAGGGTTTGGAGATGTTCAGACTGTGGTTTGGACAAAGGAATTTTCCCCACCCATTCTCAAATGGTTGTGTTTACGACATGGGAAAATTGGTGGTACCCAATGTGTTTCTAGATGTGGATTTTCTCAAGATAGTGGCTACAAGGTATGATCCTGTCACACGGATGGTCAGGGATAATGATGGAAGGGTTTTACTGAGTATTAATAAAGAAGAATTCCAACAACTTTTTGATTTGTATGAACCCAGTGACTTCATAGTTCCTATTGAGCTTGAAAAGATGAAGCGGGAATATGAGAAAAGTAAGCCTCTCTTTAGAGTTAAGATGCTCCCATCTCATTTGGCCAAGGCAAGAGGTTTAATAATTCATATTAACCCTAATGATAAGGAGCCTTTCAAATTGGATATTTTTGCCAAACACTTCCTGGCTTCCTTTTACTCACTATGTCAAATATTCAGATTTAGCCCTAGCACTGTGATGCCAATAGTATTCATGTTCATGGGGGTGCAAATACAAAATCCAAATTTCTCTGTAGTTTATGATTTTGCTCCTTTCCTAGCCCAAAAAATACACGAAGGGTTGGTGAAGCTACAACATAATGATACAAGCACACCTTTCTACTGGTATTCTATGCTCATGCATATGTTTTTGTTCAAGAATGGAGATTTTTTCTCTGAGAAGATGAAACTGAATAGATTTGGCTATGGAGAAAGGCTGCCAGTACAAATTTGGACTGCTGACCTTTCATATAACAAAAAAAGTGCTAATTATGTACAATTTGATAACTGTTTTGCATCAATATTAAGAGCAAGGCTGATAGTAAATCCACCCAGGGTTCCTATGGAGTTGCATGATTTTCTTAGGCCCAAGGAGAGGAGACCTAATTTGAAGGACTGCCACGACTGGGGAGATATCATCCCATATCTAGTTAGTACTGTTTTGAGAGTGTATGGATTTCAGGGGACTCCACACATCCTGCCTTACAATGTGCCACCAAGGATTGGATTTACTGAGGTGATGTGGTAGATTGGCTGCATTCATGAGGAAAATCTCACTGGAAAAGGCAAAGGGACTTTCTATCCAGATTACACAGTAATTTATGTTTTTGTTATTACAAAGGGAGGATGGGTACACTTTGGGAAAATATTTGATTCATACAATTTAAGTTTTAGTTTTAGGAGGCAGTGTGACCCTGAAGGATTCTTCGCTTTGTTCAAACAGAGAATAAAAGGAGCAATATTTTTTCATGAGCTCAATTTTCCTGAAGACCTAATCATGAATGAATTTGATTTAAATAGGCAAGAACTAGATAGGGAGAAATGGGTTGCCTATGAAAAATTATTGGCTATTGTACACAAAATGGATCCAAACTATGATCCACTGATGGAATTCACCCCTTTCCACAAGAAGATTGATTTTTTGATGAAAAACTTCAAGGAAAGCATGGATACTTTAATGAAAAAGAAAATCAATTTGGAGTTGAATTTTGGTAAACAGGAACAAGCTACAAGGCCATTGGAAGAAAGGCCAACTTACCAACTTCCAGAAGACAGGCCCATCTACAGGAGGGTAAGGGATGACAGTGATGAAGAAGAAGAGAAGGGTAGAAAAGGAAAAAAGATAATGGAGCAAGAAAAGCGACCAAGATCACATCTCAAGCCACCAAGAACCATAAAGATAATTGATCTTGAGTCATCACCAAGAAGGAGTCCCTCATCACCACCATCACCGCCAGCTCCCAAAAGGAAAAGAATTGAGCAGTCCCAAGAGGATCTAGGGGATGAAATTATTGTTACAGACCAAGACTTGCATATAGGCATGCCATCCCTTCCACGACCAGATGAATTGGTCTTGTCAGACCTAGACATGAAAGGAAAGTGTGTACAAGATACAAGAATGGAGGCTTGTAAGGAATTCTTAAATGATGATACTTTTGTGAAAACACCAACCTTCTTGCAACTGGTATGGAGGATGAAACTGGGAGAGTACCGAGAAAAGTGCAAGGAAAGAAGAGGTCAGAGGCCAGACAGGTCAGATGAGGAGAATGATGATGAAGTGAAGGCTGAAATGATGAGTGAATTTAAGAAAATCACTCTAGAAGAAGGGAGAAAACTGATTGATCAAGCTGGTGTCTTGATCTTACCTAAATGAGACATTGCTGATGCAATGGCCTTTGATGTTGTTTTGAAATCCAAACATCCCCTCCACAATTCAAAAAAAGAAGTTAGGTCAGCATTGCAAGGCTCTACCTTCAGTGAGGAGTATGAGACCTTGGCAATATGGGCTTTGGCCCTGGGAGGAAGAAAGCCAAGCATAGTAGATATTAACCCTAATTTGAGGGGAGGGTTAATAATAAAAAGAGTTTCTGAGGAGGCTACAAGTTTGAATGTGGATGTGGCCAAGTTGGCACAAAAAACAACAGAAAGAGAGGAAGTTGAAAAAAGGAATTATATGGAGAAATATAATTTTATGATTGGGGAATATAATAAGGTGCAACAAAGGAATATTGAGCTGCAAACATAGGTGGAAAGGCTGAGGCACAAGAAAATAGAGGCAACACCAAGTGCTCCTATGGCTCAATCATTACCATCTACACCAAGTTCATCACTTCCTACTACCCCCATTGTATCCACACCAAAGTCTCCCACTAAGACTCCTGCCCTTAGTCCCACATTAGAACCAATTGAGGAGGATCTAACTTGCTCTATTGATCCAACAAAGAAGAAATTAATGCAAAAAATCACAGAGCTAGAAGATTCGCTAAAGAATAATGAGGAGAGGGCAGCTCTAAAGAAAAAGGAATTTGTCACCAAAGTTTTGCAACATTTAAATGAAAAATTTGATAATAGATTGTCAATTATATATTCTTCTTACTCTTTATTATTGGGTGCAATAAAGAATTTTGACAGGGATTAGGAAGTAGCAATACCATTGATTGAGAAATGGATCCCTAGGGCCAATGTCTTGGATATAATGTATAAAGCCTCAAGATTTGATGTTAATAATAGGCCACAGTCATTGAGACCTACTCAAATATTGGTTAAATCACTACAAGGTTTTCAAGCCTTATCGAATAATTTGAGTAGGAAGATAAAGGAATTGGCGAAAAGTTTTGATGAATTGAGTGATACACTATTTCTTGATATAATTGATGAGCAAAGTAATATCAGATCTCTTCAACAATGGAAGGATCAGGCTAGCAGGGTCATTGATGCCCAAATTGATTTAATATGTGATGACTTGGATTCAGATCTATTAGAGAGCTGTATGGAGAAAAATCATCAGCACTAGTTCATTTTCTGAGTCTTTTGAAAAGGAGGCAAACTAGGTAGCAGTTAAATATACACCCTCTAGAGCCAAGGTAGAGGAGGTAATCAAATTCAATTGGATGAGTGATGAGGAATACAAGCGATGGGTGGATACATGGGTAAGTGCACCAAGATGGTTCCCAAAAAGGGAACTTAAGTGGACATCATTTTTCTGAAATCAGGAAATACTAACCTTGGACGTGAAATTGAGGATAGTTACACTCAAAATTTTGAGATGGAAAAAAAGCAAGGATCGAAGCGCTATGAGTCTACTTTCTAAACTACTAATTTATTTTTAAAATGGTTGAGATTAAGGGGTTCAAAAGAGGGACGTACACAAATTGGTGTTGTTTTTGTCAGAAAAACATAACATAGCAACTCTTGTACGACCCTCGTATGGTGAATTTTTTTTTAGTATTTTTAAAATCGCAACGGTCAAAAGTTAGCTAACAGTATGTAGTTGATGCACAATTTTTTTGATAATTTTGTAATGAATATTTGATTTTTTACTAATTTTTGAAGTGGAGATTTCCTGAAAAATAGAATTTTGACCGTGCTACCCCTACAAATTTTGGAAACTAATTGAATTTTTAATTTTTTTAATTTTAAATTTGTAGAATGGAGTCTAGTTTCTAAAAATGTAATTTATTTGAAAATTCGATGAACGGTTAATTTATAACGAAAAAATACCAAACACTTCTTTTTGGAAAAAAAAGATACAAATAAAATAAATTATGGATGAGCAGGGAGTGTGAGAGAGAGGGAGTGTGAGAGAGACCTGAGAGAGGGAGAGGGTGTGGGAGGGAGTGACCTGATAGAGGTAGAGAAAGAGGGGGGTGGAGTGAGAGGGACTTATCTAGGTAGGGTGGGAGGAATAGATAGAGAGAGGGGAGAGAGACAGAGAGAGTTACCTAGGTAGGTTGCTAGAGGGAGAGACCTGAGAGAGAGAGGGGGTGGGAGGGAGAGACCTGAGAGAGAGAGGGGGTGGGAGAGAGTGGGATAGAGTGGGAGGGACATAGAGAGAGATGGATAAAGGGAGAGAGAGAGGGTGGTAGAGATTTATTGAACGAGAGGTACGTAGAAAGAGGGAGATGATAGATAGAGATAATTAGAGAGGGTAGGAGGGAGGGAAGGAGGGAGAGGTGAGATGTATAGATAGAGAGAAAGTGATATGGGTTGAGGGTATAGGGTTGAGGGATTAGGGTGGAGGACCTATAGGGTTGATGGTTTCTAGGGTATTAGGGTTTAAGGTTTGAGGGTTGAGGGAATAGGGTTGATGGTAGAGGGTATAGGGTAGAAGGTTTAAGGGTTTAGGGTTTAGGGTTTACTTGGTTGAGGGTAGAGGGTTTAGGGTATAAGTTTGAGGGTATATGGTTGAAGGATTATGTTTAGGGTCCAATGTAAAGGGTAGAGGGTGTAGGGGTTGAGGGTTTAGGGTTTAAGGATTGAGGGTTGAGGGATTAAGGGTTGAGGGTTGAGGGATTAAGGGTTGAGGGTTGAGAATTGAGGGTTGAGGTTTTAATGT
>CM021104.1:380062798-380214396 GCA_007115665.2 Sequoiadendron giganteum
CCTCTCCTCCATATCCCCTCTTTCTCCCCTCTCCCCCTCTCTCCCTCCCTCTCCTCTTTCTCTCCCTCCTCTCCCTCTCTCTCTCCTCTTTCTCTCCTCTCTCTTTCTCCTCTCCCCCTCTCCCTCCCACTCTATCTTTCTCCCACTCTCCCACTCTCTCTTTCTCCCACTCTCCCCTTCTCCCACTCTCTCCCACTCTCTCTTTCACCCACTCTCCCCCTCTCTCCCTCCCACTCTATCAAAGTGGTGCAGGGGCACCTACAACCATGTTTCAAAATCTACTTTGGTGACAATGTCTTAAGGTATTTGGGTGAGTTCAAGAGTTTTTAGATGCTTTGTCATATATTTTATTGAAAATAAGGTCTAAATAGACCAATCTTTCATGCATTTATGGATTTTGTGAGTTTGGTGATCGAATGTGCAAGTATGCACTCTTGCTTCAGAAAATTGTTTGAAGGCAAATTATTCAAAATTTAAATGGAAGTGCAAGACAAGAGTCTAGAAGTTGTATTAGGGATGAAATAAAGGTGTTTGAGTGGTCTTAGGTGTCTTGGACAACAAAGTTGCATAATGTTGCTTATTTAGCAAAAGTTGTCAATGTTAGCAATTTTTAAGACAAATGAAGGTCTTGGTAGTTAATAAGTGGTTATAGGTTGGTTATAGGGTGGTTATAGGTTTGTTGGGGATAGGGAGGGTCTGTCATCATAGAACAAATGTATAAAACAACAGTGCCTTAGTGATTTTCATTTCTTCAAATAACATCAAAGACACAAACTATGCCATAAAGCGGAAACAGGCACAGTGGATCCCCCATTGATCTTTCTGAGAAAAGTAAATGCAAACAAGATAGCAGATTCAACACGAGCATAGATTCAAGAATGCATAATCAGAAAACCATGAAAGAAAAACATGTAGACACACAAATTTACGTGGGGAAAACCTTTTCAGGTAAAAATCCCACCCTCCAAAACACTCAACTCAAATTGTATTATTCAACAACAAATAGTTACAATACAATCTCAGATCTATGCTCTTCAGAAGATTACATCTTGTCCATATGGAGAATGCAGGAAAAAACTTAATCAAAATCTTCACACTATTCCAGCACCCTCACAACACATAGTGTAGATTCATCTCACCAAGATAGTCGGCTCTCTCAGCTAGCCATATGGCCAAGCCAGCCTCTAGGCCTCCATAGGTTCACATCTTTTCAGATCTGAGAGTCTAAGTGTTCATGGTTACAACAATATGAAAAACCGCTCGAACACTCTCAACCTCTCTCTCTTTGCTCATCACCTTTGATCTTGCACATGAGATTACTTTATAATCTCTAACCATGTGCCTACCTATTCTGCCCGTTCAAGCAATCAATGGTCATCAGGATAATTAATTATCCTACCTGCAAGCTTCCATCATTCTCTGATAACGTGCATCGCTTATTCAATTAGACGCATCGAGCTGTGCAACATTAAAATGGTTGTAGATACATATTCGTCAACCTCCGGACCATCCATTTAATGCAGCTATATCACAATCAAAAAATAAGCTTTCGACCAACCAGATCTTAAAGATCTTGCCAAATGTCACCTTCGCATTCGTTCGTTGCTTTGACTTTTGGTCAAGCTCGGTTGGATGAGCTCTATGCTCACCATGGTCTTCCACCGTGCTACCGCTGACCTCTGACCTGTCAGTCGCGGTATGGCGATAATCACCTGGCATCACCGTCGTGGTCAACCGCTCTACTGTGGAGGCCACCAGGCCACCCCGTGGCAGGGCGATGACCACCTGTGGTCTTACCACAACCACCACGGTGAGACTTCTCACTACCCATGATAAGGTGGTAACCACCAAACTTAATCACCGCCCTTCAACCGCCAACGGCCACTCCTGCGCTGCTCATTGCACTACCTCCACCGCCAGACATAGACCCTGCAGTAAGGAGGTAAGGCATCGCTTTGGCACCGTGCCACTCACCGCGCCACTGTGCCATTGATGAGCAACCTCTGCGGTAAGGAGGTAGGACTTTGCTTCGCCAGCGCACTGCCAATTGTGCTACTGCACCACCTCCAAGCGACCCCTGCGGTAAGGAGGTAACAAACACACAGATCACCGAGCCTTCACCATGCCACCGCCAAGCAGGGAAGAGACTGTCGCGGTAAGGCAATGACACTGCCCAACCGTCTAACCAAGCAGAGTGGCCCACGGTAAAGTGGTAAATCGGTCAACTGCACCACCAAAGAAAGCTTGCAGTGGTTCAACGGTAAAGGCCAAAAACATGGAGAAAATGCCCAAGTTCGAAAGAGATCCAGAAAGTTGAGGCATAAATTTTCCAACAAGGTTTGTAGTTAATAGGTGGTTATAGGTTGGACCTTCAAAACACCTTGAAAATCTTGAAAATAATTGATTACAATCAACTAGTTTCCTCAAAACATCAACCAATGATTATGTCATTCACAAGTTGTCTTAAATCTTCCATAATGGCACCATTGTTTACAAATACAAACTATAATTCTTAAGGCACAAACAAACCATTATTTGCTGAAGAAATCTTTGTTTGAGGTTGTACAACAAAAATGAAACCTTTCAGAAGTCTGCCCTTACACACAAACTCAGTTCCTTTGTTGACTGTCCACATTACTAGTAGCCAAGCATATGTAAACTCACATGTATCTCCCAAACCATGTACACACTTTATACTGTGATACTCATTTTGGACACCCATTTCCCTCATACAAAACATATTAAAAGATGGATATTAAGTCCTTAAGAGAAAATGCTTGTAAACTAGTTGTTTCAATATGAGAATAAGCCTAACTAAGCCTTAGTGCAAACAGAGGTTATTGGTTTTGCTTTCCCCAACACCAAACCCTCATAACCAATACATAAAATACATTTCATTTGACCTGCCCAAGCTTATAAGTCCATTAGAAGTTCATTTCCAAACACATTTCCATAAACCCTAAGCTCTAAGCTTCACAATTCCCTGTTTTACTAGTCTGAACATAGTCTTACAGTCAAGACAAATTATTTTCTTCACACCTTAGTCCTCACCATATGATTGGTAACCTTTGAAATATGAAATTACATTCCACAAGGAGTTTGTAAACCAAAATTGAGAACTTTCACCAAGTAAAATGGGAGAAACACAATTTCTCAAGTTCACTGTTTACCCTAACAGAGGGTTTGACAGTTTTAGAGAAAAATTGCAATATCTGATTCAAATGTTAAGAAAAATGCATTATTTTTTTTTAATGTGGGAGGTGATTGAGTGTGAAAACACTTACAAACATGAAACAAAGCATTCCTTCCCATAAAAATTCGTACAAGAGCCTGAAACAGTGAAATTCAGAAGAAAATACAGAAAAACATTGTGTTTATTCATTCAAAATAAGATATTCAATCACCCACAATTTTAAAAATGTACATGAGGCCTTATAAAGGCATTAAATACATGTATTATCAACTTACAAGTTCCTCCAAGAGAAAATAATACCATATGACCTTTCACCTTCCCTATTTCATAGTTTTTATAACTTTTCACAATTTTGTATTTGTGCAACTTTTGCAAATAGTGACAACTTTACAAAATACTGATAGGACTTAAACATTAAACCTCCTAATGATTCCCATAAATGGAAAATGTCTTTAATGACCCTCTTACAACATGGAGTTACCCAAAATTGAATCAAATTTCGAAATGGAAGCATAGATTGTCAAGGTGCTCCTACACCACAAACTTATCAAACAATCACAATGCCATTAAACTCATTATGATTGTAACTTACATGATATTTATCTTATTTCCCTTCAAACTCAACTCCCCCAATGTATCTAAATATTTTTGTAACTTCTTAACTAACTTATCTCTTCACAACTTTTCAAAAAAATGCAATTTTTTGCAAATGTCCATGCTTCCATTTTGAGCCTATCTTGCAATCATGGCATGCCACATTACCACTTTTCTTTAAGGAATTTTGGATTGAAAAAAATCATGTCACATTTGTCTATGCTAGGTTAAATTTTGTACAGGATGATTTTATGTATTATTTAAATGAAGCCTTGAATGACATATATTTTTCAATTAACTTGAATGGATACATTTTTTAGGAACTAATATTCATCTCATTACCATGGTACAAATAAAATTATCCACCATTGTGAAGAAAAATACAAAGAGGAAACTAACAGACAAAGAGAACGAAATCTTCAAAGTAAAGGAGAGAGTTCAGGTGGTGACATATCGTGAAAAGAAGAAATTGGAAACGATTGTCGAAAACAAGCCAATTGAAGAGGAACCTCAATCGTCAAAAAGAGAATGGGAATTGGCAGCACAAAAGGCATGAATGTTAAAGCATCATTGTAAGAAAGATTTGGATACTATAGTTGGAGACACACCCTCTATGGAAAGTGAATATGAAGGGACACCATTAAGCGCAAGAGAATATGGAGGGACACCATCTAGCACAAGTGAATATGGACGGAAACCATCTACTGTAAGTGAATATGGAGGGACACCATCTACCTCAAGTGAATATTGTTGGACACCATCCAACACATCTCAACTTGAGAGTACATCATCACTCGGATTTGACGAAGAAGGTATGCCATCATCCCCATGTGAACCTCAAGGTATGTCTTCTTCTCCACCCTCGATTGAAGGTACACAATCTAGCCCACCTCAATTAAATATTGATGAAATTCCTAATGTTGAAATGTATGTACCTAGGAGACCACCACCTAGAATTTTGCATAGAAAGCCAAAGCATTTGATTAACATTGATGAGGATATTTTGCAGCACATGGAAGGTAAGATTACATCAAAAACTTGTAGAAGATATGTTGATAAGATTTATAAATCATTCTTTGAAAGGATAAATGAGACCGCAAGATGTCAACTATTTGTTGAAATGATGTGGGGTGTAAAGTATAGGAACATCATGAAGACTCTTGGGTTGATAACATCGAATGCATCGAGTGAAGACACTATTGTGAAGAATCTAATGGATGCTTATGAGAGTGTGGGTAAGACCTCATGCTCAAAGGATAGTAATGTCACCAGACATGTCATTACATCGACTTTGGTAAGCTGTCAAACAAAGAGAGCTCATCTCATTAGAAAGAAGAGTGAACAAACGAGAATTAGTAGAATTTTTTTATCAAGAGCCATTTAATGTCGACAAAGAATTGAGGGAAATGATTCAAATGAATTATGGGAATTCTCGGGGAGACTATCACGAAAAGATAAATAAGTTGCCAAAGCCTTGAGAACACTAATTGAAGAGTATTGGAAGAATAACACAAGGCCATCTCCGAATCAAAGGGATGTGGTAAGAAAGAGAATTGGTAGTCGGAATCATGAGCCACATCCAAAGCATTTTTTGGATATGATTCAAACCCAATTTTTTCAAAAAATTGAAAATGATTATCCTCAAATTAGTATTTCTCAAAGTTTTTTTGAAATGCTTAAACCTTTTTATATCAAGATAAATCACACACACACTACTTGTTGTTGTAGACTACATATTGAATTTTCTAACCATTATGATAGTTATCTTTCTATATGTTTAGATTTGCATACTAATGATGTTTTGTAGGATTGTGGGATAGAAGCCCCAGAAAAATCTTCAAGAGAGTTCTTATCAAAAAATTTATCTGAAATAGAGGATGGCCAGATATTCTATAGGACAACATGCTTGGATGGTTAATGCGATCATTGAGGTGGCTTCCAGCGTATGCTAGTATGTCAACATATGGAAAGCATAGATGAGGTGGGACAAAAACTAGTAGAGTTCGAGAATTATAAAATAGTGGCATATGCTACAAAAGATGGGTCTCAAGCAAAAAGGTGTGATTTGGTTATTGAGAAGATTCCAGTGTACCAGTTTATGTCCATGTTTCGTGACAATATAATGTCTGAGTATGCAATGCATACCCATAGAGCCCAATGGTTGGACACACAATTCAAGCTATGCAAGGACACCTTTCCAGTTGGAAGCATAGTATTAGTGGTTGAATTTTTGGAGAACTAAACTCTACAACCACAATGTGAGGTATAGTCACAGTATTACAAATCCACATAGGTTTCGATATTTGTGCACATAGAATTCATTCATGCATCTGATAGTACATATGACCAAAGGAAGGTATTGAGGGAGTACCAATTTTACATTAGTGATGATCGTACACATTCTCCAAAGTTCGTGCAAGGTTGCTTCCAGATGTTCTATAGTGGTTTGGCTTAGAGGGGCATAAAATACAACCAACATATAATATGGTTTGATAACTGTGCAACACAGTTTAAGAACTCGCACATATTCTATTGGTTGTGCAAGATGCATGTCATTACAGGTGTTCAATGTATGTGGAACTTTTGTGAGGCTGGACATGGAAAAGGGGAGCATGATGGTGCAGGAGCATACGTGAAAAGATTATTAGCATAAGAAGAGTTAAAGTATAAAGATAGTGCAAAGTTGATAGATGCAAAATCAATCGTCGAGTGGTGTAATGCTTCGATGCATCCAAGTAATGAAGGTACATCTTCAGTTCATAGATTTTTTTGGTTGATGGATGATACTAACAGTGCACCATATGAAGACTGTTGTACAATAACAAGATCGAGTGAGGTACACTCTTTCCTTAGCTCAAATGCAGGTTCATTGAGTATAGATACACAAAAGATGGCATGCTTTTGTTCTTCATGTACAATGCAAGCCTGGAATGATTGTGAGTCAGGGGAGTGGGTTGACAAATGGTTGACAGGTTATCTTAGCCCACTTCACATGTATCGCCCTTTGACGACATTGGAACTGACACAAATGGAATCATCGATCGACTTTCACCACGTATTAGATCTAGTTCAACCAGGTTCTATATCTACTTTCTTAGTTGTTGAAATTCCATAACATTATCTTACTTTGTAGTGTATTCGTAATGTTGACAAATTTCAAGATATTTTCTACACATATCAATGCAGGGCATGTTTATGCAATTATTGAAGATGAAGAAAATGAAGAGGGAACAATCTATTACTTGTGTCATTGTGTTGAGGCCAAAAATAAATTGGAGGCCCCAGTTATAGATGGAGAAAACATCGAATACCCTACAGGCTCAGTTGTGGTTACTGGAACATGGCTTAGAAGGTACCCACATTTGAGTGTTAAACATTGGCTATTTCAGGACTTTGACACGCATCGTAAGATTCTTCATTACTCGAACCTTGTCATGGCATCCAATGTTTGTTTGACCAAATATGGGGGTAGACCTTTGAACAAGACCTTGTGGAAGGTCCGTGAGTTTGACCATGAGGCAATACTTGACACAATAAAGAGTAGAGCAGACCCGAATGGTTCATTGGATTAATTTGTAAGTATATGCACATTGGTTCTTATTAATTTATACTTGTATGCAAATTAATTTGTTTGATGCCAATGCTATCATCTTCTTTTACTTTGTGTATTTGTAAGTAACATACTAAATAGTGATTGGTGTCCCCTTTCAAAAAATGCAGATATATGAGCCATCCAAGAGAATGTTAGCCAGAAAAGCAATGCAACATCCTTATTTTGATGATCTTGACAAATCTCAATCATGATTTTAAGCCATTAGAAAAGTGTGTGCAAATATTGGTGAGGGAATTTCAAGTTATTCATTTGCAGTTAACCTTATCATGAGTAGCTATGATGTAGACATTATAAGAGCATCTGAAATTTCAACTTACTCTATTCATGAGAGGTGTTGTGTGCAATAGGTATGTTGGAATTCCCGGTGAAGATGTATGACCAGGAGTAATTAAGTTGTGAGATCTGCATGCCTATCTATAAGTGCCTTCCATCTATTTTTATTTCATTTCCATTTTGGATGCTCTTTATTTTTGCCTTTTACTTTGCGTATTTGTAAGTAAACTACTAAAAAATGATTGATCTCTCGTTGTAGAATCTCATCCAAAAAAGCAATGCAACATCCTTATTTTGATGATCTTGAAAAATCTCAATTTTTATTTCAAGCCCTTATAAAAGAGCGTGTGAAGCTTAGAGAGGGAATCTCAAGTTACTCAATTGAAGTTAACCTCATAATGAGCACCTATGATGTAGACATTTAAAGAGAATCTCGAATGTATGAGTGACATTGTAAAAGATCCGTGAGAATGAATTACTTAAGGCATTGTAATGAGATTTACTTACATAATGAGATTTACTCAAATATTGTAATTTTGGAGTTCATGTTTGGTGCAGTAGCACCTTGTTCTGTAAATGCCTTCAATAAGAAAATTTGCAAAATTTGAATTTTGAAATGTAAACAATGTGAAAAAGGTCATGTAAAACTCATATGTAATGTATTCAAAGTCTCAAAGAGGTCATTAGGTGATTAGAGAAGTGATATAAAACATGTAAGGTTGAATTAGGATGTTTTAGGTGTGTGTGTGTTTATTTGTGTAGGGGAATTCAAGAAACAAAGGTGGAGTTGCTGCTAAAGGGTTCTATGATGAATTTTTAAGTGAAAAGAATGGATCCAAGTGGTTTTTTGAGGAAATATTCTCAAATGAATTCACAAAAAATGATTGATCTAGATAGCTATTATTGAGTTACAACACATACTTCAAAATCAACAGTGACTATCTTGGAACATGTGCATCAAAAATGACCTTCTTCGCTGTCCTCATTAGGCTAACTAGGCCTAATTTACAAAGGAACATACCTTTAAAAATTGAAGAACCCCCTTAACTTCTTGGGGCAGCAATTATCATGTATCCAAACCCTCATATCCACAATTTGTCTTAGGACAAACTCACTCCACAATGCCAAACCAAAACCCTTATTTTATGCTAGTATAAGGAGGGTTTATTGAAAGGAATGGTTCCAAACCTTACCATAACATACCACCACCTTAGACCTTCTTAAAATCACCTAAAATAACTCAAAATACAATCACCCAACCTCTAGATGCAATATTTTATGAAACCCTAAGGTGAAACCTCATTTTTCATGCCCTTTTCCATCAAAATCGATAGGGGCAGCAACATAAACCCCATAAAACTTATTCCATTTCACTTAGAAATTTCTTGTTTGATCCTACAAGATTGCATTGGGCTCCTCTAGAAAAACCTCTCTCGGTATTGGCTAGCTCAGAGTGATTTTCCCGTGGTGGCAGATTTTCACTTGATGGAAAAAGTGTCAAATTCAAGTTGTGCAAAGTTGCAAAGTGGTGCAACTTTCGCTCTGCAACTTGTGTGACCAAACTAACTACTCCAACGCATTTGAATAGGTATGTTTACAATAGGCATGGTCTTGTTTCACACCGAAACACGAGGAATCGCTCTGAGCTACGTTCCACCAGATCAATCCCTTAAGGGTCCAAAGTGCAAAATGGATGCAAACTTCATCATGCTATTACTTGGATACTGTGATGCTTAGAAAGTTTTCATCTGATCCTAAAGGATTGCGTTGGGCCCCTCTACAAAAACCTCTCTCGGTTTTGGCTATCTCAGAGTGGTTTTCCCATGGCGGCAAATTTTCATTTGATGGAAAAAGCATCAAATGCAAGCAGTGCAAAGTTGCAAAGTAGTGCAACTTTCATTTTGCAACTTGTGTGACCAAGAGGACTATTCCAACATATTTGAATATGTATTTTTTACACTAGGAATGGTCCTCTTTCGCACTGAAACACGTGGAATCGCTCCAAGCTACATTCCACCGAATTGATCCCTTAAGGGTCCAAAGTACAAAATGGCTGTAAAATTCATGATGCTATTACTTAGATACCATGATGCTTATAAATTTATCATCTAATCCTACATGATTGTGTTGGGCCCGTCTAAAAAAACCTCTCTCGGTTTCAGCTATCTTGGAGTGGTTTTTCCGTGACGACGGATTTTCACTTGATGGAAAAAGTGTCAAATTCAAGCTGTGCAAAGTTGCAAAGTGGTGCAACTTTCACTTTGAAATTCGTGTGACCAAGCGGGCTATTCCAATGCATTCGAATAGGTATGTTTACACTAGGCATGGTCCTCTTTTACACCGAAACACGTGGAATCGCTCCGAGCTATGTTCCACTAGATCTATCCCTTAAGGGTCCAAAGTGCAAAATGGCTGCAAATTTTAACATGATTTTACCTGTATACCGTGATGCTTAGAAACTTCTCATCTGATTCTATAGGATCAAATTGGTCCCCTCTAAAACAACCTCTCTTGGTTTTGGCTATCTTAGAGTGGTTTTCACGTGGCGGCAAATTTTCACTTGATGAAAAAAGTGTCAAATTCAAGTTGTGCAAAGTTGCAAAGTGGTGCAACTTTCACTATCCAACTCGTGTGACCAAAATAATTGCTCCAATGTGTCTAAATAGGTATTTTTATGCTAGGAATGGTCTTGTTTCACATCGAAACATGCAGAATCGCTCCGAGCTACGTTCCACCAAAGCGATCCCTTAAGGGTCCAAAGTGCAAAATGGCTGCAAACTTCAACATGAGATTACTCAGATACCATGATGCTTAGAAAATTCTTGTCTGATCCTATAGGATTATGTTGGGACCCTCTACAAAAACCTCTCTTGGTTTTGGCTATCTCAGAGTGGTTTTCTCGTGGCGGCAGATTTTCACTTGATGGAAAAAGCGTCAAATGCAAGTAGTGCAAAGTTGCAAAGTGGTGCAACTTTCATTTTGTAACTCGTGTGACCAAACAGACTATTCCAACATGTCTGAATAGGTATTTTTACGCTAGGCATGGTCCTCTTTTTCACCTAAACACGCGGAAACGCTTTGAGCTACGTTCCACTGGATCGATCCCTTAAGGGTCCAAAGTGCAAAATGGCTGCAAACTTCAGCATGCTTTTTCTTGGATACTGTGATGCTTAGGGACTTCATGTCTAATATAGAAGGCTTGGGTTGGGCCCCTCTACAAAATTTCTCTCAGTTTTGGCTATCTCGGAGTGGTTTTCCCGTGGCGGTGGATTTTCACTTGATGGAAAAAGTGTCAAATTCAAGCTGTGCAAAGTTCCAAAGTGGTGCAACTTTCGCTCTGCAACTTGTGTGACCAAGTAGATTATTACAACACATCTGAATAGGTATGTTTATGCTAGGCGTGGTCCTCTTTCGCACTGAAACACATGGAATCGCTCCGAGCTACGTTCCACCGAATTGATCCCTTGAAGGTCCAAAGTGAAAAATGACTACAAACTTCAGCATGCTATTAATCGGATACCTTGATGCTTAGAAAATTATCATCTAATCCTATAGGATCGAGTTGGGCCCCTCTACAAAAACCTCTCTTAGTTTTGGCTATCTCGGAGTGGTTTTCCCGTGGCGAGAAATTTTCACTTGATGGAAAAAGTGTCAAATTCAAGTTGTGCAAAGTTGCAAAGTGGTGCAACTTTCATTTTGTAATTTGTGTGACCAAACTAACTACTCCAACACATCCTGATAGGTAGGTTTACATTAGGCATGGCCATCTTTCACACCCAAACACGTGGAATTGATCTGACGCGTTCAACCGTCTTGATCCCTTATGATGGCATGCAAAACACTGGAAAAGAGAAACATACAAATGATGGTTGAGAAGTCTGAGTATTCCACACAAAAAGTGTATGATCATTGATGCAGAGCACCTTATTCCTCCATTTGATGAAGAAGGTCTAGTTCAGTGGTTTTAGTGATTATTTGATGGTGAATAGGTTGGTCAATAGGTTGTTGTGGGTATTTTGAGCATGCTTTGTCTTGAATAAGGTCAATTAAGACCGTTAGGTATGTTTTAGGGTGACTTTTGAGTCTAGTGATAAAAAATGTGAAAATTTCAATCTTGCACTAGAAGTTGTCTTTGTAGTCTTTGAAGGCAAATTTGTGATTTTGTATATGATTGTGAAAGAATGGAGTTTTTTCAATATAATAAGGCTATTTTTAAGCCATTTGTGTGTGTTTAGAGGTCATTAGATGTACTCATTAGGTTGGAGGAGTCTAAAGTTGCAAATTTGTAAGTTGCTTAAAGCAACAAATTTGAAATGCATCAATTACTCTTTTTGAAAGTTGGTTTTTAGTTAGTTGAGGGCATGGATCAGTTAGATAAGGGTGTAAAACACTATGTAAAGCCTTGAGAGGCTCAAATGGAGGTTGTTGATGAACGTTTGGAGAAGATCTAATAAGAATTATTCACACTATTCTCTGTTTTTTAGATTTTTGATAAAAACTTGCTGATCTCGTACTCGGTACAACCTCCAGCTTTCCTGTATGGTTCCAAGGCTGACATGGATTGAAAGAGGGTTGAGTTGGCTTTCTTTTGGTGGTGGTTTGGTGCAAAACCATAAAGGAATAGGAGAGTTCTTATTGTTGATTCAAATCACAACTTGGTTGAGCCACTCTGCATCACCAATGGTGCTTTGCAACTCAAAGAATGATTGAGAGTGTGTTTCTTGGTTAAATAGACCTATTCAGGGGTCTAGGACAACGTTGACTCCATTTCTTATTTGTATTATAAATTATAATTTGCTTTCTCCCAAGTCCATTTCGTATACAAGAAATAATATTGGAAAAAGTTGACATATAAATCTTTCGATAGTGACGCATCAAGAACTTATTCGAATATTTTTATGAATCATTTCATGAAATTCCAATTGTAAACATGTTTTTTTCTTTTAGATAAAGTTGTTTAGCATCAATCAATTAATATTCAAGACAAATCATGAAGGACAACAATGATCAATGCTAGGGCTAACCAATTAATAATTATACATGTGAATAATTCAAGCATGTACATGTCAATAAGGGAAGCACAAGTACTCAAAAACACATAAGCCTCAACTATTATACACACGAATACATAGTATACACAAATTAATACAAAGTATATGCACGAATACAAGGTATACGCATGAAAACATGTAATCCAAAAAGTATACATTCAAACGCATGTAAGTCACAAAGTATACATGTAAGTTGTAAAGTATACACTTGAATACACGTAACTCATATCTATTGAACCATCAATTTAGAATGCAAATATGGACAGGCATCGATAAAAGATATTTGTATTAACCAAATAGCCATGTAGGAAAACATCAATAGATGTCGATATAAGTATGAAATATATGTACAAAATAGCCATATAGGCTTACGAGAATGCCATATAGGCATACAATGTCAAATATGTCCAATAAAAAATATGTACAAAAATGCCATGTATGCATACAACAAAGGACTCTGGAATCAAAAGTCATTGCTCTCCATGCCTTGGAAATAAATTCTTTCCCTTTCCTTTTCGATTGGATGGTGATAGGTCTGTCACTCATTTTTACTACACTTGAGGAGTGCTCCTGCTCCTCCTCTTAGGGTTTAGTTCATGGTGAAGTTTTAACTGTTACAATACAAAGTAAAGACATGAATATATAGAAATTACATTATAAAAAATGATATATTTGACAAAATAATCACTTACCGCCATCTCATGATCTCTGTCCATGAGGGAAATATTCTCACGCCCATGCTCAGGCGTGCTCAAGCCCTGTATAAACCATACAAATAGAAATTAAACTACGTGAATCAATAATGGTTTGATTTTTCACTAACATCTATAACAACAAATGCAAATGTAAATTTACTAATTTTCCTTATACCTCTCCTATCAGAGCCATCAAGGATTGTATAGAAGATGACACACCAATCTCCATTGCCCTCGTCACATTCGTATGTGTTTCAACTTGCAACATCTGAAAATAAAACAACAAATTATTCAACGTAATCAACGATGTGCATATAAACTACACAAATATATTAAGTGCTTGATTCATTAGTTAAACTCTTTATTCTATTACCTTCGTGTAGGTTTGAGTAAATCCACTGCCACTAGGAAGTGTTCCATCAAAACCTCCAATATTAGTCTGTTCAACATCCAAAATCACATATTAAATTACCATTCGTAAAACAATGCTATTAACATGCAATAAATTTATAATTGTTTACTAGTTACATACCCCAGTGATAGGTGTACTACAAAAATAAGTTGGTGGGGGGCTGATGTATCCAGTCTCAACACTGTGACCCTACAATTTTATTAAAATCATAAAACATTTTTAGTTAATCTTGATTTCAAAATCGAAATCTAATAAATTAAATTCAATGAACATGCACTAACTTTTAACTGACTATCAATAACATATTCCTCATGCAAAATGTCATCTGCCCCCTCCATCTCCATAGTTGTATATGGATCCTACTTACTAGTCTCCTGATTGTTAGTGGGGTATTATGAAAAAGTAGCTCCACAAGATTGACACACATGTGTTTGAAGGCCACCACTCAAAGAATCCCCTGGATGGCGCTGTAGAATAGGGCTAGTATGATGGATGACACTCTAGGTCAAAGTGTTGATCACTTGCAATTTCTCTACGTCAACACTTTCCTTCGTGAAGGAAGGCATAACAACATGCTCACTAGGTGACCTAGCAAGAGCTCATCTACCTTGCCGCGTAGGATTCAACTGTGCACCGGGTCTATCCTGAGCTGATCCCCCACCTCTTCCCTGGAAATCCCTCATATCAAAATAATTTGGGATTTTGTTCAATATGAACTCA
This sequence comes from Sequoiadendron giganteum, assembly GCA_007115665.2. Classification (NCBI taxonomy): domain Eukaryota; kingdom Viridiplantae; phylum Streptophyta; class Pinopsida; order Cupressales; family Cupressaceae; genus Sequoiadendron; species Sequoiadendron giganteum. The sequence continues at coordinate 380,077,350 of CM021104.1, forward strand.
TTGTATAGTTTCCTAAGGAAATATTGCGGGACCTCGCAATTGTTGCACGGTGGCTAATTGAAGGCCATGTACCACCTATCATAAAATTGGTCCCTAATCTCTTGGTGGTGGCACCAATGGATAGGAAACCTCTTCGCATTGAGGGTAAGATTTTGATTTGTGCGTGGGTTGATGAATAATGAGCACAAATCACCTTTTGTAATTTTTAAATCCTTTACATCTTTGTATGATAGTTTATTTGCATAATAATCCCTAGCCGCCTGCCTCCAATCTTGCCATCCAATTATTTGTTTGCTAATTGAATCTATATTTTTTAACATATCTTTCAATGAATTTGCTAGGGTCATTCTTTCTATGGTTGAACCATTTGAATCACTCAACCTACTGATCAAATCTTCAATTTTCTTTTTGTTGTTCTCAATTTCACTCATTAAATTTTGTTGAGTCTCAGGAGGGGGTTGAGTGATTGGTGGAGGAGGTTGTTGTTGTGGTTGAGGATATTGAGGGTTTGCAGGTTGATTTGCATCTCCTAAAAATTCAAACAAATATATATCAAATTCAACCTAAAACTAACAAATTCAACCTAAAACTAACTAATTCAAAACAAAAACCACATAATCCTTACCTCTCACACCTCCTCCTCGTCGTGGTGCCATCGTTGCGAAGAAATAGCAATTGTTGGTGAAGAAATTTGTTGAATTGCTCCTCCTAGAACGTGAGCGCGAAAATATGGGAGTTTTGGCCGCGACTACAAAAAAAATAGTCGAAATAATAATGATAGGTTTTCACTTTTTTTTTTTTTTGCTTTTAACAAGAAATAACGTGAGCGCGTTATAACGCGCTCGTGTTATGGATTTTCAATTTTTTTTTTGAAAGGTTTCCACAAAATGGCTACCCATTTCCATGCAGCCGCCCACACATTTAACTGAAGAAGAGTTAGAGCAGGAGTAAACTGCTAACAGTTAATTAACTAACTATTGCAGTCATAATAATTTCAAGTTTTGTTTTATAGTGGTAGTCTAAATGCGCGGGATTTTGAAGATTCGCGTCTATATCAAATCATCCTCAACAAGAAAATGGAAAAGAACAAGAAGATTCTCCAAAGGGAATATCAGTTGTAATTGAATTTTGAGATATCATTAAGCGGTCTAATTGGTTGGTGACATGTGTACTTTTTGGCCCGATGCTTGTTTTCTCCTTCATTTTCTATAAGAAGGATTTCAAGGCTAGAAATATGGGTTAACAAGTTGGAAAGTTTTGGTCGAGTCTAGGTGAAGTTACAAAGCAATCATAAAGTTTGATAGTTATAGAGAAAATGCAAATTAGGTTCTGAGTCATTTTTGTTATAGGTTTTGAATTCATGGAGATATAATGTTGTATAACAGTACTAGCATTTGAATCAAATTGATAAATTCAAGCTCATGTCTCTCCTGTGTACAAGCGTATTTGAATTTTGAATAAAGTGATCAAGGGTTATTTTGTTCATCTCATTGTTGTGGTGTGTGCAATTCTTATTTTAGCTTTGATTCAAGGAATTAATTAAAATGCTTAAATGAGATTGTAGGTTGATACGTTATGTACAAGGATATAATAAGTAGTATTGAGTTAGGGTTACATATTGGTGATATTGTAAGGTGATATTATCAAAGTTCTTATATGCTACGGGTTGAATCTGTTGTAAACCCGTATGTATTTGTGAATTTGACTCCTCCAATGGAAATAAGGCACTGATCTAAGTTGCATATGTTCTTTGTGGTTCAATATTTGTTTGTGTTCACCCAGAGCTTGCTACAAATTGAAATTTAATGAATATATTTTACTTTGAAGTATTGTTGTGATTATCTCACGCTCCAAATGGTTGATAATTATTGATGAACAACCAATTCTATTCAATTTTATCCCATTCTGTTGAGCTATTGAGTGAGATTATCTATTATTGTTAATGTTGTCTATAATTATGGTGCAGAGGTTATAAACACATTAAGGGATCACCCTCCTGGGTCTTGCAGAGCCCAAAGTGTAGGAGGTCCTTAAAATCCTCATCAGTTGGTCCAGGTCCTTCGAACTGCCCTTAATTGGAATTGGCAATTCCATAGGTAGATTAGAAGATCAACCTGGTTGCAGTAAAAAAAAACCGACAGACAACACTTCACAACACTTTTGATCATCACACTGATTTCATCACATGCAACCATCCATTAATGACAACACTTACAAGAATCTCTATTTTGTTGACATCAATGGCAACACCTACAACAAGAAAAAAAAGTGTATTTTGATCTAAGGTAAGGCTAAGATTGAAGGAGGTTTCAAGCTAAAGGGATTTGATCAAAGGATGGTTTTATCTAATCCCCTCTTCTATTTATAAACAACCCAAAATAGCCCTTTCTCACCATTCTAGTGTAGTGATTTTTTCATGCATGAAAAGTGATTCAATTTAGGACCCCTTAGATTAAAGCCCCTTGCATAGTACCTATGTGGTAACATTTCCCCTCCAAACCACATGGAATAATTTCCTTAGACTAAATATTTTAATTTTGATCATAGTTTGTGGGATCAAACAAAATTCAATACCATCGACCTAACAATGCTTCATCGGCAGAACCCCATCACAATCCTGCCGATGGCCTGATGAAAATATCTCACAACCTAGTATTGGTGTAACAATACTCTATCAGGCTGACTCCTAAGGTGCTCTCCCGATATACCAATAGAGTCAAGTTTTCAACAAAAGTAACCATGAATTATAACCATGGGCATGAATGATCGAATGCATAAAGTATATCGGGGGAACTATGGTGCATCGGGGAAACATTATCTGGCATCCCACCGATAGAACGAATGATAGGTGTCCATCGATGGAGAGGGTGGCTATCGGTGAATGAAACGTCTTAGGTCTAAAATTTGCAAATTCTTAACTGTTGATCTTTCTAAATCTAACGGTTATAAGGGGATTCCAGAGGTTTAAGTTGGAAAGCCCATCAATTAGCTTTTAAATCGGATGACTGTGAGTTGATTCCATGACCTAATACACATAAGCCTTTTCAAAGGCTTATTGAGACCCAAAATTTATTTTGGGCCACACAATTAGGGTTGGGCACTATATAAACCACTACTATCACAACTATTGAAAATTGCCGAGGTACTGGGTCCTGTCCCCTAGATTAAATTAAGGAAAAAATTATTGTAAACACAATATGTATAGAAGAATATGAATGTAAAGGAAAATGGATATTAGCAAAACATAAATGTAAATAAAAGTAGTGTGAGTAGAAAATGAATCTAAATTGGTCTTGAACAAATAAAATCATACCCAATTAACATTAAGTTACACTGAGCTTGTACTCATTGCCATTGTCAATATTGAAGGTTACTTTGATGCCTTCTGCAAAAACTCTCTAGCCACAAGGCAAGAGAAGACGGGAAAACCAAGTGTATATTGATGACTTCTTGACAATAAAAAAGAAACGAGCAACTAGTCAACCCTATTAGAACAAAATAATCTTATGAATTGATTTTTTTTGTTTTACTGGCTAATGGATAGTGGACCTAGTTCTATTGAATTGAGATACTACTAAGATGTGTTGACTAGTGATTTTAGACTACCGATATTCTGCTTCAATCTCTATAAGTTACTTTTGTCTTAAATATATTCAAGATAACTCTACGAAAAAATTCCTTGATCTCTTAGAAATTATGCAAATTATTTTGTTAATACTTCTCCATTTTGATATTTTCTTTCAAAAATTCATAGAAATATATTTAATGCCATATTTGAAACTTACATATTTTAATTTTACTAGTTCTGTAATTATAGGATATGATTCCAACAATTGTGAAATGCATTGGCAATATGCTGGATGAATGAAGTAAACTATGCAATTGGCAGGTGTAAAGCCAAATTCCTTAACCCTTGCCAAAATCCTTCTTGCCTGTTCTAAAACATGTGCTTTGGAATAGGGCATGAAAATCCATCTAAGTATAATGAAAAGGAGATTTTTGTCAGATATTATATTATAGTAAGTTGAATGAATGTAAGTAGATAATTTTTTGCATACTTGAAGATGGTACAAAATTTCATGGTCAAGTGAAAGCCTCCCATCAACAAAAAGATCCAAATATCCGTGTATCTATCTCAATCGAGCCTCTAAACCCTTCAGAGCTGTCAAATTTTCCACTAACCTATTATGCACAAAAGTCAAATTTTAGAGTTATGTCACCACTAAAAACAAAAGAAACAGAGCTTTGAAACCAAATCCACCCACAACACAATGTTATAGTGAAAATTTAGCACTTTCTTTCATCTTTGCATATTGGTTTGATGCTTCAAACAATGCATTTCTTATATTGAAAAGTGCATTACTTTATTGAGCTTCTCTTTGTTTCAAAAATAGTTTAATATTATCTACTTAACAGGGCCAACCACGTGAAGGTGGAAGCTCACTTGGCCCCTCCCCCCCTCACATCACTCTTAATTGCCCATACCCGATCATATAACATTAATCATTCATTCATCCATTAATAACATATAACATTCATTCATTCATCCTGCATTAATAATGTTGAATATAACATTCATTCATTAACATATTCACATTCATTCATTCATCCATTAATAACATATAACATTCATTCATTGACATATAGCATTCATTCTTTCAATTTTTACATATTATAAAAAATATGGTTGTCATAATATGATTACAATCACTTTTTTTTGGTTTCTTTTTTTGCAGTTAAAAAAAGATGAAATGGAGTATCGTTTTCTAAATAATTTGTCCCCCCTTTAGTTGTTCTAAGCTCTACTCGTGATCTTAATGTATGCCTAGTCGTGTACTCATGACGTGGACGTCGCTACAAGGGGGGTCTGCTGCAATAGCAAAGAAATGTTAAATTGATATGTTTTATTATTATTGTTACAAGTATTTAATTAATTAAAAGAACATTAGAGTGGTGCTCTTTACCTAATGGGGCCACATCATGTTCCCGATCTTGTCTTATAGCCTCATGCTCAACATGTTGAACACCCTCTGAATCCTGATCTGGAGTTGAAACATGAAAGGTTACATTAATTAATACACCAATTGCAATTAAATATGTTTAAAAGAACATTAAAGTGGTCCTCTTTACCTGACGGGGCCACATCATGTTCCTGATCTTGTCTAGCCTGATCATGCTCAACATGTTGATCACACTCTACATTCTCTAAAGTTGAAACACGAAAGGTTACATTAATTAATACACCAAATGCAATTAAAGATGTTTAATTTTATTAATCCATACTGCGTTTTGTATAGCACATGAATACATCCAATACCGGGATGCACACCATGACTTTCATTTGCAGGTTGTGCTCTACCCTCACCAGGCTACATTCCAATGTCATGTGTAGTATTATCATTGCTTGTCTGTTTAAAACAAATAGGCACATAATTAATTTATGGTGGAAATTAATATTGAATAGATTGCACAAGTATTCAATTTTAAATAAACTTTATTGAGTTTATTTACCTGCGTGTTGGATGCAGTGGAAGATTTTATTTGCCCAGTCAAGACTCTTAGGCATTCAGCCAGGGTTCCATAGCCTTGCTAGAAGGCAATCTTTAGGTCCTCTTCTATGGGCACTATGTTGAATTTAGAGCCCTGCATTTTTGCATAAGATCATGAATTTTGCTTCTATGGTGTGATAAAACCAAAATTGTTTGCAATTTATTATTTGAATGCAATATTTCATTTATTGATACTTACAATTCATGCGGCTAATTTCATATAACCACCAGAGCCAAGTTTGTGCTGCCCATGTTTTTCCAGTATTGCCTTTGTTGCCTTCGATGTGTTGGGTAGCCTATGAAAAGTTTGAAATACGTTAGATTATGTAAAAAGAAAGAGTAATCGGTATATAATTACATTGTTGATAGTATCACATACCTTCCTTGGCCCGAAGGTGTCTTTCCTTTTTTATTTTCAGCCTTCTCCTTTCCATCTTACACTAGGTCCTTCCACTCCCTCTCATGAATCATGGGGGATGCTCGTATTTTTTGTTCGCTAAATGTGACCTATATTGGTCCCTCACATACTTTAGATAGGTACTAGCTTTCTTAAGGATCTTGGTTCGGTTGAATGTTTTATCACCGAAGAGCACAACTAAAAGATTAATGAGCTCATCTTTTAAATCTTGATTTTGTGCATTCCACCATGTATGTATGGTGCGCCTGAAGAGCTCCAATGCAATATCACTTAGATGTTTATAAAAAAAATTATTTCCTAAAAAATGATCATGGGATCATTAGTCTAAAAAGAGTGATCAATAAGTAAATTTCAATTTGATTAGATATAATAATAATTAAAACATTTTAAAGTACCTAGGACCTTCTCTATCTTTATGGGAACGAAATCCTTGGTCACCACAAATGTGAGCAACAATGTTACCGTACTATTAATATGAGAAGATCCAGGAGATGTTGCTAAAACATCACCAGTACTAGTGGCCTTTGCATCCCCAGGTACATGTCCTGGTGCATGTTCTAGCATGTGTTCATTGTCAGAGGGTGCACTACCCGATGCTTGCATGGTATGTGTTGCCGACATATCAATCGACAATATAGGCACAGATGATGGGGTTAGATGATGTGATGTATGCGCAGGAAGATCAAGATCGACACTTGTACCAACCCCTACTCTCGGGCAACACTTGCAGTACCCTGATCATGACCAACAACATCATGAGGACGCAAATAATATTGTAAAAATAACACATATTTTAGTTCATGACATAAAATAATACAAAATATAAAACTATGAATGAACTTATGTTATAATTAAAGATCTCATGATAGCTTACTTGCAAGTTCTATGCTCTCTTAGTCAATATTTTAACCCTTTCTCTTATCTCATCTGTTTGAAGCACTATGAATATCAACTTAAGGATTTCTTCATTGCATTTTTTTTGGGTCTTCCTCATCATATCCATAGGGTTTGCAGAATATGTGATGTCATCATTGTATAATAGTGAATGCACCTCCCTATGGATGCTTTCATGTACTAGTGCTGGTTCCTTTCACCGATCAACCGACTGCGACAAGAATATTAAAAATAATATCAAAATTAACCCAATAAAATTATGAAAAAATATAATAATAAAAAATTTTGCTCGTATCTAATTTGTACAATTACAATGAGGTAAACCTGTCAGGTAGAAGCACCTGAAGATGTATCGCGATCTGTGCTCTGGGCTGGAGCCTTCCCCATACGATCAATGTCCCGCTGTGACAAAAATTAAATATAAAAAAATATTACCGAAATGAAACTAATAGACTTACGAAAAAAAACATAATAATAAAATGGTATATTGGAGTCAGTAATTGGAGGTTGGGTAAAATGGTATATAGTACATACTACCCCCATAGTAACTGTGTTTGTATCTAAGCGATTCAAATTGTAATCGATTAACAACTCTGTTGAGAAATTATGTCTCAACTTCTAGTTTGAAGCCTCATAATTCAAGACTTGGCAAAAAATTGAAGTTCTCAGCCTTTACCACCATACCGCGCCTGGCTTATTTTCTGCCTTTACCACTTTATCATGGCGGTCTGGTCTTCCCCTGGTGGTACAGCGGTGACAGGTTTGGCGGTTACCGCTTTACTGCGCACGATGAGTTTACTCACCGCGGTGGTTGCAGTAGGCGGCTTGCAGCCTGCCTCACCGATCACCACCTTACCACATTCGGCAAAGACCTTCACCGCGGTGGCCACGGTGAAGCTGCCAGCGGTGATCTTGACGGTTAATGCTATACCATGGGCAGTGGGTCCTCTCACCACGGTGGCTGCGGTGATACTGCCTATAGTCGACCTAGTAGTTACCGCCATATCGCAAGTGGTGGGTCCTCTCACCATGGTGGCAGTGGTGAGACTGCTTGCGGTTTGACTGGCAGTTACCGCCCTACCGTGGGGTGGCTTGGCAGTCCCCGCGGTAGCGCGGTGTGACTGCCAGTGGTTTTCTCGGTGGCTTACCGCCACACCGTGGGTTGACTCAAACTTGGCAGTGGTAGCGTGGTGTAAGACTTGGGTGAGCTCGGTTGAGCTCACCGCCATACCACGAGATGTCTTGGTTTGGGCTACGGTAGTGTGGTAGATGGTGAGGTGAGCTCGAACGGGCTCACCGCCATACCACGGCTGGGTCGTGTGGACTTGACGATAGCATGGTGGAGACAAGGAGAGTTCAGATGAGCTCATACCTGGTTTGACCGAGTTGGACTCAGAGTCAAAGTATGATCAACGAATGAAAGAAGGACACGTGGCAGTTTGTCATAAGTTGATTGGCTAAAATCCAAAATAGTAAGAGCATTAATTGCAGGCCGATTTTAGCTGATGACAGGAACCCGATTTGGGTGGTGAAGTTATTGCTGGGTGGCTCGATGCAATATGAGTAGATCGATTTCTTGCTTGAAAGATCGATGCATGAACATGGAAGCCGTGGGATTGGTTGGAAGTGTAAATGCGATGAAGACTTGTACAGTCAATGTGAGGTTGATGCATATGTACGTGTAAGTTGGCAAGTCGATGTAAGAGAAATAATTCTTATTGTATACTTTTGACAGAAGTATTGTAATAGTGAGATAATAACTTGAGTGCTGCTGTGAGCTTATCAGAGAGTGAAGGCTAATATTGTATGTAATATTTTATTTATGTAATACAATTATCTTTGCTTGGTGTGGTGGATTTTTTACCTGAAAAGGTTTTCCCACGTAAATACTGTGTCATCTGTGAATGCTTATAATCTGTTATCTCCTTTATGTTGTATGTATTCATCTCAGTAGTTTTAGAAGCTATTAGAAATAGTTTTTGCTCTTCTCCTCTATTGTATTAGTGTTAAGGGAATGTATTCTGCATTGTTGGGTCATTAGATCCATCCCTGTTTTCCCTTCAAACTCTTCACCTGAAGTTATTGATTTTATCGCACATACGAATACATGGTTTCTCTTGCGTGCCTCAAATATGCAATTGGGTTGCTTATTTGTTGACCCAGGTTGTGTACTATTTATAAACTTTGCAATATTCCCTTATGCTTTTGGCCTTCCATCAATGTACATAGCCACTCCTTTATTTTGATCCTTATCTTTTAGCTATATATAATTTGCTGAGAGTGCATACCTACGCATACTTCGTGTATATCGAACCAACTACATCCAATCTTTGTAATTGTAACAGGGTTCGACATACTCCATCAATTCAGTAATTTTGTCGTAACAAACATTTATGTCATCCATGAAAAATAGGACCAAACCATGTAATGATGATGGTGCTATGCGATATATCCTCTCGTTGACACAAAAATCAATGTTTGTTCGAGGAAGTTCCTTGGGTACCCATTGTTTCCATAGATGTTTGTACCTCAAGGGTACCTCGATGTCGCCTATGCTCTCATCATCATAAGAAAATGACCCCCCTTCAACAAGAAAAAATTCCATGCATTTACAAAATTTTATTCTAATCTTTTGACCTCTAGTTGATCTCCCTCTTTTAAACCTACTACATGTCTCGCTTTCCTCTTCTAGTCCTGAATTTCCCTCGCTCGAGGAAGATAGATCTGAAAAATACCTATTTGGTGGTACCTGCACTCATAAGGATGTTGGATGAAGTTCTTTCATGGTGATGTGATCCCAAGGTGACATTATGATTAATCTATCATTTCATCGCTATAATTTTATAGGTTATAAGGTAATCAAGTCTTGATAGATTGCAAGTTATTGTTACTACCGTCCAAATGTGTCCATCACAAATCAAATCTACTTAACATTTTAACTCCCAAAATTTGTAACAAGTGTTAAATGCGACTATGGTCCACCAGTTACACAACCAAGGCCTCAAACGTATTCTCTAATTGTAATCAAAGGACTTTTTCTCTTCATTCAAGTAAATAAATTTGAAGGGAAACACCACCAAGTGGTTTATTGGACACCTACATGACTAAAAATAGCAGAAAATTTATATTTAATTTCTATATGTCTAAATGGTTAACGGGGAGGGAGTGTGTACTAGGCATGGTTAAGTCATCATAAGTTTATGCTTTGGCAATAAAAATTGTTTAAGTCATCTTAAATCTTCCTATGTCTAGTTTCTAGGAGACTTTTGGTATGTTTTAAGGTAGGATGAGTGGTTGCATCAATGTTCTAGTTCTCTATGACAAGGTTTCAACATCTTCAAATAGTGAAAGTTAGTGCTCATAGTCATTTGAAACAACAACATTTTGATTATGTATGATGGTAGGATTTGATAACTTAAAAGAATTGGCTACCCAACAAACTTAAAGTTAAAAGAAACTTTTTTAGTTTAAGGGGTTAGCACTTTCTTTCATCTTTGCATATTGGTTTGATGCTTCAAACAATGTATTTCTTATCCCACTTCTATCATATTGTATTCCCATCCCATTTCAATTGTTGCAATTGTTGGAGGAGTTGATACCAAAATTTCATATAAAATACCACGTTCTTGAAGCAATTTTATGTGTTTTTACTAATTTTTTGAAGTTCTTTTGTGTTGTATGGATCTGTACAAGCTTGAAATGCTCTGAGATCATTTTTGTAGAAAAATATATGCGCTCCCTTTCATTTTAATTTGTTTTGAAGTGTTAAATCATTGTTTTGTGGGAGAAAACAATCAAATATAGGGACTGCCCTGTTTTGCATGTGTAAGGGTTTGAGGGCTAAATAGAAATGACATCCACCAATCCACCCACTGTCTTGGAACTGTAACTCGGTGGATTGGTGTGCAACATGGTATGATAGAGGTTCATTGCATTTAGGGGTCTGTTAAAGCAAGAAACTTGGCATTGAATTGATTCCCTAGGGTTGACAGGGGCAATTTTCTTATGAATTTGTGGTTGTTAAGTCAGGGTTTATCAATTTGATGGATATCTTGGTAGAGTCATGGTGACACTATTTGATAGTCCAATCTATACTTCGAAACAAAAATATCTCTAACAAATCTAAGAGCTATAATGGGATGGAATTAAAGGAACCTTCATATGAAGGATCTTGTAATGAAGGACCTTTGAATTAAGGTCTTCATTTGAAGGTCCTTCATGCAAAGGTTCCTTTTATAAAGCATTTTGGACATGAAATATTTAAAATAAAAAATACCTTCATTTGAAAGACTTGACATGGTATCATTTTTGAATGAAGGTTCTTCATTCAAAGGTCATGAAGAAATCACCTTCAAATGAAGGTTCTTCATTCAACTAGTATTTTGTAATTTTGGGATTTTGGGATTATTTTTTGCCTCATCCCACAAGTGGGACACACTATCGTGCAATCACTCATTAACAAAGAGATGAATGTGTGATAATAATTTAGGGTTAAAAATAAATCCATTTGAGCCTTTTATAAATGAAAGGAGATTTGATGCAATCATATGCCTTGTTAAAGTTTTAACTTAATAGTAAGGGCATCATGAGTAGTTTGTTGGGCCCATTCAAAAATATCTAATGCAAGGATTGAATTGTCTAGAATGTATCTACTATCAAGAAATCCAATTTTTTTACCTTTATGACTATATTTCAAGGAATATGTTTAATTGTGATGGCAATGATATTGACAAATATTTTTTAATCTAGGTGTTGAGAAGCATAATTGGCCACCATCCTAGGAAAGATTCTTCATTCTCACTTTTAGGTGTTAAAATTTAACAATACCTTGATTGATGAAAGAGGCCAAAGAGCCTTTCTCCATAGTATCCAAGTACACATAGCAGTGGTCTTCTCTTATACGGTTGGACATGATTTAAAGAACTTAGCTAGGAATTATTCATTTAACCTAAGGTTTTCTCATAATACCATCATTGGAAAAGTATGATGAAATTCTTCTATTATGAAGAATTTGAGTTCTTCAAAGATTATATTCCTCTATTCATAATTTTTAAGGGTTGTGTGTGGGGGAGGTTATCACTACCAAGAAGGGAGGATACCTTTCCTTGCATATGTTTGTGGTGGAGGTATTAAAGAAGAATTGTATGCCTCTATTTCCATTCATTAGATCTAGCTTAGCCTAACATATACTTGGGCTCCTTTGCCCCTATAAACTTCCATTTTTTTGAGTTTATTTTATGTAAGCGTAATTCCATGCTATGTTGAAATATAAGAGATGGAGGAGGCCAAAAGGAAATAACCCCTTTTTAGTTGTACGTTATAATTTTTTCTTATTGTTTTATGTTTTTAGCAACTTTGTGGACATAAGATTTGAGGTAGGTCGTACAACAAAGAATAACATGTTCTCACCAACAACCAAGATGTGGGTAAATTATGGGAGTTTTTCCAAGACCTGAGGCTAGTCGATAAAAATGTGAAAGACTAAGCTATTTTATTTTTTCTGTCTTATCTTATACCATTTTACGAGAATGGGGGTGCTAATGCACGCGAAGATCTTTGGAAACTAGGCATGAAAATTGCAGGTTAAAGAGAATGGGGATGCCAAACTTACAGTACTCATTGTCCCTTGGTCATCAATTTTCCCTGAGTTCCCTCAACCTCGTCCTCGGCGCTGGTATTGACCTTGTTTTCACTCCATACTCTTCCTCAGTGCTGGTATTGACCTTGTTTTCACTCCTCCAAACTCTTCCTCGGTGCTAGTATTGACCTTTCACTTCTCCAAATCGATGAGCTACAACTTGGTTTTGTTAAGTTTTAGAGTATGTTAATTAAATTTAAAATTATGGCACCATTTAGCTAGGTTTTAATATTCTACAATATAGTTAAGTATATATTAGCTATATTCCACAATTCCTCCAATCAAAACATTCCAGCTCAAGAACCTTTACAACTCATGTTTTTGGGCCCACCATCTCCTGCATCATCAAAGAAATCCACCCGTCAAAATTCCCTTGATATCACGATCGTTAACCATCTTGCAAATCTTGATCACGTAATAGCGGGCAATCGTAGATCTTGGTCTTCAGCGAACTTTCTCGTTCAGACGGTTGAGAACTTTGACCTTAAAAGTCAAGCACCTTTTCTGTTGATATTAAAACATCTCCGTCGATTTTAAGCATGTGCATTTTAGATCCTCTTTAGTAGCTTGCCAATTAATATATTAAGGTCGGGTTAATATATTAAAACATTCATAATGTTATTTTGGCATCTCTGAATGTGACAGATGGCGCCTTCCCGTGATATCACAATCAATACAATATTTCAGAAAAGGGCTTCACGACATTGCGGGGACCTGTGAAAACCTGACATGTAACACATCACTGGCACAAAAGAGGACCCGCCTAGGGTGACAATGATACCCATAATTTGTTCATAAAGACATGACCACGAGGACATTAGAGCTAGGAAAAACTTAGGGAAAAGATAAAAGGTCAACCCGACATGAAAATAAAACCTAAGGATATAACACAATCCCCTTTAACGATATAACAACCCTCAACCCATTTTTACTAAGGCCCAAAAAGTAACGATGAAACAGAACCAACGTAAGGCTTAGCATAAAAAGATTGCAAATGGAAAAACCCTAAAACCCCAAGCCATGAAAACCTGACAGAGAGTAAGATTAACTGGATACAAACAAAATAATTTCACTAAGGAAAATAATTTTGTCAAGGCTCACTTTGAAGTGCTATCAAATTCTTTGTAGTTTTTACATTGGAATACAAATCATATTTAATTTCATGCCAATATACTTCTTTCATAAAGATATTTGTTTGATTTTTCCTTGCTATTTTCATCTTAAAATTTTAAAAAATGTATTCTATAATATAGAATTATTTTCAAATTGGGACAAAAAGGATTCTAAGAGATATATTTAATCATAAATTTTACCATAAAAAACCTTTACAATGATTACTTTATGCATTTTAAAGGCCTTTACACCCCAACCACCTCTACAACTGACTTTTTAATCTCTTATGATCACATGAAACATAAAACACACTAATTTCAAGGTTGTTAACATCACTATTGAAATGTTTTAATTTTTTGACCTTTCAAATGTATTGAAACTCCTAGGACACCTCTAAGACCATGCTAGTGGCTTGATAATAGCATTATTATTGACATGACACTAACCTTGCACCCTTTTACATGTAAATTCTCTAATTTTCCTTAAAAAGGCTACAAAACTCTTTAGTGCAAGACTCAAACTCATAACTCAAAACTTCACCTAGAACATGAATAATGGTCTTGAGTGACCTTATTCACAATAAAACATTAATGTTGAAATGCCCAAACCAACCTATTGACCTCCCTAATTATCATCACATGATTAAGCATAGAAGATGAGGTGTAGGTGCTCCTGCACCACTACCCCATCCAAAATTTGCTCACATTACACAAAGCTACAATTTTCGTCCAAGATAAGCCAATCAAATCCTACCTTATGTGTCCTAGTAATCAAATTGGAGATGATCCTAAAAATGACATTGCGAAGGGTGATTGGTTTAAAAAATCTAAACGACTTTGCAATTATTTCACTACTACAATCAATGTGTCATCTTTCATAAAATTTTCCAAAACACTATTCATTATGATCATATGGAAATTTTTAGGAGAGCTAAAATAGTTATAACACCATGAATTAAAATTAATCATTAAAAAGTACATCATGAATTAATTATGTAATGGCATAAAAATTAAAAACATCATGGATTAATTATGTAACCACATAAGTCAAATATAATTCTATTAAGAAATTAATATCAAATAGATAATACAATCGCATAACTCATACATTTCAATCTCATTGATCTTCTTCTTCATCCAACTCTTTGTCTGTATCATCCAATCCAGATTCGACATTGTAAGGATTGGTCATATCATCATCATCGTCATTGATATCAGTTTCGATAATGTCATCATCCACACATATATCATCTTCATGAACATTAACTCCTACACCATCATGATCTAGTTCCTCATCTTTGACATCTTCGTCAGGCACATCATCAACTAAATATTGATCCTAATCATCATCTACATCATCTTCTAGTTCTTCAATATCTTCTTCTTCCACTACATTATACTTTATCGACCTTCCTCTTGGATCATGTCTAACAACAAATGACCAACCCGGTTTAACTGGAACCTCTGAGTAAAATACCTGCTCACATTGGCTTGGAAGAACATAGGGCTCATCTCCAGCTCGCTCGATCGACCTTGTATTAACCAAGGTAAATCCATTATCATGTTCAATAACAATTCTCTCAGGATCATTTTCATTCAATCGTAGTCTATACCATAGGATGACGAACAAAACTAATTTGAAGGACTTATAGTCACACTCAAGTATATCATCTTCTGGATGTATGCTGCTTCTAGATGAAACATTAGTCACTTGAAAGACTGTAATTATCCAAGAATCACAAGTTTTCTTCGTGTCATCCAACTTTTTGATTCAAAATTTGTGACCATTGCACCACATAGCCTGTGGTGTTTCACCTACAATATGTCAAACATGTAAAAATTATTGCAATATCGTCAGTTGTTAAACATATTTATTCTTGACCGAATGTATGCAAAGAAAAAAAATCTCGACATATATATACATCAATATAATTGAAAATAATTAAATAATATGGGTGATTAATATATTTATACGTACCTATTTATCTCTTAAACCATATGCTAAATCAATTTCCCTTGGTGTAACATTGGAATCTCCATTACGATGAACTTATTTAACCAATGAAGCCACACCTTCCCATGTTAATGCGTGACCAGATTGTTGACATCGTTCAATCCATACAGTCATCCAATCAAGATTGTTTGCGACGTACAAATGTAGTGCATCCCACTCTCGACCAACTGTATAAAAAAAAAATGAAATTGAAAAACAACGTATAATTAGTTAATTACCATGATATACGACCTTAATTTATAATTGATGTATATTGAAGATTAATAATTAAATAAGTACAATATACATAAAAATCAAATGTAAAATGTATTGTAATTAATCTCCATGACCATCTTATAATTACTTGTCACTTTCCTCAATCTAACTTTCCCCATCAGGTACTCCCCTTCAAATTTGTTAATGGAGTTGGGATCCCAAATGCGATCTACATGGATCTTTGTTGCAAACTTAGGAAGATATTCAGAAATGTACACCATGGTCTGGTATACCATATATCCCTCCATCATAGAACCCTCAGGATGTGCTCTTTGTCTAACCAAAGCCTTCAAAAATGTCAAGTGCCTCTCAACCATCCACATTGACCTTGTGTGTACAGGTCCACACAATTCAATCTCCTCAACTTGGTGTATGAGTTAGTGTTCTTGTGCATTGAAAAATGTTGAAGGTAGAAAATTTTGCATTTCACACATTAGATGAGGAATTTTTCTCTTCCAATAATTTATATCTTCTTTATGGATTCCTTTAGATGACAGTCATCTACAATTGATTCAAGGCACAAATATATTAATGAGATTTAACAAAAATATACAATATATTACATAACAAGTAAAACAAATGGTAGTTATAAGATCTATACAATGAATTGAACAAATATCGCTACTTACCTCATGTATTTTCCAAGATCATATATAACTTGCTTGACATTGTTGTCAAAATTCTTTGGGAGAGATAGAGGTAGAACGTACTGCAACAATTATAAAATGATCTTTTCATTATTTTTCCAAAAGTAGTAAACATAATACACTGAAAAGTACATGCAGTATACAAATATATATATATATATATATATATATATATAATATTTCAGAATAATTACCTTAATAAAGGTATGCCAATCATGCATTTTCATCCCTGACCCAAATTCACCTTTCTTTGTTATGCTATTGTTTATGTTCGCAACAAATCCTGTGGGAAATCGAATTTTTCGTATGACTTATTTTATAGCATTGCTTTGTTGCTCCGTTAATAACCAAGGAAGAGAACTTATATTAATTTGGTCTCCATTGCTATTTAATTGAATGACATTTTCATTGCATGATTGGCTTCCTGAATGTCACTACAAATTTTGACAATTTTTTCTTTGTCATGCCTTCCATCCAATATTTTTCATAACGTTTCTATTATAATCTTTCCAATATGCATTGTATCAAACAAATGCACAATTTGTAGCTGCTCATAGTATGGCAAGCTACTAAATTTTCCGGGATAACTTTTCAGTCCCTGTGGAAGCCGACCATTAATGCCTTGACGACCTTCATGAAGCATATAAGTTAAACAAATTAACAATGACAATCATTGTCAATTACAACATGAGTAAACACAACACAATATAAAAATATAAATTCCAAACATATCATATATGATAGATAAATAATTTGATCCGATGTATAACCTTGATGATTAATTCTATTATATTCCAACTTCCATAGGTGAGGTGTTCTTTTTGGTTTTGATGTAGTCTCTTCTTTCCCATTGAAAAGATGTTTTTCAATTGTTCGATACTTATGATTTATGTGGAGGAAGTGCCTATACTCATCAAACACCTACTTTCCTAAACTTGTTGAACGATGAGATTTCATCTTTGAACCACAAATTGGACATGCACATTTTCCCTTTGTTTGAAGACCTACAAGATCATATATAATTTTATTAAATATGTCAATTTTTATAATTTTATATAATGAATAGATTATTTAAAAAACATGCATGATATCTACTTCATAAAATTAAATATCATTAAAGTGCAGTTGAACATTATAACATACCACAAAAATGTGTTAGCCCTGGGGCATCATGAATTGTCCATACAAGCATTGCATGGAATTGAAATTGTCTTTGTCCTATTGGTCTAGGTACGTCATACATAGTGATGCCATTCCATAACTTTAGTAACTCGCCGATAAGAGGCTCGATATATACATTCATATCTTTAACCTGTTACTTACCTAGTTGAATGAACATAAACATTACATAATTATTATAACCATTTTATTGCAATATATATAAATTAATGTACATGACTATTAAATGAAAAAAATATGTCATTATGCAACAAATAAGACAAATGAGATGCTACTACGTTAAAGAAAATTGATGTAAACAAATATCTGCAACAATCATTTCCAACATTATGTGCTCCCTCTTTATTGACATCCATGGAGGAATGTTATTGTTGATAACAAAAACAGGCCACACTAAGTAAATAGATCTCAACTCTCCAAATGGATTGACACCGTTTGTTGCCAATGAAAGCCTGAGATTACGAGGTTCTTCTTTAAAGTGTGGCCATTTTTCCTCTATGTCCCTAAATGCAGAACCATCCATAGGCATTTGAAGAATGTCATCTCCACTTCTATTCCGTGCATAGTAATCCATAAATTGTTCTAAGCTTTCACACCTAAATAATCGTTGCATACATGGAATAATGAGAATATAACAACGAACCTTGCAAAACACCTTTTTTGTTAGTTGATCTGTTTGATATCTACTAATATGACATTCCAGACATTCTGTTGGAAATTCATGTTGTTTATGATATATAATATGATCATTGGGACATGCATCTATTTCTTGATACTCCATTCCAATATCTTTTATAATTCCAAATAAATTTCGGTATGAGCGAGGTAAAATATTTGATGGTGGTAGCAAAAATTCACCAATCAATCTACAAAAAAATAATAATTTGTTAATATAAAGAATATTAATGGTACATATTTCATCCTTTATTTACTAGTGATGAACTAACAACAATTAAAATAGATGAAAAAAGATGACATATATGACATACCTTAACATCCATAAGATTTCTATGTTGGATAAACCATTCATAACTTCAATTTCACCGGAAACAATACAATAGAGAGAAGAGTTTTTTGGGAGCCTTCATAAAGGGGCTCATATGCCTTCTCAAGTACAGGTAAATCATGAACATCATCAAAGTCATCTCGATCATCATGATCCACTGTGCCCCTAAATGTGTCATGGATCAATGTATTTGTACCATCATCTTCAACTATGTTTTCTAGTACATGATCATCTTCTTCCATAGGATCATTAACTTCATCTTCGATATTCATAGCTCCATGTTCCTCCACTTGCAAAACCAAATTCTCTGGGTCGTGATAATCCATATCATGTGCCCTTGGGAGCCCCACCTTTATAATAATGATAGACACAAATAAACCATGATCATGAGCAAGTGATTTTTTATATATATATATAAAATGTTAAAACGATATAAATATTTACAAATTCAATCAATATAAACACATATAATGAACAGCTTACCAATGGACGATAATCATGCCCCCTTTCAACGTGACCATGCTGCCTACAATGTTTCTTAGCTATTGTGATTAAAAGTCTTCTCATCTTAAAGCCCTTGCAATTATTGCAAGGACAATAACATTTCCCATCACCCTTTCTTTTCAATCTAGCCCACAATCTAGCAACTGTCTCTTCATTTTGTTCTGGACTAATATTATCTGACATGATTTTTCTTTACCAAGCTTGAATATTTAGATCTTCAAAAAATATCAAACTCACATTCCAATAATTTTTTAATCATAGACAGGTAACAAAATCTAATAATTCTGATATTTTATACCAAAATTTTTTGGCATGCAACCAACCCTTCAAAAGAGAAGATAGTCTGAAGTTAATGACCCCAAAAAACACTTTAAAATGCTAATTCCAGAAATTATTAAATTATGATTTTACTATGATTTCCAACCGCTAGACTCCTAAAATCAGGATATTGAACTTGCACAACAAAATCTGAAAATGAAATTCTAAAAATGCACAAGTCTAAAAATGAAATCTGATGAGATGTTGCTTTAAAATATGATTTTCAAACTTGGAAGTACAAATCTGACTTCACAAATGAATTCTGGAAATAAAATAGTATGGCATAATAAAGAGTTTCATTTGAAGTGGACCACCCTAATATATGCCTTGATAAAGTTAAAATATCTATGAATTTTATCTACAATATAGCTTGCATAGTCATTAGTATTATTCAAATCCCTGCTTTGGATATCAATAGGCAACACCATTAGATGGCCTCCTTGAAAGTTCAATCCATTAAGGGAATAATGAAAGGGTCTTCCTTAATAATTACATCCATTTGACAAAAAATAGTGTATGGCTGAATAAGGATGATATCATTTTGAAAGGCTAAAATGATTGTTGAGACTGATCCTAACATATTTATGTTGAATACAATACATACAAACAATCTTGTATAGACCTTCACTTCCACACTCTAGAAAAAATTGTTTTGTAAGGACAACACTTCATTTGCCTAGTTTTGTAGGTTAAGCTAAATCTTGTTCTCACAAGCAACTTCAAATGTCTCATACACTTCCATCT
The DNA here is from genome assembly GCA_007115665.2 of Sequoiadendron giganteum. Classification (NCBI taxonomy): domain Eukaryota; kingdom Viridiplantae; phylum Streptophyta; class Pinopsida; order Cupressales; family Cupressaceae; genus Sequoiadendron; species Sequoiadendron giganteum. The sequence continues at coordinate 380,097,628 of CM021104.1, forward strand.
ACTTATGAAGCAAGCCTCTATCTAAATTGAATTCACCATTACAATAGTGCTTCAAAATATCATAGGGCCATCCTCTAGTTTTATATGTCAAATCTATTGCCATTTGTATTGAATTTTCTTCCATCCATGTAATTCATGTCTTTGGTCACAATGTTTATTCTAGAATCCATATACAACTTCCTCCCTCGTATTGACATAGAATCAGTATGGAATATTATCTTGACTTTTAAGTTAAATATTAAAAATTGGCTAGAGATAATACTATGCAAAGGAGAATAAGAATAAACCCCAACATTATCAACAATTGAAATAGATAAGGGGTCACTCTATTCCACACATATTCACATAGACAATGAATATGATATTTGGGGTTCCTACTCTTACTATTTTTTTGTTTATTTATATAATAATAAGGTTGCACTACAATATCTTTGTTCTCTTTTTATCTGCTCTAACTCCTATTTCCTCTGATACATTCAATCATACTAGTATTGTGCTTCCTATAAGAACATTATATCATGGCTGAATGAAAACAATGTTCAATGCCATGAGGCCCAAATGATATTCATGCATTGGTCTTGAAATGTCATAAAACTGAGACTAGTCATTGTTATATAGTATCAAAGTTTCATTGATACTATTGGTCAATATGATTTCTCATGTGAATTGATTAAAGATTGATAACCTATATATTCATAGGGTCCAATCATTATGTTTGATAGTGTATTGGCCAGTTTACTGTCCAATGCTATTTGTAAAATAAAATATAGTAAAATATAAAAAAATGATCTTTTCTATCTATTCCACTGCAAATAATAAAGACTGTAGAATTTCTTTCCAATTTGAGTGTTGGAAGTCTTTATTATTTTTAGTGGAGTAGATAGAAAAGATCAATGTTTTATATTTTAATATATTTTATTTTTCATTGTATTTGATCAACAAATATAGTTTGATGATGATTCTTTAACAAGTGCTACAATATTAGTATCCTGGGGTATTATATATGCAGATATAAACTACATTTGTATGATGCTTGATGTTATGCCCATGTCCACTAGTTATCACCATAATTGTTATTATTATGTATATGCAATATAGGGATACTATAGAGGTAAGGAGCAATGAGCAAAGAGAAAAGATTTAAGGAAATGAACTTCAAAGAAAGGCATGACACTTTACTATAGATTCCCAAAAGGAGATCACAGTCATGACTATTCAAATAAACAATGATTAGTCCATGTCATAACCATGAAGGGGGCATTGAAATTAATAATAACAGTGATAGGGTAGTATGATGAAATTTAAAAGATACATAAAAAAAAGTAACTGAGCAGTCAAGAGGGATTTTAAAACATCATAAATCTTGTCAAGGGTTCATTTTCTTCATAGTAGTATGGTAAAATAATAAATATTTTCATCTCACAAAGTTTCAAAAGAGGAAAACCTACAAGTGTATTAAGGAGTGCATGGACAATATCTCAAGGAGCTACCACAATTAATTTCTTCAAGTGTTATGCAAGGCCATTGAAATCAAATGAATAAACTCACGCATAAGCTAAAAGACAATGGATAGTCAAGTTGCTAGAGGGAAGGTATCACAAAGGATATGGGATCACTTTCAATAGAGATGATGATGTTTCTAAAGGATCTCCCATTATGTCTATTAAATACATACAAAGATATGATAGTCATATGTCATTGTCAAAAAGTATCAGAGGTTTTGAATGATCTTGCATAATAGGAAGGAGAGGACAACATTTACACTAAAGGAGTTTATATAGTCCATAGAAGAAGGTCATATGATTTCCATGATAAAATATTGAAATAAGTTGCATACTTTACAATGAAAACCATGAAAAAAAAATCCTATAATGCACTTTTACATTTTTTGCTTCATTTTTTCTAATAAGGTCAAATACTTTCTTTTAGTGTCTGAATCTACCACATAGAGATTAAATATGCTTACTCTAAAATAAAGTTGAATTATATAAACAATAGTCAGATGCCTCCCTTAACATAAAGGACAATCTAAAGTACTAAGGAATTTTATATCCTTTATAAGAGATTGCTTTTAACCAGTTAAAAACTTGAGAGGGTAATACATAGGTTGCAAGGAAAGTTAAAAATTTATCATAAGTAGCTCAATCCAAAAGGAAAAAATCAAGCATGAAAAATCATGAGTAGGTTGACCAGCTTCACTAAAAGCACAAGTTATTTTTTATAACATCTTACTTGGATATTACTTGATAAGGTAAGGAGTGCTCTTTTCCACTCAGTTTCATATGGTGGCATATCTACACACAAATCACCAAATCATCAAATAACTAAATAAATTGTATTACTTAATAAAGCTATTACAACATGCCATTCATGTCAAAATAAACTCTTCTTACCACAAAAATTTTGGTTTCCAATTTGACAGGTTCATCTTTTGATTCCTGTATCAACTTTTAAAGGAATTTGGCAACTTATACTTCTACATGAGGAGACAATTTCATCTTGTAAATTGTTCCAAAGTACAAAACAAATAGAAATCATATAATCTACATGATAGTTATAGCTTGCTAGCTGTTTGGCAACATCTAAAATTTTTAATTGAACTGAGAAAAATAGAGAGGCCTTGACCTTCATTTTTTCATTTTTTAGTTTGTTGCTCTAAATATCTCACAATATTTAGAAATTAGTTTCTTTCTTTCTTTCTTGTTCAAATAAAAAATAGATACATTTGTATAGAGTCAAGATGAATTCAAGAACTCTAGGTAACATATATACCATAACTGCTTTTATAAGACACTGGCATCTAAGGTCTAAAATCTATTTCTGAAACTTGGCAAAGGGAAAAATACATCTTTATGAAGTAGTCTTCAAAAATATCATAGCTAAATGGCTCTAACTATCCACTATCAAACATTCCCAATTCTTTGTTCAACCCTCTAGGCCTGAATCTTGATAGCTATTTCACTATGTAGCTATCCATATGCATTTGATATTATCTAGTTATGGATCCCATATCTATTGAAAATTGATCATTAGGGTTAAAATTGAAACCTTGCAAATATAATCTTTGTCCAAATCCATCAAGAATTTTCCATCAATTATAAACAATTCCCTTATAAAGAATTTGTGAAGTCAAGTCTAAAATTTGGAAATAAAATTCTGAAAATGCACAAGACTAAAAATGAAATCTGATGAGATGTTGCTTTAAAATATGATTTTCAAACCTGGAAGTACAAATCTAACTTCACAAATGAATTATGGAAAAAGACAATGACTACCCTCAACCTGGCGATATCTTCTTGAGTTTTTTCTGATTTTTCCCAAGAAAATCATCGAGCAAAACACTGTCGCAATAAATAGTCGAGCTCAGTTTTTTTTATGTCGGCCATAATTTAACTTATCAAGTTCGTCGAAATTTCGACGCAAAATAAGGTTTGTCAAAATTCCGACGAATGTCGGGGATTAAATTTAAAAAAAATGAAAATTTCACATTGAATATCACAAGTACCCGACGATACATCTGATTATCCAACTTTCGTCAAAAAAATTTGTCGGATTTTGCAATCAAATGAGTTAGTGCACGAGCACAATAGACATGTGGCTGTAGAGCCCCACCATTTGGTTATTAGGTACACACTTGCCAACATGGCAATTTACATCTGTCAAGGTTTAGCCTTTCATGTATGGGACATTATGGCCCACCACACTCTATGGGGCTCGACCTCAAGACCTTGGATCTAATACCACTAAGGCCCAACCACTACACCAAAAGATCGACCTAGTAGTGAGGGCAGCTACCCACGGTGTTAAGGGAGAGGTTTGCATCCCACCGGCCTTGGAGGTGAAATCATAGAAGCCAAAAGCACAATGGACATGTGTCTCTAGAGACCCACCATTTGGTTATCAGGTACATGCCTACCAACATGACAGGTTACGTCCGTCGAGGTTTAGCCCTTCATGCATGAGACATTATAGCCCACCATGCTCCACGAGGCTCGACTTCAATACCTTGGATTTGATACCACTATAATTTCCCTTTCCAAAAATTATATCTATTTTACAAATAAAGATTATTTCCCTTAAATATGCAATTTGCAACAAACAATGAAATCGAGTATGAGATAAACTTCACCAAAATGAGCAAAACCAACACAAAAAGGTATCAAACTGAAGTGTGATGATATATGAATGGAAATACAATGAAATTACATATGATTTACTATCGTAAACAATAGCTAACAACAAACTATAGATACAAAAAAAATACATAGAAAAAACCCTGTGAATTCAAGCCAAAATATGCACCCAGCTGATGCCAAACTCAACACAACTCCACAAACCAAAATTTGCAAATCTCAGAAAAATAATTACACCAAGATATGTTTCTGATGCAAGAATATTTTCTGCAACCTACAACAATAACAAACTGAAACATTCAATTACACTTCTATACTAAACAACTCTTACAATATTCACAAATAAAGCTCTAAACTATAACTTTGCAGCACACTGTTAGACTATGTATGAATCTATCCAAGTGGAGACCATTAAAACCACTGCCTTCAAGCCTCAAACTCCTTAGTTTATCAGCCTAGGAGTTCTTCCTTCCTTGGTTTCTCAGCCTCAAAAGAATAACAAAACAACATTAGCAAAATCAATGAATGAATGAGTCAAAAATCAGAATTTTTCCTTTAAATGAAAACCACATGCAAATGGTAAGTTGGGTGCCCAAACATCATGCAAAAATGGTAGGAATCTTACATGTTATGATTTGTATCCCCTTTCCCAATTGGCCTCCATGAAATTTCCCCAAAAAATTGCTTTTAAATAAATAAATATGGTTTTTTAGCCAAAACATGCTCCAACAAAACCCACACCCAAGTATGGGTGATAAATAATTAAAATATCCATTTGATGATTAAATCTTATTTTTATTTAATCCAATCATCAAAAAGGATATTAATTCCCCGATCAACCAACAGTCCTGATTTACTATATTTAGACAGCTAGACTTACTATAAATAGTAAGCGCTAATTTTAGAAAGGGGACACGACAAAATCTCCTATAAATCCTTATGCACCAATGCAACTCCTAAGTGAAATTTCCACCAAGAAACTAATTTAGCTTCATCCACAGTCTTCAACCTTCATTGGGTTTTTGTCCAAGAAGGAATTGCAAGCAAAAGCTCATACAAGAAGTGTTGTAGAAAAATGATCTAATAAAACCCCAAATAAAAGACAGAGCTTGCTTCTTATACCAAACATGAACCACAAAATCCAATGCACAATTTGAAGGGAATATTAATTTTCAACTATATTTTGAATTCCCATTCAAAATTGTTTTCCCAAATAGCTTGTCAAGTCATGCTTGAATTAAGACCTATCATACCTCTATTGTAACTGCCATGGAACTTACTAATTTTAGCAATCGACCATCTCATGAGAATCCCAAGGAATCCAATGCATCATTTGGAGATATTAAAATATTTAAATGTCCCAAGATAGATTTGAAATATTAAATTCCATCAGGGACATGGATAAATATTAAAATTATTATTTCTCTATTAATTTACCTTAGCCTAGGAAACATTGGAATTGGGCTATTTGTTGCATGAATTAATTTAATTTAAAAAGGGGGACATGACTCTAAATAGTCAATAGATTAAATTTGCTCTTATTTTTTTTTATCTCTAAGGAGCAAAGGGGTTTTGTGCAAAATAAATCATAGATGTTATTTTCGCTATGAACATGAGATAATCTACTCCTTGCAAGTTGATACTAAGAGGAAATGTATGCTTCTCAAATATATATTTCTAAGGTGTATAATAGAGTGAACTAGAACTTCCTCAATTGGATGTTGGAGAAATTTGGGTTTATCTCTAATTGGAGAACTCAGATCAAAGTTTGCTACTCTTTGACTAGTTTTTCTATGATGGTCAATGACTCAACGAAAAAATTCTTCCAATCTTATCAAGGTCTTAGACAAGGTAATCCATTGTCTCCTTTTTTTTCATTATTATGCTGAAATCCTAGGTAGGTATATTGAATCTCTAAAGACTAGAGGATCCTTAAAAAGATTACAGGCTTCTTCCATACGAAAGGTTTTTTTCATCTATAATTTCTAGATGATTATTATTATTTTTTGCTTAACCTTCTATCAAGAACATGAAATTACTATGAAAATAAAATTTCTAGATGACTCCTTAGTGATTATGAGCATGCATTGAGTTTAACTGATTAATAGAAAAAATAAAAAAATCTTTCAATTTAATATTAATAGCTAAGAATAAGAATTTCTTTGTAGATCTTGGTCTTTTAGGAGAGGATCCCTTCTAGATTCCTCCTAGAGTTTTTATGTGTTATAAAGAAGAAATTAGAAGAAAATTTGTTCTCCTATCTTGGAAAGAATTAATAAAACCTAGATGGTTGGAAGGAGAGATGGCTCTCCTCTATTGGTTGGTTTGTGTTTGTAAAAGAAAAGTTCCAAGTTGTTTGTATTTATAGATTCTCCCTCATGCTTATCCCTAGAAGCACTTATTTTCAAAGTTACTATGGCTATGCAAAATTTACTTTGGAGAGACACTAGGAATCAATTCAAATATCCCTTTGTCTCATGGATTGAGATATGCATAGGAAAAAATAGAGGTGGTATTGCCCTTAAAGACACTAATTTCTTGAATCAAGCTCAACTAGCTAAGTTGACTTGAAGATTCATTAATGGAAAATAGGCCTCCTAGATCAAGGTCCTCAATGACAAATATATATACGGTGAAAACCCACTTTTCTTTCTTTGAAGGGATGATCTTACTAAAGGATAATTAGTTTGGGAAGGAATTAAGGGAGTTAATAATTTGATTAGTCGACTCAACTTCTATATTATTCAAAAATGTAGAAATGCTTCCTTTTGGGATGATAATTATATTTTTGACAAGCCCCTCAAAGAGGATTTGGATCTTCACCCTTTGATGTCTATTGTAAAAAAATCTAGAGTAATATGGTTAAGGATTGTGGGGAAGTAGTAATGGAAGAGGTGGTTCTTCTAGAAATTGGAAATATATTCACCAATTCCTTGATATTTAAAAGGACTCTAGAATGTATCATACTACTCTTATCCAAAGTTTTAGGCCTATATGAATCAAGGATGATGATATTTTCATTGGTATCAAGAAGGGATGGGAATCTACTCTATCAAGGAGGATTACATTAAGCTTATTCCTCTTGTTAAGCCTTCTTATTTTTGTTGGGATAGTATTTGACATTTTAAAACTTGGTCCAAAGAAAAAAATATTTGGCTATCCTATCACTCTTGGATGCTTGTACTTTGGACCATCTTCAAAGAATAAACATTTTGGGTCCTATCCTTGCATTCTATGCATGAGTCACAAAGAAGTTTGTTCTCATCTAATTCTCTATTATAATTTTATTAAAGGTATTTGGAATATATTTTTTGACAACTTTAATCTCATGTGGGTGTTCCATAATTCTTTAATGGATAGTTTTGAAGCTTGGAGATGTAATAGCTCTTAATATAATTTAATAATTATGAGAAATAGCTACAAGCCTTATAGTTTGAAAAATGTAGATGGAACATATAACATAATTTTCGATACCAAGGTAAAGAATCTATATCAAATCTAGAAAAAAAAAATGGAGGCTTTCTCTTGAAGCTTTATTCCATTCATCATTAAATTTAAAGAGGTTAATCGTTTTGAGTTTTTAATTCTAAGAACTACTTTGAAACTAATATAGATATCTTAAATACATTTATCTTTGAGAGATATTAATCTTGAATTATTTTATTTATTTAAGAATTATTTATTGTTCGATAAGAGATACAAGATGATGAAAACCATGGAATGTTTGAATTTTTTTTCATTTACCGCTTTTGGTTTTCCACATTCATTCTGCCATGAATCTCTACAGATTCCATCTACTATTATGGTTCTTTTTGCTCTGGAAAAGATATGTTCATTATAGTTTTGCAATTAAAAGTGTTGCGTTAGGCACATAATTGCAGCTCTTCCCCTCCGCCTTGCTGCAGTCTTTAGCAATGGTAAGGTTCATTGGATCACCATTTACAAATGTGTCTTGCACCTTTCTTGAAGCTCTTGCGGTTTATTGCACCTTTGTTCGTGATGTTGTGGCTGACACATGGACCTTGCCCCCAAATTCACAGCTTTCTTTAATGGACCCGTATCCTCTTTCATACTATAAACTTGAAGTCCTACATAAAACTCCACCATAAGATTTCTGTCATATCAAACTCACCTCATTTAGACAAATCAAATCTTCCAGTGTGCTCTTCAAAGACATTCTCTTTGAACCTAGTGCTATCAACCAAATATAATGGTGTTTGTTCTATTTTTCTATAATTGATCCGTCACACTGATCTATTTGTTCTATTGTTCGACAATTGATCCATCACACGATTCTTGTATACTTGAGTCAGATAGTTAAGGTGAGGCAACATGTTTTCTGATCATGGAATGTCACAGGCTCGTACAAATTTGAGAGCCATCTTCAATTAATGATAAAGATAAAACTGACATAGAAGACTGATTTACACAATTAGAATGTACGTAGCAGAGATTTATGGGAATAGATTGAAATTGCCTCAGGGGGCCTTTAAAATAAATTAAAATGCAAAATGCAAATCACTGAAACATATCACAAATGTTGGGAAAGCGCCCTCTAGTTAGAGGGTGAGAATCCCATATTAGTATAGTCTATTTGTTCCCCTACCAACATTACCATAAGTTTCAGGGTCGCGCCTTGCAGACCTTCACTAGATCGTAGTTGTTGCCAAGTGGTGCAGTACAAGTTTCTAATTGCAAGCATTTTAAGTCAAATGGTATATGGTACTAACAGTATTCCTACAACATTTGATGGATTTTTTTTTTGTATTTTCAAGTTTTTCTTTTAGATTAAAATTTTGATTGGGCCCTGTCCACTTGATAGTTTGAGGTTCAGCGTATTGTGCCAAACCAGGTAAGTTGTTAACTATGCCTTCTACAATGCTCTCAATTACCACCTGAAATACAAAATCATCTATTGCTCAATGACTATGCCTTAGGTAAACAATGGTTTTGCAATAACTCTATGGTTTTGAGTTGACCACATTCTGCATTGTGTTGGAGCTCAACATGTTCTTCATTAGGGTGTCTCAAGAACAAGACTATGTTTTCAAGTTCAAGATTATGTTTTCAAGTTTAGGGGAATGTCGGTAGGTTTGTCATCTCAATGGTTTGGACCTTGTAGATACTGTTGAGCCAAACATGCGTGGGCATGACAAATAGTTGTGTCTTAGAGTACAGAAATGTGACTTGCCAGCATATATGCCATGAAATTGAAAAATGAGACAAGCGACCTATAGATGAGACATAAAAGATTATGCGCTGTAGAGTAGAGATAGATAAGACATTGGGCTGAATAAATGATATGAATAAAGAGAGAGAGTTAGGGAAATCTATGTTTTTATATGCATGAATATATATGAGTGCTCTAAGATATCCCCTTCATAAATTTTTTAATTATCCAAATAATATGGTAAGCATACTTCTTTCTGAGTCCAGTGTTTTCTGTAATCAGGGTCAAAGATCCTGCAAGTGGTATAAAAGATACCTGACTTATGATAGCATGTATTTTAGGTTTGAATTTTTTGTTCAATCCTTTTGGTCTCATTTCCAGTAAATATAGCTATACGTTGTCACCAATTTGCAAATGATGTAGTACCTTATGTTGGTCATGACGTTACTTTTACATGGCATTGATCTTTTGCAAAGTGACATATAAATATTGTTGAATCTATTAAACAAAATTTATTTCAATGACTTTTACATTGAAGGCATTCCCTAACTGAATTGAGTAGTTTAACTTTCGTCATCAACAGTTTAAATTATCTTAGAAGCGACGTAAGATGATGAAAATAATGTTGTCTATTCTTTTTGTCGCTGAAATTTTGCCACCGATTTTTTAATAATGGGGTCAAAGATTTGCTGTGTGAAAGGTAAGCTCATCCCATCTTTATCCATCTCTTCCTCCCTCACTCCCTCTCCACCCCCCTATCTATCCCTCTATCTCTACCTCTATCTTCCCATATATATCTATCTCACTCTTTATCTTCCCATATATCTTTGCCTCTCCCTCTCTATCTCCCCCTATTTCTCTCTCTTTGTCTCCATCTCTATTTTCTATCTCTACTTCTCTCTATTTCTTTGTCTCTCCATCTCTATCTCTATCTACCTCTCTATCTCTATCTCCTTACCCTCTCTCTCTCTCTCACTCTTCCCCCCTCTATCACTCCCTCTTTATATCCTCATCTTCCTCTCTCTCCCTCTCTCCCTATTGCAAACATATCATGAACCAATTGATAGGAGCTTAATTATCTTCTTGATTCAAAGGTTTTGTTTCAGTCATGTTTAGATCTCTATAAGTGGATGTATGGTTGTTTCGAAGCTATCACTTCTCCATTGAGAACTTTGTTGCACAAACAACATCATTTTCTAAATGATAATGAAGCTTAATTATCTTCTTGATTCAAAGGTTTTGTTTTAGTCATGTTTAGATCTCTATACGTGGATGTATAGTTGATTCGAAGCTATCACTTCTCCATTGAGAACTTTGTTGCACAAACATCATTTTCTAAATGACATGTCAATTGATCTCATCTATTACACAAATGTATGTAAAAAATAGACCAAAAATTCCCCTAATTGACCTTCCACCCTTCTTTGATGTACCCATTGCACACCAAGGTGCAATTGCTAGATTTATTTATTTGATAGATATTAAGAGTTGTTTTATTTCACTTTAAATCTATTTGAGAATTATTTTATTTTATTTACACTGTCAATTTTATTTTTATTTATATTGTTGACTATTTTTATTTTTATTTGAAGAACTATTTTTATTTACACAACAATAATATAATTTTAATTACTCAATTTTATTTATTTATTTTACTTTACACTTATTTAAGATTTTTTATTTACTTTTACATTTTTTAGTTTATTTTAATTTACTTTAAAATTATGCATTTTTTAAATTATTTTATTTTTAATGTAAATTTTAATTACTTAATTTTTTAATTTTTTTGGATAGATTAATAGCTGGGTAGGGCCAACACCCATTGTATTATAGCGAAAAGCTTCACAAGTTACAGATTTGAGTTCAGACAGACTCGACATTCCCAACTACATAGCAAAATTGATGTACCTAGCCTTCACACTACTACCAAATCCACCCTTCTAAGCGTTGCTAGCTACAGACTTCCTAACTACCCGAGACACCTACCTAAATCCAATTATATCCAAAATCATATAAGAAAAAATAACAGCGACATAGGGCTTAGCTTATCCTCCTTTTCTTCAGCTTCCTGGGTCACAGAGCACAGTGAAGATGGGGCTCCTCACATCATCCCCAAATTTATGAATTCTCCTTTTTCTTTGACGATCTAAGTGTCATCTGCAACTTTGGTTGAGAGGATTTTTTCTTCTTCACTTTCGTCCAACCATGATTTGTAAGTGAGGGAAACCCCCCAACATGATCCACCGAACCAATTGAAGTGTCCACACCATCCTTAGGAAACACAAACTCTGATGTGCTCATGGATTTTGACAAGCTAACAAACCCATCACCCCCTGGATCTGCAGTAGTTAGTGGCTTAGTAGATTTTATGGAGCCAGCCATAAGGAGAGGAGGAAAGTTAGCTTTCTTTGCAATTGTAGGGGGAGTCTCCAACATACTCATTGCATCTTCCCCATGTGTAGATTGAGAGGATGTGTCAGTGGTCCTCGGTGAGGGAGAGGAAACAACATTTACCACAACCTTTGGAGGAGTGTGTGGAGAAGTTGTGCCAAATTGAGGGGTCAGAGTAATGTTATAATGGTGGGGCTCAACCCCAATCCACCAGGTCAGATTATCCTATGAAGCTTGTGAGCCCCTTACTGAGGAGACCTTTTTGCAATGAGTAGTAATGTGATCTGCTAAAAAACATTTCCTACACCTGAAAGGTATTTTTTCATAATCGATCTGTTGCCTCCAAATTCTGTTACATACCTTCACATCAATTTCAATAGGAAGACCAATAGAGAGGTCCATTTCAACACAAATTCAGGCACAAGTTGAGCTTGCATACTTTATGGTTTCTTCTGAGGAGCAATAATACTTCCCTAGGCCATTTCCAATGGTTCTCAGGCAATCAAGTTCCCAAAATTGTATGGGAAAGTATGGTAGATGCACCCACATAAAAGCAGAGGAGAAAGATTCTGACCAAGGATCGAAAGTTGGAAACCATGGCTTTTAAACATAAAAAATATCCATTAAGAAACCACAGACCATGCTCCAACACCTTCCTTCTGTCTTCAGAGGATTCGAATTCCAAAATAAAAAAAACCTCTAGCACAGGGGTAAATGCTAACTTCTTCCTCTAAGCCCTCCTTCTAGAACTCATATATCCACGCATGTAAATCACACAGTTTTGGCCACAATCTAATGAATCTATAGATTAGTGCATGCTCCTTGAGAAATCCTTCTCTATCATGAATATCACCATCCAAGCAGATCTCTGGACTAGCGTTAGAGTGATGAAAAGGTAAGATTTCACCAGAATTAGCGATAGCACCATAGGAAGAGAGTGGGGTTGAGTTTGTGCTTGAAGGAGGACCCATGGAGTTCCCATTTAGAACCACATTCGTCCTTGCCAGCATAGCCGAACTAGGGCTAGGGTTTCAAAATTGGTTGGAGGCCGCCAAAGATGCTTCACCCTTTCGTGCGCCAGTCTTCAGAGCCTTTGAGTAACAGAGGCAACAAGCCCCAAGCGGTGGCAGTCCCCCACGAGTAGATCCTACACCCCGATCGCCAATCACCCGCCCAGAAGCACCATCGCCACCAAGAAAGGGACACAGGTCTGTGGAATTTTGTAACATTTCAGAGCTCCTGTTATTTTTTTAGAATTATTCAAATTTAGAAATGTTGTTATGGGAGTATGATATCATTACTTAAAAACAAAATTATTCATTATTTCAATAATTTTATTTTATTTTTTACATTGAAAAATATAGTAAATACTATATATATTTATGTTACTTTTTAAAAGTATTATTTTAATTATAATATGTTTTAAAATATATGTAATTTTGGTTTTTGGTGTTGTAGCTTAATAATACTTTGATGATTAATTGTCAAGTTAAGATAAAAGTTACCACTATTTGTTAATATGTTCATGTCATTACACTCCACCTCTTGCTATCACTATAATTACACTTCTCAATATAATTAAAAATATATAAATGAAAAATGAAATAAAGTTGAAGATGTAAGTCTATGTATAGGTTGGCAAATGACTTTTCCTAAGATCAAAGTTTGTCTAGCTTTTTTTATTATGATCAATAATGACAAAGAAGCAGGAAATCTCCCTTAATTTGGGTTTTGTTGCTAAATTCAGCCATATTTTCCATTGTCACAAATTTCTTTTTTGCTCGCTCTACGTTGATAGAGGTTAGATTAGGTTGATTATCCTCCTCATTTTTTTTTTCTCTTGGAGTGGCTTCTTGTTTTTTTATTGGAACTATAATAATTTATTTATTACTTTTAATAAAAATATATTATAAAAGTGAAAGAAAAATTTATTTAGAAATTTAAGGATTGAGAGATGATGTTTGATCAAAATATTTTTGGTTAACAAAATAATTTGAATTTTATTTAGATTTCATTTACAGTACTTAGTAAAGATCATTTGTCATGATTGAAATATAATATTCTCAATAATTATATGCTTCAACTTTTTAATTCTAAAGTAATTATCTGATTAGATTGAAATTAATTTTTTTAATTTAAAAATATTAAAATCTTCTAAACAATAAAAAATAAATAAATATGAAATGCAGAAAACATTGATGTCTGATTATGAGGAAGTTCTTTGTCGGGAAGAGTGTTACTGGAGACAAAAATCTAGGGATACTTGGCTATCTGAAGGGGATAGAAATACAAAATTATTTCATGCTTCTGCCAAAATAAAGAGACATAAAAATAGAATATCTCAAATTAAAAACAGCAATGGTATTCTCTTAGTGGATGAAATCAACATTGCTAAAGAAGCCACTTCATTCCTCAAGAACTTGCTTTCTGCAGAGTTGGTGATAATTAATAACTCAATCTTAGACGCTATTCCCTCTGTTGTTTCTCACAATGACAATGTATGGTTAATGGCCCCCTTCTCTCTTGAGGAAGTTAAAGCTGTTGTTTTTGATATGTCTCTCGAGAAAGCTTCGGGTCCTGATGGGTTTACTGCCATATTCTTTCAAAAGTGTTTGGATTTCATTGGTGTTGTGGTTTGGAGGGCTTTGGAAGAAGCAAGGTGCAATAGGACTATTTTGAAAGAGCTCAATACCACCTTTATTGCAATCATTCCAAATGTGGACTCCCCTTACACCTTTGCTGATTTTAGACCAATTTCGTTGTGTAATACTATTTATAAAATCTTCACTAAAGCTATTTCTATTTGCCTTGCGAAGATCATTCCTTTAATTATTTCTGAAGAGCAAGGTGGTTTTGTCCCTGGGAGGGAAACTTCTGAAGGTGCAATAGTGGCTCATGAAATTTTGCATTCGATAAAGGTTCACAAGATCCTTGCCATGATTCTAAAATTAGACATGATGAAAGCTTATGATAGGGTTAATTGGGTTTTTCTTCTCATTGTTTTGCGTAAGTTGGGTTTTTCAGAAAGGTGGGTTAAGTGGATTTATTCCTGCATCTCCTTAGTAAGGTTTTCAGTCTTGGTAAATAGTTCCTCATGTGGTTTTTTCTGTTCTTCGAGGGGTATTAGACAGGGTGATCCATTGTCACCTTTCCTCTTCATCCTTATGGTTGAAGGCTTGAGTTGGTCAATTAAAAAGGAAAACCAGTTAAACCTCTGGAAAGGCATTCAAATTCCAAATATGAAGATTCCTCAAACCCACAGTCTATTTGCTAATGACACTTTACTTTTTGGCCATGCCTCTATTCTTGAAGCCAAGGCAATTAAAAGAATACTAATAGATTTCTCCTTGGCTTCAGGGCAGAGGATTAATCCAGCTAAATCAAAGATATTTCTTCTAAATGTACCAGACTTTATTCAAAGTAGATTAATTAATTTTTGGGGTTTTTCTGTGGGTTCATTATCTTGCTCTTATCTTGACATTCCATTCTTTGCTAGGAACATCTTGGGTGCGTTTTGGGAAAGAGTTTGTAAATTGATTAAGGATAGAATCTCTCTTTGGAAACACAAGTGGCTTTCCCTTGTTGGCAAGATCCAAATGATCAAATCGATCCTTAATGTTGTTCCAGTTTATATGATGTCAGTTCTAAAGGCTCCTTGCTCTACCTTAAATCAGTTAAAGTTGATTATGCATTCTTTCGATTATGGAATGATAATGTGGGGGGAAAAGAAAAACTTCCCCTTATTGCTTGGGATAAGGTCTGCTTGCCCAAGGATCTTGGGGGTTCAAGAATTCGAAATCTTAAGTATCAAAATGTTGCTTTAGGTGCTAAGCTCACTTGGAATCTATATCAAAATCCGAATTCAAGGTGGGGGAAATTATTATTTGCCAAATATTTGTATTCACATCCTGGGGAGAGCTTATTTAGGGCTTCTTCTCTACCTAATGGATCTGCAATGTAGAACTTTATTTCTTCCTATAGATCGATGATCATCCCCCACCTTTCTTGGTTGATTCACAATGGTAGAAAAGCAAAATTTTGGGAGGATGTTTGGAATGGCTACCCTGCTATGTCTTCTCTCTCGGGTTGGGGTAACTTAATGGGTCTTCTTAAAAATGTTTGGGGTTCTTATGTGGCTGATTATTTTAATGTTGTACTCATTGATTCCATTCCTATTGTCCCATGGAAATCTATTGATGAATTTGATATTTCTTTATCTGTTAAAGAAGCCTTTAAAAAAGAGATGGAAAAAAGGTGTATTGTTTTCTTTGACATAGATGATGTCCTAATATGGACATAATGAAAGTCGAGGAACTATTCAGTCAAAGAAGGTTATAATTCACTTTTGGATTCTTTAAACAGATGTGATCTTCCTCACACTCTATTCTAGGATGTTTCCTGTCTTCCAAAGGTAGGTGCTTTTGCTTGGATTGCAGTAAATGATAGAGCCTTGACTGCTGAAGGGCTTGATAGAATGGGCCTTGTCACTGTCTTTTCCTGTGTCTTTTGTGGCTACTTCATTGAATCAATGGATCACCTTTTTGTTCTGTGTCCTTTCGGAAAGCATTGTTGGTATTGGGATTTCGCTAAATTGGGCTAGTATTCAATGGTTTGTCCATCTTTATCTCTCTAGTTTAAATCTTGGCCTTTGTTGAATCACTCGTCCTTTTTTCATTGTCTTTGGTTAGCTACACCTTCCTTAATCATTTGGAAAATTTGGAATGAGAGGAACAACAAAATATTTTAGAACAAAGGTTCTTCTTTAGAGGAAATGCTCCTTAACCTTGAATCCTCAATCTCTGAAGTGGCTAAATCTTATATCTTTAAAAAATTGGAAAGCTTAATTTTTTTTTCAAATTGGGATGATTTTGTAATTAAAAATTGGACTTTTCTCAAAACTTTTCCCTTCCATGGGTCTTTTACAAGCAAGGTGCAAAAATCTCTGGCACGTAAAGAGGCTAAATGGTTTCCCCCTCCTGCTAATTCTTTCAAGTTAAATTATGATGGGGCCTCAAGGGGCAACCCTGGTAAGTCTGGGGTAGGTGTTGTCATAGTAGACTCAAATGCAAACATTGCTAAAGTTTCTTGTAAGTTGCTCCCTCTTGGCACCAATAATAAGGTTGAATTGGAGGCCTTTAGTTTGGGTTTGGATCTAGCAAGGGCCCTTCATATTGATTCCTTAATTATTGAAGGTGATTCAATGGTTATTTTTCATGCAGTTTCTAATCAAAAGACAAGTTTGGAAATTTCAATATTTGTTAGATAAAGTCCTCATGCAATTAAGTTGGTTCAATTCCTATTTTGTATCTCATTGTTATAGGGAAGCAAATTTTATGGCAGATCTTTTGGCAAATAAGGCTATTGATGAGCAGTTACTGTTTAAAGAATTTAATAAACAAGATCTTCCCCACTTGTATTAAAACTGCCCCATTGTTCTGTTGTTGGTTATGTTTTGTCTTTAACCTCATACCTATTGGTTTTTGTTAATGGTTTGGACAGTGTTTTGTGGGTTATGTGCTTCTGGGTTTATCTGCTCCATGTGTTTCGAAGGATGGTGATATTTTCCTTTTGTCGTGCTTCATTAGATATGCTATACTGGTTCATATGGGGTTTTGCTTCTGTCATTTAGTATATCTCAGTATTGGTGGCGACTTGGTCAGCTCCTTGGTTGCCTTTCCTTGCTCACAGTTTCTGGAAAATGTGCGTTCTTCTTTCTTGGATTTTTTTCATTTTGAGATTGCATACTCCCATGGTTTTGTGGTGGGCTTACTCTTTTATTGTGGTTACTTGGATGTTTAAATGGATGGGTTGGTTGACTTTTTCATTTTTTTGGCAGCATGTTGGTTTTCGGGTTTTTGTGGTTGTGCCAATGTACACTACTGGCTTATTCTCAGTTTGAATCATCTCCCATTTATTCCCTGCAAGCAAGTTTGAAGAATAAAATATTCTAATTGAGGCGTTGCAATTCTTGGCTCTGGCTTAGTACACAAGTTTTGGTAATATCCACGAGATGCTGGCAATGCAAGTGGCAAGGTGTTATTAATTACCTCTATTTATGCATGCCTTTATCAAAGGAATCTTTAAGTTTTATGCTCAAAATCTGTCCAAATTTGCTCGGCAGTGAATTTGTGGGTTTCAATTTTTCTGGCTTTATTGTGTGGGTGAATAAAGCCTTAATTTTGTACAGTTTGGTTTGTGGTTCCTTTCCCATTGCAAGGTTTATTTCTAAGAATGTCTTTCTCTCTAACGGTTGTTTTGTAGATCTTCTTCTGGTTATCAAGTCTGGAATTACGTGTGACAACTTAGCGAGCTCAATATCGGGGTGCAATCAACTTATGGATAAACTTCCTCCTAAGGTTCTGACTGCTATCAAAAGTGAAACCTTCTTAGGATCATCTATTGCCTTTTTCATACAATGAAACTGGATCTAGATCACGTGCTGACATGGAAGAATGATTTGTTTTGGACTCTGCTCCCAAAGCTTTTGTATTTTGTACTCAGTCTTAATTCTGTGGGGGGCTTTGGGTGGTTGGGTGCTAAATCCTATCTGGTCACATTGTTTGGAGATTTTATGTGGCTTTGGTTGGGGTTCTTTGTTTCTTTTTTTTCTATTCGTTTTAGAGCTATAACCAGAGGTTTTCTTCCTAGTTATTTCCTGCCGGTATGCTCCTTTTGAACCAAGACTTTTAAACTCATTGCTTATTAATAAAATGTTTAGTGGCTTAGCCACTTTTATTCAAAAAAATATATAAATAAAAAAATAAAATACATTAAATTGTAATAATCAAAATAAATTTCTTATGCGAATTTGATTATTCATGTTTTAAATTTTAGACGACATTAAAACCCTAATACAATCAAATAGATCTTTTGAAAGAATCCATACAAAATGAATACTCTCACATTAGCCTTCTAATTATTCAATTACATTTCTTTATATTATAACATAGAATTATTACACAAGGAAAAAACATTCAAAACCCACCCAAGGCGTTCCTCATATTATGATAGTCTAGTAATAAAATGCTCTAATTGTAATGCATAAGAAGCTCTCCTCAAATTGTACAAATGGTTGAATTTTCTACAAGTCAAACATAAACTGATCAAATATGCACGTGAAATTACATTAAACATCATCTTAATGGTATTATTGGTAGCACTGATGGAAGGATTAGTGGTATCCAAGTGGAGCTGTAGCTCCTCTCAACTCTTTTCATTTGTAATAAAAATCCTATAGAAGCAAAGAAAAAATATTTAACCCTCATGAAAAATAGAGATTTATGATTTTAAAAGCCTACCCAAAACAATTACAAAAATTTATCTGAAAATGAATAGCTTACTGATGCAAAATGATTAACATCATGATGGCAAGCCTCATCAGCCCTGACTTCCATGAACACATCCCTAAGAGTTGAATTTTTGAAAATCCTCCAATAATCTATGGCTATGGTAGGTGCTAACACATTTGGAATGTTGCCATTGTCCAGTTCCTTGAGGAATTCAGTATATGGTGAATGACTGCTTCTTCAAGGTAACCCACAATCCTATGAGCAAGCTTGGGGGAAAGCAAGTAGAGCATAAAGTAGTTATTGAAGAACACTCATTGCACTGTGAACACCAAGGCTCTCTCATACCATTTGGGATTTGACACCTCCATAAATGTCATCAGATGCATCCTCTCATTCTTTGCTTTTGTATAAGGGCCTTTATCCATCCTCCACTCTCTTGGAATCTCCTCAATGACTTGCAGTGTAGGAGCATTCATCTTACCATCCTAGGTACAACAACCATGGTTTCAAGCATCATGGCACGACAACTATATCTTTTTGCAACAATTTTTTTGTGAGAAAGAGTTTTTATTTTCACAAAAGAAACTAATAAATTATAGCCTTGGTTATCCAAAGAACTAAACTGCAACTCGTGGGTTCTTTACGTTGTGAACCAAAGAATCTGATCTATCTATTGACAGGATTCATGAATGAATGTGCACATCAGTGAGATCATATCGGTGTACTAACAGAGAAGGTCAGGCAGCCATCAAAATGGTCCACAAGCTCTTCCCATATTTAAAAAAAAGAAGATCACCATTTATAAGAAGTGGTTCATTTTAAGGCTACATGAATTCCTCTATGTATATGGGCATATCTTGGAACAGTTGGTGCTATGGACAACCATTTCCATCCAAATAGCATGGAAATCATGTTGGTATGCAAATAATTAGCCGATAGTCTTTCCTTTAAGTGGACTCGCTAGTCCATATTTCATCGGTAAACCTGTCTCACATTTGAAAACAGGTTTAATCCACCATTCAATAGTTTTGAGGTTATCTCACACTGTTAATAGAATCAAAACATACAATATTTTAAAAAATTGGTTTCTAAAGTGAATAGTGATTTATATAGAAATTGCTAGTTGAAACATGTTGAGTGCTGAAGCCCAACCGACATCATGTTTCCCTCCAATTGCTGACTCTTCTACTTCCTCTACTAGATATAGAATACGTCCTTTATATATGTTGCTCTATCATTGTAAAACATTGTTGATAATAAAATATTTCTCTTCTCTTAGTGTGGACGTAGCCATTAATGGTGAACCATGATAAAAAATCTATCATCTCATTGTTAATTTTTTCAATCTGTGTTTATACTTTGTTTTGCATCTTGGTTTGCACTTCATTTAAATTAACAATTGGTATCAGAGCTATACAGTGACGGTATAGCTGATTGGGAATTCGATGTTGAATTTATGGATTTATGGAGGAAGCGAAGATGGAGAAATTCTCAGGTCATAATTTCAATCCGTGGAAGGTGCAAATGGAGTCATTGCTGATAAAATAGGACCTCTCACTCATGCTTGAAGGGAAAGCAAAGAAGACAAGTTTGATGGAAAATGAAGAGTGGGCGAAGCTGGACAGGAAGGAAAAAACTATGATTTTCCTCTCGCTATCCAATAACGTATTGTTTATTTTTTCTACAGAAAATACTTCGAAGGGATTGTGGGACAAACTCTCTTCGATCCATGAGATGGCTTTAGCCTCTAATAAGGTGTTTATCATGAAAAAGATTTATAACCTAAAAATGAAAGAAGGTGGAATTGTATCCAACCATCTTAATGAATTTAACACATTGGTTACCCAATTAGTTTCAGTGGGCATTAGTTTGGATGATGAGATCAAGGAAATCTTATTGCTATGTTTGTTGCCTAATAGCTGGGAAGGTGTTGTAATGGCTATGAGCATTTCAGTTGCAGCCAAAAATAAATTGAAGTTTGATGACGTAGCAACTACAATTCTCAGTGAAGATATGCAAAGAAAGAACCAAGAAATTTATTCTGGCGAAGCCCTAACTGTTGTTAGTAGAGGAAGACCTCGACATAAAGGCAAAGACAATAACAAGAGAAGATCAAAATCTGTGAAAAGGTCTAACTCCAGAGGTAGAATTGGCGACTACTGGTTTTGTGGTAAGGCTAGTCACACTAAACAAGATTTTTATTCTTATAAGAAGGCACAAGAGAAGGTTAAAAACAACGAATGCTGTCTATGAAAATGATGATAGTATTTTGGTTTTGTCTATAATTGAAATCACTTTAGATTTGTGGGTTTTAGATTCAGGTGCATCTTTCCATGCTACCTCTTGTACGGATTCCTTTTCTAATTATCAAGAAGGACAGTTCGAGAATGTTTACTTGGGGGATAAAAAATCTTTGGAGATCATTGGTAAAGGTGATTTTCTCTTACAATCCAAGAATGGAAACCCATGGCTCTTGCAAGATGTTTGACATATTCCAAAATTGAAGAAGAATCTAATTTCTATAAGCCAATTTTTTTCACAAGTCTGCCATACTTATTTCTTTCTAGATTTGTGGAAAGTTACTAAGGGTACCCTATAGATTGCTAAAGGAGATAGAGTGGGAAGCTTATATATTTTTGAGAATTATTCTCAAGTGGGAGTTGCTATGGCATTGACGGACAACGAGACCATACTTTGGCACCAATGTCTTGGACATATGAGTAGGAAAGGTCTTGGAATGATGGTCAAAATAGATCAATTACCCAGTTTGAAATAAGTGGATTTGAATTTTTTCCAACATTATCTTTATGGAAAACAAAAGAGGGTCAGCTTCTTGAAGATGGGATGTGCAAAGCATACCTCACCTTTGGAGCTTGTTTATTCGGATGTCTTTGGATTGACTGAGGTAACCTCTCTTGGAGGGGCCAACTATTTTGTAACTTTCCTTGATGGCTATACTAGGAAGGTCTGGATTTTTATGCTTAGTAAGAAATTTGAAGTCTTCAGTAAATTCAAATTTTTTAAAGCTTTAGTTGAGAATCAGAGTGGACATAACATCAAATTTTTATGAATGGATAATGGTGGTGAATTTTTCTCACTAGAGTTTGATAATTTTTGTGCTGACAATGGTATTTGTCAAATCAAAGTTGTTCTTTTTACACCTCAATAAAATGGGGCTGCGAAAATGTTAAATATAACAATTTTGGGAAGAGTGCAAAGTATTCTTTCCAATGTTGGATTGGGAAAAGAGTTTTGGGCTGAAGCTTGTAGTATGACAGTTTATTTAATTAATCAGAGCCCTTCATCCCAGTTAGATTTTGGTATTCCAGAGGAGGAGTGGCTTGGAAAGCGAATCTCTTATTCACATCTTCGGGTATTCAGATGTGAAGCATTTTCTCTTGTTCCTAAGGAGAAATGATCCAAATTGGATCCCAAATCATGGAAGTGTTTTTTTGTTGGGTATGGCGAAGATCAGTATGGATTCAGGCTGTGGGATCCTGTTGCCAATAAATTTATTCGCAATAGAGATGTAGTTTTCAATGAGCACATTTTTCCAGCTCTGCAAACACAGGCAGTAGTCACGATGGAATATGTGCCCTTCTCAGCATTTAAAAATATTCACTCAAATGGATCACCTTGAGGTAATTTGAAAAATGATAGAGTAGGTGGAATAAATTATTCACCCAACTCTATTTTATCCCCTGCACCTTCTATGTCATCATTTCTAGTTTCTTTGAATGGTGAAGAAGGTAATACATAATCGTTGTTTGAGCAGCCTCCTATGAGTAATATGCAGCCTTTACATGCATTGCTTCCTTCCTTCAATAGTTCGCAGCCTTGTTTTGACCATTCACAGTCTTCTTTTGTGACTGCCCCGCCTTCTCTAGCTAATGCACAATCTCTTGGAGATGGGCCTTCTACGCAACTCGAGATGAGAGGCTCTATTTTGCAGCCTCTTGGTCAATCCTCCCATCATATACTTCCTCCAGAAGTTCTTACGCAACCTTCATAAGGTATGGCATAGTTTTCTCATCCTACGCACCCTACAGGAAATGCATCGTTTCCCCCCTTCAGTCATGCTCAACCCTTATTTGTGGGCACTCCTCCTTCATGTGATGTTTCACAGTCTCCTCCACATGCTGCGCCGCCTTCATTACATCATACACAACCTGTTATCATTGCAAACTCTTCTACGCAACTCTTGCAGACTCCTTTAGTCATTGCACAGTCACTTTATAAATCCATGCAGCCTCTCACTCTTCCCATGTAGTCTTTAAGAGACTCTCTGTTTGAATCCTCATTGTCACAGGGAGGTCTACAGAGGAAAAGTATTGAAGAATTTGTCCAAGATCAGGGCAGTGTATAGGCATAGGGAATTATGAAAAATATTAATTTACAATCTGACATTGAAAATATTCAAAATCAATTGTCAAAAATGCATTTGGAAGATTTCAATATGCAAGAACAGGGTCCTCAGTTATGGAGGTCTACCTGGGAGAGGAGACATCCTTCAAAACTTATAGATTATGAATTGTTGTTTTCAGAGGAGGCTGAGCCTGACTTTTTGATCTTTGATCAACCTAAACCAGCTACTTTCAAAGAATCTTGCAAGCCAATTGATTCTGCAAACTGGCAAGAGGCAATGCAAGATGAAATGAGTTCGTTGCAGGCTAATAATACCTGGGATTTAGTTCTACTTCCACCTAACCGAAGACCTTTGAAGAATTGTTGGGTATACAAGTTGAAAGAGGAAGATTCTGGCAAGAAACATTATCATGCCAAACTGGTTGTCAAGGGGTATGATCAACGTAAAGGAATAGATTTTAATTAGATTTTCTCTCCAGTTGTGAGAATGAACACAATCTAGACAGTTTTGGGATTGGCTATAGTTTGGGATCTTGAACTTGACTAGTTGGATGTCAAGACAACTTTTCTACATGGTGATGTTGATGAGGAGTTGTATATGGAGCAACCGAAAGGCTTTAAACAACAAGGACATGAACATCTTTATTGCAGGCTGAAGCACAACTTGTATGGGCTCAAGCAAGCCCCACGATAGTGGTATATTAAGTTTGATCATTTCATGATTGAGCACAAGTTTATCAGGTGTGAATTGGATCCATGTGTTTATTACAAGAAACTTCCTACTGGTGAGTTTTTTATTCTCTTGATTTACGTTCATGACATGTTGGTAGCTGGTACTAGTAAGAGGATTGTTTCTCAGTTGAAGGCATAATTAGCTACGTGGTTTGCTATGAAAGACTTAGGCACAACGAATAAGATTCTTGGAATGAAAATCACTTTGGATAGACGAAAGAAGGAGATCATGTTGTCACAAAAGACATACATTGACAAGGTTCTAGAAATATTTGGTATGGATGATGTGAAGGCTATTTCTATTCCTTTTGCTGCGCATTTCCGTTTATCTTCTTATTTGTGTCCGAAAATAGAAGAGGATAATTTTTTTATGGAAGGGATTCCTTATAAATCTGTAAGTGGTAGTATTATGTATGCCATGGTTTCCACTCGTCTCGATATTGCTCATGCAGTGGGAGTTGTGAGTAGGTTCATAAGAAATCCTGGAAAGCCTCATTGGGAAGCAGTCAAATGGATTTTAAGGTATCTCAAAGGTACTTCTGATTATACTTTATGTTTTGGTGGAAATAATGATCAACTGCAAGGTTTCACTGATTTTGATCTTGTCAGAGATTTAGACAAATGAAGATCTACTATTGGTTATGTTTTTATGTTTGTTGGAGCTGCCATCAGTTGGGTCTCAAGGTTGCAACATTCTATTGCTCTTTCTTCTGTTGAAGCTGAGTATTTGGCTCTTTCTGAAGGTGCTAGGGAGATGCTTTGGTTACAATGATTGTTCAAAGATTTGAGATGTCAACAAAGTGATTATGTTCTATTTTGTGATAGTCACAATTCCATTTTTATGTCTCACAATCATTCATCTCAGTGGTGTTCAAAACATATTGAAATACATGATCATTACATCCATCATGTGGTTCAAGAGGGTAAGTTAAAAGTTGCAAAAATTGACACAAAGGTCAATTTGGCATATATTTTCACCAAAGTTGTTGGTAAAGAGAAGTTTGAATGCACCAAGACTCCTCTTGGTCTATTTAAAAAGAAGTAATCATAAATTTAGAGCAGGGGAATGGTTGGCGAGTTGCAGCATCCGTTGGACTTCAAGTGGGAGATTTGTTGAGTGCTAAAGCCCAACTGACATCATGTTTCCCTCCAATTGCCGACTCTTTTGCTTCCTCTACTAGATATAGAATATGTCCTTTATATATGCTGCTCTATCATTGTAAAACGTTGATAATAAAACATTTATCTACTCTTAGTGTGGATGTAGCCATTAATGGTGAACCGCGATAAAACATTTGTGTCATCTCATTGTTAATTTTGTCAATCTGTGTTTATACTCTATTTTGCATCTTGGTTTGTACTTCATTTAAATTAACAAAACATTCTTCATTTCACTATTGGAAACAAAATTAACTCCAACCACTCACGTCTAATCTCTTAATGGTAAAAGCCTTAAAAATATTGTTTCATGTCATTTAATGGATATGAACCATGGCAGCAAGCAGAAGAGGTGGTTGAGGAAAAATATCATGAATTTGAATGCATTAATATTTTTGATTTGATTTCCTCCCTTCCAAAGATTTTCCCATTAATGCATGCATTATTGTCCAAATTCATGCTTTCTTTGCCACCGGACTTGATCACCATCCAACTTGTAGATAAATACACCGGGCTTTTAACATGTATTCATCAATCCACCAGTGACCTTCGGGTAAAATACTTGTGGAATTATGACAACTTCTAGCATTTTCGCATTTTGATGAAATTACCAGCTTAACCTATATATTGTCTAGCTTTAAGTGGTGTACTTCCTTGGTCACTATGATTGTCTATAGTAACTAGTGCCTGTTTGGCAGCCTAGGAGGGAGGGACATCTTTTGGAGGAGGAGAGTAGCAAAAAGCCCCAACTAACTACTGCAATTTATGCAAGAAACACAAGGGTGTGATTTTTTTTTGTAAAATCAGCTGCCCCTGTATTTAACGCGAAAAAATAACACTGGTCATAGACAAGCTTGATCTTCAACTTGGACACCATAAGTGTGAATGTATTGATCTATAAAATCTTTGTTGACTGAAAAATGTTTAGTAAATGGGTTCTTCAAGGAATCTTTTGTTTGCTGTTCAAAATTAAAAACTGATAAATCTCTACCAAAATTTGAAGTCATATAATTAAACTCCTATTCAAAAATCAAGCTATTGAAATAGTGATGAAGTCAAAGTTGTGATGCAGGAGCATTCAAGTCCATGACAATCCTGCATCACTCAAAAACATTTTATTTTTTTCTCATTTTTGGTGTGTTGTGGTGGTTTTTGGTTTCTCTCTTTATCTTGTGAGCTCCTTGATTTGATGGCGAAGGTTTCGTTAGCAGATCTTTCACAGTTTGGAAGAATTAATTTTTTTACGACTTCAATGACAATTTGGTAAAATTTTTAAATTTTAAAATCCGTGAAGGTTTGGAAAAATAACTTTTGTAGAGGTCCATGGTGATGAGGTAAAAATAACCTCATCATAATGAAATTAGAAAAGCTTATTCTTACAAGCTCAATCCTAAGTCTGTGCCAATTTATTAAACTTTAGGAGAAATAATTGCTTATCTTTAAGGAAAATTATGCAAACTTTATTTCTTATGATCAATTGAGGAAATTTCCCAATATAGGTTTAATGGGTTGACTTGAGTATTTTTGTAGGGAATAATCGGTCCTCTAGCAGCTGTTACAAAACGTTGAGCTAACACGTGCCTTAAACATGGTTGAAGATAGATGCTGTGAACCTCCTCCTGAATCTCAGGCCGATGAATCGAAGATTTAATTACTGTTTATTTAATTTCTGTTACCAAAAACTTCATGGCTCGTCTCGAGCCTTCTTTATGTTTATGAGTTTTAAAGACATGGAAGTTAGTTAAAGTTGTTAAAAGACTTTTTCAATGACTATCCACGCCATCTGGAATCTAAGATTTAGTCATAAGTTTTTCTATAAGAATGTAATTTCAAAATGGATGAATAAGAATGAATTTTAATGTTATGTTGTTTACATGATCTTTGAATACTGATGAATGAAAGAATTGTCTTCTGTCAATTGCTAAGTTGATGAACTATGGATGATAACTGTTTTTAATGGAAGGATGCCAAAACTTGTAGTTTATGTGATTTGAGAATGAAGTGTTAACCCACAAGCTAGCCACTCGAGGGAAGTTAGTTTAAATAGATAAGTACTTACTGTTATGTTGTTTTATTTGTTACATAGATAACTGTTCAGTAGAAACTCACTAAAGTTTGTCAGTTGTTGAGTCTGAAGTTCCGAATCACTTTTGTTTTTAATTAGTATGAATTATTCGTTGTAGCTATTAGAATATTTTACTGTTTAAGAAAATGTTTTATAGTCTGTTTACTTATTTTTCCACTTCCGTAGTTTATCAGTTATTCAGTTTGCTTATCTCTATGCTTTCTAGTTTAGTTGTGATGCTTTCTAAATTAGTTATCTTATGCTTTCTAGTTTAGTTATGACGCTTTCTAAATTAGTTATCTTATGCTTTCTAGTTTAGTATTTCTAGTTTTCCTAGAGTAAATTGTTTTCCAGATAAGAAGTTAAATGGCCTTAGAATAAAATTGATTTTAGTAGTTTAAAGGAAAACAAAAAATCTAAGATGAGTTATCTGAATTATCTTCTTTTGCAAACTGCCTGGTCGACTTATTGACATTTTATATTCTAAAGTAATGGGACCTAATGAAATCCTATCACTTTTTGGCGCTGTTGCCGGGGACTAAAATAGCCTTTGTACTTAAGTGTTACTATAAGACGGTTTTCATACCTCATTTTATACCAAAAATTCTATCGTCGGCTTCCTCTTCTGCATGGTCAGGAAAAAAGGCCCTCATGGACGATTTATACCAAAGACCCCCCAAAAATACGTACCAATCATTCCTAGGGAGGCCCAAGGCTGAGACGACAATAATTTTGAAGGATTATTTGAGCCTATTCCACCAGAGGCTTTCCACTATTTTCCTGGAAATCAACTGGCAGAACAACCCGTTATAGAGGAAATTGTCTTTGAGGAACAAACTTCTCTAAACAACATGGGAGATCGTAGGGCTGAACCTAACCACAATGAACCTCACTACCATCCTAGAACGTTTACTTATCCTATTACTTTGGATGCAGATGATGATACTGCGATGAAGAAAATTTCCCCAGCTTTCCTTCCAACCTTCTGTGGCTTGTCCTTGGAAGACCCAGACCAATTTCTTTTTGAATTTAAGGTCCTATGTCAAACTTATGACTATAAAAATGATAACCAGAAGCTGAAGCTTTTTCCTTCTACTTTGAAGGATTTAACAATGCGTTGGTTTATGGGATTGGGTTCTAGTAGTATAACATCTTGGGGGGAAATGGAGAATGTTTTCTTGCAAAAATACCAAAGTTACTGTAGGGTGAGTGACCGAAAGGAAGATCTATTTAAACTGAGACAAAACAAGGATGAGAGTTTAGAGGATTATCTTGATAGGTTCCTTTTCCTCTCTAAAAGATGTGGAGAAGAGGCCATTAGCGTCGAGATTCTCGAAACAATTTTTCTTAAAGGACTTGATGATGACACTAGAAGAAGTATTGATCTAATGGGGAAGGGTGACGTATCTCAACTGATCCTTGAGGAAATATGTGAGTTATGTTAGAATTTATTCCGTACTCGGGGAGGAATCCGTAAAACTAATCTTTTTAAAGGATCTAATGAGATAGGTAAGCTCCGCGAAGAAATAGAAAATTTGAAAACCGACATTCTCATTTAGT
Organism: Sequoiadendron giganteum; assembly: GCA_007115665.2. Lineage (NCBI taxonomy): Eukaryota > Viridiplantae > Streptophyta > Pinopsida > Cupressales > Cupressaceae > Sequoiadendron > Sequoiadendron giganteum. Next base: position 380,126,491 of record CM021104.1, read on the forward strand.
TAAACACTACTTTAGATGGCATACAAGCTAAAACTCGCAACCTAGAGACCTTGTCAATCTATTGTCCTAGGTGTCAAAACAAACACCTATTGCGAGAGTGTCCTTTAGATAAAGTCAATGTTTGTTAACTCTATGAGCAAAACCACCCTACAAAATAGTGTGAGCTTCTCTCTGATATTGAGAATACCAAGAAAAAACTATTCAGGTTGAAGAGATAAATGTGTTAAACCAACATCAAGGAGGTAAATTCTCTTATGGACATAATTCCAATCCTGCCTGGAGACTGCAAAATAACTGGGTTCATAATCAATGGACTCCATCTTGGAATCAGTCACCTCCAGCGCAACCTAACCAGGGAACTCCTTATTGGGGGTCCTTCGAATGGGGAAATCAGCAGTGGTCGAACCAACCACAACAACAATGGTACCAACAACATGCTGCCCCCCAATGGAATCAAGGAGATAATCAATTTTAAAATGGACCTAGGAGGAATCAACAACATAATTTTTTACCTCCAGCTCAAAACCTTCCTCAGAATGAGCAAGTGAACCAACTGTTGTCAAATAGATTGAACCCGTATGCTTGAATAACTAAATTCAGCAATCTGTTGAAACATTGGAACTAATTCTAGGCTGTGGGTATCCTATAAGGAATTAGACCTCCAGATTCTAGGTTGGTTCCTATGATTTTTTTGATTAATACTTGGGTAACTTGTAGGGAAAAAGGATAAAAAGATTTAACTTGAATGCAGAACTATGAAATTTTAAAAATGGCGATGCTTGCACCTGAAAATGATAATCTAAAAGGGAGTTTGGTTCACAATTGATTCTCAGAATATCTAATTTTCACATCAAAATCTGAATAGTTTGAACTCATATAAATGCTCCATATAAAGGCTCATGAAACTATCTTCTTTCAAAGGAAAAGAACAGTGTTCTCACAATTAAGAAAAAATAATTTTAAATTACAAACTCATTGTATGACCTATGAATTAAACCTGAATGCATACATATATTTATGATTGAGACAAAAAGATAAAGGTTTAAATGCTGAAACACAATATAATTCGATCGAAATCAAACACAACAATGATGCCTGAAATCTTGAAGGAAAAACCTGACACTATTGAGAAGATAAAAGGAAAAAAGTCCATGCTAAAACTGAGGGTAACCTATAAAACCTACTATGTATTAATCTGAAATGATGTTGAGTTACAAATAATTCCCTTTGCAGAGAGCAAAGGAGAAAAACAAGAACTGAAAAAAAATAGTTAAGTTTTTTCAATATATACAAAAGCCTTCAAGAAGGCATGGAGATAGAACTGAAAGTCAAACTCAAAGAGAAGATGATAACTCCAAGGCAAATTCTGAGCAAAAGCAAATTTCTCTGGAAAAGAAGCTCAAAACCATGCAAAAATGAGTGCATGATGGTCAAAACTCACTGTCAAGTCATAACTGAAACATGCAACACTCCAACTAAACTGCAAATTCCTGAAAAGGTGGGCCCAAGCATGCGAAAGCTATCTCGTTTGTGTCAATCTGCCCCTGATGATTTGAACTCCATCCCTACCTAATGCTTTATATTTGCATTATTGGATTTATTTAACTCAATGTTATTCTGCCTAAAAATAGTTGTATTAATTAAATGATTTATAATTTTATCATTTAATTAATACAACTTGACATGGGTGAGCAAAAATAACATTAAACTAATTAAATTTAATTACTGCAACCCTAGCCTATGTATATCACACACAATGCATGATATATTACTCCACTAATCACTTTAATAGACACCTCATGCACTCCATGCACTAAACCTAGCATAACTTGATCCAATGGCATTATTATTCCCTAACATAATGGTCGGCCATTTAGCATTATTGGATTTATTTATCATTGCCGACCATATCATTAGGCTTATTGACCTTATAAGTCATGGACCAGGAAAGGTAATGAAAGAGAACGATTAACTTAAAAAGTATTTAGCAAGGCATCCCATGTCGAATTTAGGGTAGACAAAAGTGGCGAACCCTAAGTATTTCCATTTTGTCACTTTGCACTTGCCGGAGAAACTTCAGCCATATTGTGCCGCCATCACTGGTATGGTTTTATGCTTGGAAACCTCATCTCCTTTTGTCATTTCACAACAACCCCTCATCTCTTAGTCGTGGCTATGCTTCCATTTCCTCTGTTGATGCTTGCTTTGAAGGGTGGATGAGAAATGAGGTGTTTCTTCGAGCTATTCACGGGTTTTGATGGTCTCCAACTACCAGAAAATAGTTGTTCACATCAAAGTATGGCTACCTCCATTGTTGGCTACTTTTGTGATTTATTTCAGTAGATTTCACATGAGCTCATAACCTATCCATTATTTGTGTATTTGGAACCCTTATGTGCAAACCCCAAGTCAATTTTACCCATCTTCTGAAATGAAGAAATACTTTCTGTACAAGGCTGCGACCTTTCTTATTTTCTGGCGCTTGTCTTTTATTGAAAATAAAAAAAACTTATGTAGGTCGTGCCATGAGTATGAGCTTCAGTCTTCATTGTCTATGCTGGGTTTTATTTTTCTTGGCATCTTTTGGATTTTTTGAGGCCGACATGGGTGCCTTGGTCAGAATCTTTGTGGCAGACTATACATGGGTTTGAAGAATATTTCTCATAAATCCATAAGTTCCTATGCTCGAAACCTTTGCCTAGTTTGAGCTTTTGAACTTGCACTTTCATTTTTTGAAAAATGGCATAAGACTAACATTCCCTTCCCTTAGTAGAAATAGAACACTTCGCTTTTACCCTGGATTGATATTAGATCACATTTTGAGTGTAAGAAACTCAAGTTCCATAGACTGTATAAACTAACAAGCTTCTCCATTGATTGTGACTCTGAGTAGATACTGCAGAAATTTTGACTGTCATATTCGCACTTTGTATGACTACCCATGAACTTGGTATTGCTGCTCATTTGTTATATTTTTTTTGCACCCAAAAGTTATAATTTCTGCGCTTTTGATGTGTGATGATTATTTGCTGCTCATTTACTTTGAGAATGTTGCTCATTTACTCTAATTTCTGCACCTTTTTATATAACAGTTTGCTGCTCATTTACTATCACATTTGTATCTATATTTGTTGTCCTCTTTCATCATTGATTGCTGCACTTTTTAATGTCATGTTGATGCACTGTTTAAGAATGATTTTCTGCTCATTATGAATTCTCACTATTGTTGCACTTGACCTCATTATGTTGCTCATTTTTTTGCATCACTTGCTGCTCTTTTATGGACCTCTTGATGATAGTTTGCTGGACCTTTGATCTCATTACTTTCTGCACCCTTTTATAACAGTTTGTTGCTCATTTTGTGATAGTAATTTGCTTGGTTTATTGTGACCAAAAGCTATGAGTTTCCTTCATTTCATTTAGCTCTGTAAGTTCAGCATATTACAATTATATCAAGTATAGATGCTGATTGTGTCTTATCATTGCAATGGAACTATTTAGTTCAACATTATCTCCTATTTCATCTTGTTCAATGTTGAAAATCTGATTAGTAGTTGCTCCTGTCAAAATTTTGTGTACCTGACAGTGCTGATGTCCATTCCCTTTTTGCCTTGATGAAAGGTCTTTGTTGATGTTGTGAATAAAACAGTGGCTCCTTATCACTTTGCATGTAGGACTTTGCTTGGGCAGCAGTAGAAACTATAACCCTGCATTGAAAATTAATTAATAACCCTTGGGTTGCTCTATTATGATCACTGCTCCTCCTGTAGACTTTTATATGCTTTTGAAATTATGAAAACATTTCAATGCACGAATACTTTTGTTTCTCTTCAATTTAAAGAGGCTCTATACTTCATTTAGATGTATATTGAAAATGCAAAGTAGAGCTGAAACAAAATATGAATGAAATCTATGAATTCTCACACTGTTTGATCATTTCTTATCATGAAGAGAAAAATTATGCTGTACGTTCAAACTGCTCTTTATGAATCTTTTTGAAATAAAGGCTGCTCTTTTATTATCTGCTTAGTTTCAGCAGCTCCTTTGATGACTGTTCTGACAATATTCAAAAAGTCTCGTATGTAATTTGAGAGCATATCCTTTTGATATGCCAGGCTCAACCCTTGTGGTAGCTCATTTTACTCCACATATCTGATGAAATGATCATGAACATAATGCACCTGTTCCTACACAGTGAACAAACATGTTAGCAAAATAAAAGAAATTGAAAGCTTCCTCCTTTCTTTATGTTGTTTGAATTTTTTGTAATCATCTGATGGATGCCTGAATAGATGTAAATTATATTCCTGCTGGCAATGTAAGCATAGGACTGATTTTGATTCATCATTGCATAGAGTTAATCTCTAACATCATTTATGCTCATCCCGCGGGACAACTCAAAGAGAGCGAAGTCGAGGAACCTAGAAAGCTTCAACAACACCAATAAAAGACATCAAGTATCACGGGTTCCATCATTATAGGCAATGATGAACCACTCTCCCTTCTATGTTTATTTTTTCAACAATTGTATAGCATACAATATGTTTTTGCACCTCTTATTTGATTATAAGAATCAAAATGAGTTACTCCCACGACTTGTGTGGGATTCTGGTTCGTACATTATGAATAAAACAACAAAAAATATGCAAACTTATGATATCATTTTGGAATTTTTTCGCATAACATTACTGAAATTGACACTGTAATAAAACAATGCACAATATGATTACTTTTAGCTGAAAATTTTAAGCAACTTTTGTACCTAGGCTTGAATTTACAATTCAGCTCTACCTGTTTAAGATGGTAGTGAAAAATAGGTAACAAATTGGCAACCTCTGCGGAGTGTTTGCCTGCTAAACACCATAGACCAGTTGTGTAGCTTATCCATTGGGCATGGAGTCTATTTTTGCTCTTAACCTCCTTTGAAAAACTCTATAACTCAGCTTCACACAAACAAACTGAAAGAAACTACTGCAATTTTGTTTATGACAGAATCTGAAACTCTAGTGCAGTGACTGCACTTTATTGAAAATGAAACAATACTGAATGAAACTAATGTGCAATGAGAACTTATTGCAAAAAACACAACTAAGACATCTATCCTATCCTACATTATCTAGCAGCAGTAGTGTTTAAACATAACCATTCACTGGTTGATTGAAAAAACTCCCTTTTCTTATTAGCTTAGGATGCACCACCTGTTTGCAAATTGTCCAACAATGCTGAAAGAAAAATAAAAGTTGTATGCACAAAAGAAACACTTGTGCAATCATAAAAACCACCTCCCCTTCTGCATCAGACAAAAGATGCACACAATTGTTTTGAAAATTTTGAGCAACCTTCATTAATGCTTGTCGATGCTCAAACTTATGCTCCCAAGCAAATACTTCAACTAGTAACTCCTCTTGATTTCCAGCCAACTGTGCCAAGTGTCTGATAGGACATCCCCTTGTGTTGACAATAGATCGATAACTTTTAGCCTCCTACTGATGCTCCACTTTTCCAACTTTTCCTTGAAAAGGTGCTGATACGAGATAAAATGCAGGTTGTTGATCTTTTTTAAACTTTTTAATGAAGAGGGAATCCTGCATGCTTGCATTATCTGTAACAGTTTCTAAAAATAAACCATTAATATGTTAAATGGTTGGACCTTCTCCACCAAGGAGCTGATATCCATGTTGGATTACTAAAAACAAGTCCTCAAACTGTTGTTCCCTATGTTCCTTGCCCACACCAGAAAACAATTCCTCCTCTACGAAGTGGGGAAGTTCATCAAATAAGTCCATTTTGCATTCTTGCATAGGCTGAAAAGCATTCTCCTCCTTTTCAAAAGTTTCTTTGAACTCATCACCCTGCTGCTCAAAATTGTAAGGTGTTGATGCTAGTAAGCATGTGTTGTCTTCATTCTCATCAACAATTTCGGGTAATTCATCAGCTATATAAACATGCTCAACTTGCTCTTGTATATTATCTTTTTGCTGATCTTTTGATAAGAGAGGAGTGCTTTTTACCTCATGAAATGCCCTTTCTTGATGTTCCTTCTCATCCTTCAGCTGCTCCAATGTTGGATTATGACATTGATGGACTTCAATCAGCAATTCATCAAATTGTTTGATCTTTTTTTTTGTATCCTGCTCAATAAAGGAAGGTAATTCATCAAATAAGAACATGAAATCATTACCTTTGGTAGCTTTTTTGAGCTCCTCAACCTGTTCCTGGATTGTTGTCATACAAGGAGCCTCCTGAACTAGATTTGGCATTTTGAATTATGGATGCTTGGTCCAAGAAGGCTGCCATAACTTTTCAGTACTTTGATGACTCATTTCAGGCTCTTGATATGACTGAAACTAAGGATTAATGGGCTTCTATGGGGACTGATCTTTAACACTGACAGGATTATTACGTCTAAAACTTGGAATGTCAAATCGTGAAGAATTACCTGGGGGTTGTGTAGAAACTTTGAAAACCTCTTGCTTGGCAAGTTTTAGCCTTATCTCTGTATATTTTGCTGCAAGCTGTTGAGCAAGATTCTTCTCAAATAGCCTTTTTTGCAGCTATTTTTTCTATTCTTCTTTTTTGCCAATTTTCTTAGCAAGAAATTCTTCCTCATATCTTTTATGTATTTCCACCTCTTGCTCATCATGAAAGGATTGATCTGGAATAAAAGGAGTTACTTTGTCTTCATACCTTTGTGTCTAAGTAAGTAAAAGATTGATCAACTGGTTCTTTGCAGCTTTCTCCTTTTCAAGCTTCTCCTCAAACTGTAATCTTTGGGCTTCCAACTCTTGCTCATGAAGGTAGGCCTGATAATCCACCTTCTGTTGTTGCGAATCAAGCTCCTGCTGTCTTTTGACTTCATCTATTTGCCTCTGATAATCTAATGCTATATCACTAATGCTTTTGATTTCAACATTTTGAGGTTGATCAAGAGGAAAACTATGCTGATATGGATGTTCAGTAGGGGTGGGTGGGTGGTAACCATACTGAGCATGCTGGTTATATGTTGTTGCATGGCTGTTAGGAATAAAACTAGCAGCATAGCTAGCTTGATATGGTTGGTAAGAATGTGGTTACATAGGATTTTCATGAAATGGAGGTGAAAACGTGCTCTTTTCATAAAAACTTGACATGTTAAAGCATTTCAATCAACTTTCCTTTGTAAATAAACATACCGGCACTTCGTCTGTTGAAACCAGTGGATTGTACTCGGAGTCGCTAGGTATTGTAACCTTTGAAAGCAAAAAATCTTGCTGTGTATACCAGAACAACAACTTGAAATTTTTGAATTATTTCTTTGAAGTAATCTTCAACGTTCCACCTGGTGTGCCAAAAACTGTTGTCAAATAGATTACACCCATATGCTTGAATAACTAAATTCAGTAATCTGTTGAAACATTGGAACTAATTCCAGGCTGTGGGTATCCTATAAGGAATTATACCTCCAGATTCTAGGCCGGAGCCTGTGATTTTTTTTTATTAAAACTTGGGTAACTTGTATGAAAAAAGGATAAAAAGATTTAACCTAAATGCATAACTATGAAATTTTAAAAATGGTGATGCTTGCTCCTGAAAATGATAATCTAAAAGGGAGTTTGGTTCACAATTGATTCTCAGAATATCTAATTTGCACATCAAAATCTGAATAGTTTGAACTCATATAAATGCTCCATACAAAGGCTCATGAAACTATCTTCTTTCAAAGGAAAAGAACAGTGTTCTCACAATTAAGAAAAAATAATTTTAAATTACGAACTCATTGTATGACCTATGAATTAAACTTGAATGCATACATATATTTATGATTGAGACAAAAAGATAAAGGTTTAGATGTTGAAACATAATATAATTCGTTCGAAATCAAACACAACAATGATGCCTAAAATCTTGAAGGAAAAACCTGACACTATTGAGAAGATAAAAGGAAAAAAGTCCATGCTAAAACTGAGGGTAACCTGTAAAACATACTATGTATTAATCTGAAATGATGCTGAGTTACAAATAATTCCCTTTGCAGAGAGCAAAGGAGAAAAACAAGAACTGAGAAAAAATAGTTAAGTTTTTTCAATATATACAAAAGCCTTCAAGAAGGCATGGAGATAAAACTGAAAGTCAAACTCAAAGAGAAGATGATAACTCCAAGGAAAATTTTGAGCAGAAGCAAATATCTCTAAAAAAGAAGCTCAAAACCATGCAAAAATGAGTGCATGATGATCAAAACTCATTGTCAAGTCATAACGGAAACATGCAACACTCCAACTAAACTGCAAATCCTTGAAAAGGTGGGCCCAAGCATGCGAAAGCTATCTTGTTTGTGTCAATCCACCCCTGATGATTTGAACTCCATCCCTGCCTAATGCTTTATATTTGCATTATTGGATTTATTTAACTCAATGTTATTCTGCCTAAAAATAGTTGTATTAATTAAATGATTTATAATTTTATCATTTAATTAATACAACTTGACATGGGTGAGCAAAAATAACATTAAACTAATTAAATTTAATTACTGCAACCCTAGCCTATGTATATCACACAAAATGCATGATATATTACTCCACTAATCACTTTAATAGACACCTCGTGCGCTCCATGCACTAAACCTAGCATAACTTGATCCAATGGCATTATTATTCCCTAACATAATGGTCGGCCATTTAACATTATTGGATTTATTTATCATTGCCGACCATATCATTCGGCTTTATTGACCTTATAAGTCATGGACCACGAAAGGTAATGAAAGAAAATGATTAACTTAAAAAGTATTTAGCAAAGGCATCCCATGTCGAATTTAGGGTAGACAAAAGTGGCGAACCCTAAGTATTTCCATTTTGTCACTTTGCACTTGTCGGAGAAACTTTAGCCATACTACGCCGCCATCACTGGTATGGTTTTATGCTTGGAAACCTCATCTCCTTTTGTCATTTCACAGCAACCCCTCATCTCTCAGCCGCGGCTATGCTTCCATTTCCTCTGCTGATGCTTGCTTTGAAGGGTGGATGGGAAATGAGGCGTTTCTTCAAGCTATTCACGAGTTTTGATGGTCTCCAACTACCAGAAAAAAGTTGTTCACATCAAGGTATGGCTACCTCCATTGTTGGCTACTTTTGTGATTTATTTCAGTAGACTATGCACGAGCTCATAACCTGTCCATTATTTGTGTATTTGGAACTCTTATGTGCAAACCCCAAGTCAATTTTACCCATCTTCTAAAATGAAGAAATACTTTCTATACAAGGCTGTGACCTTTCTTATTTTCTGGCGCTTATCTTTCATTGAAAATAAAAAAAACTTATGCAGGTCACGCCATGAGTATGAGCTTTAGTCTCCGTTGTATATGCTGGGTTTTATTTTTCTGGGCATCTTTTGCATTTTTTGAGGCCGACATGGGTGCCTTGGTCAGAATCTTTGTGGCGGACTATACGCGGGTTTGAAGAATATTTCTCATAAATCCATAAGTTGCTATGCTCGAAACCTTTGCCTAGTTTGAGCTTTTGAAATTGCATTTTCGTTTTTCAAAAAATGGCATAAGACTAACATTCCCTTCCTTTAGCAGAAATAGAACACTTCACTTTTACCCTGAATTGATATTAGATCACATTTTGAGTGTAAGAAACTCAAGTTCCATAGACTGTATAAACTTTCAAGCTTCTCCATTGATTGTGACTCTGAGTAGATACTGTAGAAATTTTGACTATCATATTCGCACTTTGTATGACTACCCATGAACTTGGTATTGCTGCTCATTTGTTATATTTTTTTTGCACCCAAAAGTTATAATTTATGCGCTTTTGATGTGTGATGATTATTTGCTGCTCATTTACTCTGAGAATGTTGCTCATTTACTCTAATTTCTGTACCTTTTTATATAACAGTTTGTTGCTTATTTACTATCACATTTGCATCTATATTTATTGTCCTCTTTCATCATTGATTGCTGCACTTTTTAATGTCATGTTGATGCACCGTTTAAGAATGATTTTCTGCTCATTATGAATTCTCACTATTGCTGCACTTGACCTCATTATGCTGCTTGTTTTTTGCATTACTTGCTACTCTTTTATGGACCTCTTGATGATAGTTTGCTGGACCTTTGATCTCATTACTTTCTGCACCCTTTTATAATAGTTTGCTGCTCATTTTGTGACAGTAATTTGCTTGGTTTATTGTGACCAAAAGCTATGAGTTTCCTTCATTTCATTTAGCTCTATAAGTTCAGCATACTACGATTATATCAAGTATAGATGTTGATTGTGTCTTATCATTGCAATGGAACTGTTTAGTTCAACATTATCTCCTATTTCATCTTGTTCAATGTTGAAAAACTGATTAGTAGCTGCTCCTGTCAAAATTTTGTGTACCTGATAGTGCTGATGTCCATTCCCTTTTTGCCTTGATGAAAGGTCTCTATTGATGTTGTGAATAAAACAGTGGCTCCCTATCGCTTTCCATGTAGGACTTTTCTTGGGCAGCAGTAGAAACTATAACCCTGCATTGAAAATTAATTAATAACCCTTGGGTTGCTCTATTATGATCACTGCTCCTCCTGTAGACTTTTATATGCTTTTGAAATTATGAAAACATTTCAATGCACAAATACTTTTGTTTCTCTTCAATTTAAAGAGGCTCTATACTTCATTTAGATGTATATTGAAAATGCAAAGTAGAGCTGAAACAAAATATCAATGAAATCTATGAATTCTCACACTGTTTGATCCTTTCTTATCATGAAGCGAAAAATTATGTTGTATGTTCAAACTGCTTTTCGTGAATCTTTTTGAAATAAAGGCTACTCTTTTATTATCTGCTTAGTTTCAGCATCTCCTTTGATGACTATTCTGACAATATTCAAAAAGTCTCGTATGTAACTTGAGAGCGTATCCTTTTGATATGTCGGGTTCAACCCTTGTGGGAGCTCGTTTTACTCCACATATTTGATGAAATGATCATGAACATAATGCACCTGTTCCTGCATAGTGAACAAACGTGTTAGCAAAATAAAAGAAATTGAAAGCTTCCTCCTTTCTTTATGTTGCTTGAATTTTTTGTAATCATCTCATGGATGCCTGAATAGATGTAAATTATATTCCTGCTGGCAATGTAAGCATAGGACTGATTTTGATTCATCATTGCATAGAGTTAATCTCTAAAATCATTTCTACTCATCCCACGGGGCAACTCAAAGAGAGCGAATTCGAGGAACCTAGAAAGCTTCAACAACACCAATAATAGACATCAAGCATCATGAGTTCCATCATTACAGGCAATGATGAACCACTCTCCCTGCTATGTTTATTTTGTCAATAATTGTATAGCATACAATCTATTTTTGCACCTCTTATTTGATTATAAGAATCAAAATGAGTTACTCCCACGGCTTGTGTGGGATTCTGGTTCGTACATTATGAATAAAACAGCAAAAAATATGCAAACTTATGATATCATTTTGGAATGTTTTTTGCATAACATTACTGAAATTTACACTGTAATAAAACAATGCACAATATGAGTACTTTTAGCAGAATATTTTAAGCAACTTCTGTACCTAGGCTTGAATTTACAATTCAGCTCTACTTGTTTGAGTTGGTAGTGAAAAATAGGTAACACCAACCTCAACTTCCAGCGTGCTCCCCAATCTTAAGATTAATTGCCAAAATATGCCAGTCTACTCTACTGAACATGAAAATGTTATAGGACTAAATGTGATACATTACAAAAATGTACACTTGCGCTCTGGTAGAACTCTTCAGCCCCCAACTATTGAAGAAATAGTAGAGGAACCTGAGCCTAAAAGTCCACTAAAAGACAAGTCACCTAACCAGGATATGACCACCAAAGACAAAGAGCCTTTTTTAGTAACAAGAACTGCTGACTTGTCTTAGGGGGAGGAAGGTCAGTCCTTGAGTCAACATAGGGAGGATTCCGTTCGAAAAGAGAAAACAATGGCACCATATCTAGAACGTTTAAAGTCAATGACTCCGGAAGATACCCCAAAAGTGCCTATGGTTCTGAAATTGCGTTAATTTAGGAGATTAAGCAACTGCAAATTGAGGTTCCTCTATTGCAGGCAATAAAAGAAATTCCTAAGTTAAACCAGTTAATCAAACAATTATGTATTAAAATGCTAGGTAGGAAGCCAAAAAAGATAAATACCGTTCATATTGATGGTTATTTAGCTGATTTTCTATCTGGAAAGACTATTGATCCAAAATACGATGATCCTGGGAGTCCACTTATAACTGTTACAATTAATGAGGTAGCAATACCAAACGCATTAGTGGATCTTGGAACAGCTATTAACATGATGACTGTGGATGTAATGGAAGAGTTAGGACTAATTGATTTACATCCTACAACCACAGTCTTACAAATGGAAAATCAGTCTATAGCCATCCCAAAGGGCGTCATTAAAAACATCCTCATCAAAGTTGATGGATGGGAATATCCAGTCGACTTCTAGGTAATCCAGTCGCTTACACCCAAAGATAGTTATCCAATAATTCTTGGGAGACCATGGTTGGCCACAGTTGTTGCTAAGATTGATTGCAGGGTAGGGGGAATGACCATTTTGTATGGTCAAGATAGTAAACATTTGTTCTTATACCCCCTTGCTAAAACAACCGAGCATAAAAAGGTCTGGGTTGATGAACTAGAAGAATCTAGTGGTCAAGACAGTTTGGCCTCGCTAGCCATGGTAGTAATTAAACAACACAGAGAAGAATTGGAGGAAGAGTTAGTAAGCAATGTAGCATGCCTTGCTATAACCCCGAATGAGGAAGAAATGATGGATGCTCCAAGAATTTTTGGGCAGCCAATTGATATAAGCAGAATGGAGCAAATCTATGCTGCTATGGGAATGCCTTGTCCCTTAGCTAACATGATTCCCATAACAAGTCATTTCTTTGAAGATATCACAAGGTTTCACCGAATTATACCTCATAGTTGTCCTCTTAACACTTTTTTGTGACCTATGTATACTATCACTTTGGCCCATCCTGGAACAAAATAGATGATGCTATTACCAAGAAAAAATTTAAACATCAATAGCTGGCTGTCAGAAACGTAGGAGGATAAATTATTCAATGTGTTGGTAAAAAGGTTTAAAGCCTTTGCTTGGGATTATACAGACATGAGGGGAATTCACCCAAGTGTTTGTACTCATCACATATATACTGATCCTAGTATAAGGCCTATTTGCCAACCTCAGAGGAGACTCAATCCTACATTAAAGGATTCGGTCAAAATTGTGATTGAGAAACTCCTTTGTGTAGGATTTATTTATCCTATTTCTGATAGTAAGTGGGTGTCACCTATGGTGGTTGTGCCAAAGAAAAATGGGAAATGGAGAATATGTGTAGACTATAAAGAACTCAACAAAGCCACTCATTGAGATTATTTTCCCCTACCATTTGTTGATCAAGTTCTGGACAACTTGGTTGGAAGGAAATATTTATCCTTTCTAGATGGATTAGTAGTTACAATCAGATACAGGTTGCTCCAGAAGACCAAGACAAGACCACGTTTACCTGCCCTTGGGGCACATTTTCATACAGAGTGCTTCCCTTTGGACTTTGTAACGCTCCAATGACTTTTCAGAGAGTCGTTCTTGCTATATTTGTTGTACTCATTAATGATTGTGTAGAGGTCTATATGGTCGACTTTACAATCTATGAGTCAACATATGATGAAGCTCTTCAGAACCTAGACCGAGTTCTACAAATTTGTGAGGAAAATAGACTATCCCTTAGCTATGAAAAATGTTTAATAATGGTAGAACAAGGAATAGTCTTGGGTCATCATATTTCCTTTGAGGGAATAAAGGTCAACCCCAAGAAAATTGAGGTCATCCAACAATTGACTATCCCTCAAACACAAATAGATGTTCGAAGTTTTCTTGGACATGCTGGTTACTATAGAAGGTTCATAGAAGGCTTCAGTAAAATTGTGGCTCCTATGTTCTTTCTTTTACATAAAGTAGAGTTTGTTTGGACACCTAAGTGTCAGCTATCATTTGAAACCATTAAGGAAAAGCTTATCTTTGCTCCCGTTCTACGAGGGCCAAATTGGAGTATTCCCTTCCATATTTATGCAGATGCTTCTGACAATGCTATTGGTGCAGTTCTGGGACAAGAAGATGAGAATGGGGGTAAATATGCCATATATTTTATCAGTAAAAATCTTACTTCTGTAGAAAGAAACTATACAACAACAAAAAAATAATTCCTGGCTGTTGTTCATGCCATTAAAAAATTCCACCACTGTATTACAGGATATAAGGTTACAGTTTATACATACCATTCGGCTGTAAAATACCTAATGAACAAACCTATAGTGAATGGTCGGATTATGAGGTGGTTATTACTCTTTCAGGAGTTTAATGCTACAATCCTTGACAAGCTAGGGAAATATAACGTACTAGCAGATTTCCTATCATGAATCAAACAAGAAAAGGGTGATAGTATGCCTGTACAAGACGAGTTTCCAGATGAGAATCTGTTTTCTGTGTTTGTAAAGTCACCCTGGTTCGCAGACATTGCTAAATATTTGGCTGCCTCCGAGGTACCCCCAAGGTTCACAACAAAGAAAATGAAGCGACTTATCAGGGAAAGTGCCCCATTGAAATGGATTAACGGAATTCTATTTTGTTGTGGGCTTGATATGATCTTAAGAAGATGTGTGAGAGCGGATGAAACCTACAACATTCTAAGGGCCTATCACAATGATTCTTCGAGAGGGCACTACTCTACGAAGAGAACGTCCCATAAAATTTTAGGCGCCGGATACTATTGGCCCTCAATGCATAAGGATATTAAGAAATATGTTCATCATTGTGATGAATGTCAGAGAGTAGGAAGACCAACTGCTTCTTCAAAAATTCCTTTACTACCATAGGTAGTGCTTGAACCATTCGAGAAATGGGGTTTAGATTTTATCGGAACCATAGATCCTTCCTCTCAAGGGAAAGAATACATATTGGTTTGCACTGACTACCTGACAAAATGGGCTAAAGTTCAAGCCTTACGAGTAGCTAGGGAAGAGCAAGTCGCAGACTTCCTCTATAATAAAATATTTCTTATATTTGGAGCCCCTCGAACTATCGTTACTGATCAGGGACCCCAATTTATGTCCAAAGTGCTCTTGGCATTCACCAACCATTTTCAAGTAAGCCATAGGAATTCATCCCCTTACCGACATCAAGCAAATGGCCAAGTTGAAGTAACTAATAGAGAGCTTGAAAACATATTAACAAAAATAGTTTCTTCAGGAAGAAAATATTGGGCTAGAAAACTCCCTAAAGCTATTTGGGCATACAACACAACCTAGAAATCCACAAATGGATTCAGCCCCTATGAGCTCATTTTTGGAAAGAAACCTCTTCTTCCCATCGAGTTTGAACTACAAACTCTACGAACAACTATAGAACTAGGTCTGGATTTAAAATGAGCCCAAGTTGAATGAGTTCTGCAATTAAGCGAATTGGATGAGATTCACCTAGATGTTGTCCATCAAACTGAACTAATTCAACATCAATGGAAAGTGTGGCATGACAAACATATTAAGGAGAGGGAGTTCCATAATGGAGACTGGGCCCTGCTATTCGATTCAAGGTACAAAGATCATAGAGGGAAGCTCAGGACTCATTGGCTGGGACCTTATGAGATTTTTGAGGTCTTCTCAAATGGAACAGTTTGGTTGAAACCAATTGATGGTGACACACGAACCCTCTTAGTCAATGGTCATTGCTTGCGTGTCTACCATAAACCGGTCAATAGGGAATAATTCTCAAGAATGGTGGAAATGCAGGGCGAGGTCCAATGTATTGACTCTGCCAAGGCATAGTCTATTTGGTAAAAATGCTAAAAGGTTGCTAAAAATAA
Source organism: Sequoiadendron giganteum (assembly GCA_007115665.2). Taxonomy (NCBI): domain Eukaryota; kingdom Viridiplantae; phylum Streptophyta; class Pinopsida; order Cupressales; family Cupressaceae; genus Sequoiadendron; species Sequoiadendron giganteum. Next base: position 380,142,369 of record CM021104.1, read on the forward strand.
AAAATAAAAATAAAAATAATTAAAATTTTGAAAATGTGTAATAAAAAGACATGTATACCAAGATATTTTCCTTTCACTAGTTTTTCTTTTGGACTTAGATAATTTTTGTTCTTTTTTGTAAGACTTCTTATACAAAGGAAATAACTTCCGGAGTACCTTCCTAAGATGCTTTGAAACTTATGGTACTGATGCCAAATGCTCCAGAACGTGACGATCCTTATACCCGATGCTCCAAAACTTTTACAACTCATCATATCAAAAAGGCATTCTTGCACTAAATTTCAAAGCTCCCAAAGTTCAAAATTTATAAGTCCTGCCACTCCACCTTCATTTTGTTGCTACTCCAGTTGCATCTTTCAATGATGCTCCAGAACCTTCATTCCGTTGTTGCTTCGGTTGTATCTTTCAGCGATGCTCTGGAACCTTCATTTCATTCATTTTTTTTCGGCTGCATCTTTCAACGATGCTCTAGAACCTTCATTTCACTACTGTCTCAATTGCATCTTTTAGCGATGCTCTAGAACTTATCCGCCTTATTTTTCGTGAATGCATACCTCTCGTGTGCTTTGGAAATTTTGTGCTAGTTTTGAGCACGATGTCAATTATGTGCTCCGAAACTTATTCATTCGCATTCCGCCACCTTTTTCATAATTTCAAAATTTTGCGACACTTCCATCATCATATCTTGTACACATGCCATCCTATCTATTTTTTTAATCATAAATAAAGCCACCGAGTACCACAGTCCTCATTGATGGCTCCGATTCATAAACTTCCGCATTCATGCCATAGTAAATCTGTTGTCACCTCAGCCAATACCTTCACATCATCCTGTCAAATCTGTAAAGGTACGAGATCTTCAAATGATCACATAATGCAAGTAAGTACTAATTTTTGCTTTAAGTAGGTAGTTATTTTCGAATAAAGAATAATTAATTGGCATGAACTTCACTCCCAATTTAGCAATTTGTGCCACTCGGCGATCAACTAGTTGTACGAAAAGATTTTTGCATGCCTCCATGCATATTAAAACTCATTGCATAGTAAGCTACAAACAAGAGAAATAAATAATTTCAGTGGCTATATTTTAAAAAGTCTTTCTGTGCGAGCTTCGTGCCATGGTTGAAATTTTTAGTAGAGTGGAAAATAAAAGAATGGGGGGTGGTAAAAAGAAGTCAGAGCCAAATTCTACAGAAAAATTGTTGGGGTTAAGCAATATCTCTAATCTATTCGAAGAGGCAGGGTGGTTGAACTTTATAAGAAAGTTTGAAGGTTATCATGAAAAGATGGTGAGCACATTTGCTAAAAACTACTCAAATGGTGAAGTGGTACTCCATGGAAAGAGTTTTAAGGTGAGTTCGAAAATCATCTCCCATTTATCAGGTTTAGAAAATTTAGGCATAAAGTTAAAAGAAACCTCTCAGATAACATACCAAAAATTGTCTGAATTATTTGTTAGAGAGGGAGACCCTCACCCCATGGTAGTATTTAGTACCAAAGGAAAAAATAAAGGGTTCCAAAGGACCTCCATACTAGAACCTTGGGGTACTGCTGTAGCTTGGATCATAAAATATTTTACTTGTGAAGGTCAACTAACTATTGTGGTAGGACCTACTTCCTGAATGCTGATCCATTTGCGTCATGGGAAAGAGAACCCTGCTCTTAGGGTAAATTTGCTTGAATTTTTATGTGACTCTCTAAATTCCTCAATAGAAAGATATAAAATAGGGTCTGGGCCACTAAAACACCATGGATTAATTCAATTGATTTGCAAATACCATTTTCACAAGAAATCTGAGGGTAAATGGGAGAAGTTCTTGCGAGAAATTGAGAAGTCTTCAATCAAAAGGATAATAGAATCGGGGGAAACATCTCACCAAATTGCTTCACCTTCCAGAGAAGTTTCCCCTAAGGGCTCTCCAACTCCGAAAGCTCAGAATCCCACCACCCCTAGTGAGGAAGTTCCAAATTCTTTGATTAATGAATTCAAAACCCCTGATTTGCCAGAGCATGTTGAGCTCATCTATTTTGATATGAGTAGTCCCAAAAGAAAGAGAAAAGGGAAAAGTAAAACACCTGTCATCTTCCAAGGTCTTCCTCCATTAAGGAGAAGTAAGTGCCAAGCCTCTGAATTCACTAAAACCCCAATGCAGGGTACAAAAGGGAGTTCAAAAATGAAGCCCAAATGGCCATCAGAACCTATTGAAATTTTTGCGCTTGACAATGATGAGGAAATACCTCTAAGAGAAGATTCAGTGGAGGAAATTCCTTCCCACTCTGCATATGTGGAGGAAGTTACCACCGAAGACATTCAAGAAAGAGAATAGGAGGGGGATGATAGAATTCCAAGTCATTTGTCCCCCATTGTAGATAGAATTGTTGAGACAGTTGAAATGAGGGATACCACTATGGAGATAGAGAAATTCAGAATAGAAATTGATGATTTAAAGAAACAAATGTACATAAATAATGAACAGGTTGAATTGAAAAAAGAAGAGTTGATGGTGCATATTGTTGTAATCAATAAAAGGAATCAGGAAATACAGGATTTGAAACTACAACTACATGAAAAGGACACATTAATTTATAAGTTAAAGAAGCAAATTCAAGAATTGAATCAAGAACATAAAACTTATAATGATGACATTGTAGAAAAGGATAAAGAAATTGAAATGATAAAGAAAAAAATTGTACTTATGTTCTCAAATTTTGAGGAAGATAGAAAAACAAGAACTGAAGAATTAAACGCTTCCATCAGCAAAATTGTAGAGCTAGAACAAGACTTAGAGGAATGAACTATGAAACCAAAGATAAAATCAAAAGAAATTCAAACTGAGCCAGTTATAACTTATTGGTTCCAAGTTTGCATTCTCCCATTACTCATGAAATGGATGGAAAAATGTTATTTATTAAGAAATGTGCAAAATGAGAACTACAGATTGAAAAAGGAGTTGGCACTCCTAAAAGAATCATTTCACAAGGCATATAGAGGGAAACAAGATGCATGCCAACTAGTTGATTGTCTATTATCCTGTAGAAGGCCGTCCAAATTATACTCCATGTTTTTAAATGAACAGTGGATAAGATGGAAATTATTCAGAATCTACAATGATCAACCTTATGAACCCAATGACAAAGAATTTATTAAGATATTTGTGGAATCAACCCATGAAAATAAATATTTGATTTGTGAGTTCTTTTTGCATGATCTGTTATTAGAAAATCACACTGATTTCTTTATCAATCTGTTTGTTGGTGAAGTAGAATTAAGAGCCCTATTATCTACTATGAGAAACCAGATTCATTGGTAGGAGCGCACAAAAGAATTTGTACAGGAAAAAAAGACCATGGGACTTCAAATAAGATCACGAAATTCTAGGCCTGAAGGTTTCAAAGACACCTTTTCTTCTCTCCTGGTAAATAATAAAATGAAAGAAATGTATGATAACAGTCTCAAACTCTGTTATAATAATTTCATGGAGCATGGGAAAAAATTAATTGGCAAAGCATGACATGCTTGTGAAGAGATATTTACTCCATTTCCTTCTTATCTCAAGAAAAGAGAGGTCATTTCCCCTCTTAATATCAAATGGTCTTTTAGAAGGGCTAATGCTTTAGCCAAAATCCTACATAACCTAAGAACAAACTGGATGAGAATGAGATATAGGCCTCCCTTGCTGCTTAATCCACCTCCTGATTTCAATATTTCAACTGATCAAAATGATACTTTTTAATGAATGGAGAGATGGTGTTATCTTTCACAAAGGGTTCATCCATGACCCTGTAGCTTTTGATGCAACAACAAGAGAAGAATATGACCTTAGTTCCAGCTATGAGGAATGGAATAAAACTCAAGGTTATAATAATGGAGCAGGAGGACCTGCCAGGAACTAGGAGGGGAAGGAAATGATGAGGTAAAAATAACCTCATCATAATGAAATAAAAAAATCTTATTCTTACAAGCTCAATCCTAAGTCTATGCCAATTTATTAAACTTTAGGAGAAATAATTGCTTATCTTTAAGGAAAATTATGCAAACTTTATTTCTTATGATCAATTGAGGAAATTTGCCAATACAGGTTTAATGGGTTGACTTGAGTGTTTTTGTAGGGAATAATCAGTCATCTAGTAGCTGTTACAAAACGTTGAGCCAACACGTGCCTTAAACATGGTTGAAGATAGATGTTGCAAACCTCCTCTTGAATCTCAAGCCGATGAATCGAAGATTTAATTACTGTTTATTTAATTTCTGTTACCAAAAACTTCATGGCTCATCTCGAGCCTTCTTTATGTTTATGAGTTTTAAAGACATGGAAGTTAGTTAAAGTTGTTAAAATAATTTTTCAATGGCTATCCATAGCATCTAGAATCTAGGATTTAGTTATAAATTTTTCTATAAGAATGAAATTTCAAAATGGATGAATAAGACTGAATAGTAGTGTTATGCTGTTTACATGATCTTTGAATACTGATGAATGAAAGAACTGTCTTCTGTCAATTGCTAAGTTGATGAACTATGGATGATAACTGTTTTTAATGGAAGGACTCTAGAACCTGTAGTTTATGTGATTTGAGAACGAAGTGTTAACCCGTGAGCTGGCCACTCGAGGGAAGTTAGTTTAAATAGATAAGTACTTACTGTTATGTTGTTTTATTTGTAACTTTGATAACTGTTCAGTAGAAACTCACTAAAGTCTGTCAGTTGTTGAGTCTAAAGTTCCGAAGCAGTTTTTTTTTTAATTAGTATGAATTATTTGTTGTAGCTGTTAGAATCTTTTACTGTTTAAGAAAATGTTTTATAGTCTGTTTATTTATTTTTCCACTTCTGTTGTTTATCAGTTATTCAGTTTGCTTATCTCTATGCTTTCTAGTTTAGTTGTGATGCTTTCTAAATTAGTTATCTTATGCTTTCTAGTTTAGTTATGATGCTTTCTAAATTAGTTATCATATGCTTTCTAGTTTAGTATTTCTAGTTTTCCTAGAATAATTTTTTTTCTAGATAAGAAGTTAAATGGCCTTAGACTAAAATTGATTTCAATAGTTTAAAGGAAAATAAAAAATTTAAGATGAGTTATATGAATTATCATCTTTTGCAAACTGCCTTGGACACTACCCGGTTGACTTATTGACATTTTATATTCTAAAGTAATGGGACCTAATGACAGCCTATCACATGGGGTACCATTTCAAGCTTGCATGCCAAATTTCATGTGAAATAGAGAACTACAATTTTTTTCTTGTCAACACCTGGGCCTTGACGCTCTTTTGCATTTACATAATTATTTTTCTCCCAATGTTCATTGTAGGTCCAAGGCATTATTTCAAAATATCAAGTTGAGATAATTGATTGCCACTTGTTGAAATTCAATTTTTTTTTTCCCTAAATTTAATATTCATTTGCAAATTCCAGTTTGAAGGTTATTCTAGGTCTTGTGAGAATTTTAGGAATTCGAGAAGAGTTGCAAATTATAGAATTGTACAAATTGAAAAGAAAAATAAACTCTAAATAATTGCATTGATTTTTTTTTATAATTGCTTAAGAATGAGTACAATATATAAAGCATGAGAAGAGCCATCTAGAATGACAATTTCCAACTAGAAAATAGGCATGCAATTGTATACAAGTTTGCATAGCTAAGCAATCATTATCCTAAAAATATAACTAGGAAACTTATCTAGAAGAATATTTTAGGTAGAATATTCTACACTAACACCCCCCCATTAAGTGTAGCTAGGTGAAAGAGAGATATTCAAAAAATGCAAGGATGGATGCATGAAAACATGAATGAGTCTCGGCTACAAGGTCATGTTAGGTACCCAATTACAAAGAGGAAAGAAGAAACCTGGTGGGAAAAAATCCTAACCAAAAGGAACAATAATGATATCCATCACAAATTCAATCAATCTCCATCCACACAAAAGATAATATGTGAAGCCATACAACCCCCTGCATAAAGAGATAATCTGCTACAAAGAAGCACTGGAAGCACACTTGTGGAGTAACTCTAGAATCCTTAATCCAACAAGAAAGAAAAGATACTTTGTTTGCTAGAAACCATATTAGAGTCACTAAATGAATCAGGTTGGAATCATGATAAAGCAACAACAGAATTGATGCTAAGGAACACTCGAAAACTCACAAACTAGCACAAGTTTGGAATCTATGAAGCAAAATTTGATTGAAAAATGATCTGGAACAGAAATGATGTGTAGAGATCAAAAATAAAATGCAAAGCTAATGCATGTAAGAATGAAATAGTGCATGCATAGATGAATGTTCACATCTACCTCCATGATTTCTAGCCTTGCAATATAAAACAAATTTGCACTCGAACTAGCCTATGCTCTAATACCATGTGAGAATTTCAAGAATTCTATAAAAGTTGCAAATTATAGAATTGCACAAATTGAAAAGAAAAAATAAACTCTAAATAATTGCATTGATTATTTTTTTGATTGATTGCTTAAGAATGAGTACAATATATAAAGCATGAGAAGAGCCATCTAGAATGACAACTGCCAACTAGAAAATAGGCATGCAACTCCATGCAAGATTGAATAACTAAGCAATCATTATCCTAAAAATCTAACAACTAGAAAATTTATCTAGAAGAATATTTTAGGTAGAATATTCTACACTAACAGGTCTACACATGTCAATTCTTTTTAGTTTTAAATTTTTTAAATTGAAGATTGTTGAGGACAATTTTGTTACGCCTCATTTAAAAACATGAAGTAATGGAATTAAGGGAGCCAATGCATGGGAAGTCTCATGCTCATCTTGGAATATGGTGGCATAGGAATTTGGGCAGGCTTCCACCTTTTGCTTATTAATTTTCTGCATTCAAAAATTGAAAGGGGGGCGTGGGAAATGAAAGGCCTAGCTGCACATTTTTGGGTTGTTATTAAAACATTAACAAAAACAGAAGATGCTGCATGGAAATAATGGTAGAGCTAGAAAATGTCAGAAAAGTTAAAAATTGGAAATGAGCATCAAGTAAAAGAAGAGAGGTGGCGTGGAGGAATAAGGGAGTTGCAACACATTTTGGGAGATGGATTATCATAAACAACATAAAAAAAGAGGTGCAAGGGAGTGTGGTAAGAGCTAGAAAATCAATGAGGAGTTGGAATGAAGTGTGCAATAGGAAACGAGTAAGAGGTGGCTGAGAAAATAGTGAGGAGGAAACACGAAAGTATGGGACTGTGAAATGGTTGTGAGAGAAAGAAAACAATGTAATTTGCTACCTATAAGAAATGGAAAGTGGGGTAGATTGTTGCGTAAAGACAGAGCAACACTGAAGCCAAGCCAAACAAAGGAATGGATTGAAGAGAGATGCCTTGGAAAGGAGGTTTTAGTTGCAAAATTTTGTATGTTTCATGATGATACAATATGTTGCTATTTGATGTAATTTTATTGAGCTCATTTAATGCAATAAAAATAGAAAATTATTAGCATTTTTCATGGTATTGTGAGTTTTTATTTTGTTGCAACAGAGTTTTCATTGTTATGTGTGTTATTGAGTAATAGTGTGTTGCATCAGATGGTATTAGAGCTCTTGGAGTGAGCTTATGGTTTGGGAGTGATTCTTGTTTGCATTAGTGGTATCAGAGCGGGTGATCTCAAGTGCATAAGCAGAGCGTCGAATGTGAGGTAGCTTATTCCACGGTTTGTGGGTGAGGATTGAAATTGTTTCGAAGCTCTAGAGGTTGTTGTAGGTGTGTGGAGTCCTGTAGCTATGGAGAGATGAGAAGACAATAGCTTCGTAGGAGAAGAGGTTGAGAGGATTTCAAGATGCCTTCAAGAAGGATAATTCCTAGAAGAGTACAACAAATGCTAGAAGACTTTCACAATGAAATGAAAAGTGAGTTAAGAAATATAACTGCAGGTTTGGTAAGAAATCTAGAGCTTGAGGATGCACATGCTGAAGATGTGTAATGTCCACCCTTATATTTTTTTTGAAAAATTGATATCCAGTTAAGCTCTACCATAAACTTCATCAAGAATAAACCAAACTATAATACTGTCACTGAGATGTCATAACAGTTAAATATGGAGTTTGTTGTTGACATAGCATTGTCTTTTCAACATATAAAATGGCATTAAAGTTTCATAGATCAAAAAATGATCATATTCATTGAATATTCCACATTACAAATAATAACTAGGACCATGAGATGAAGTTGGCAAATACCTCTAATCAGAAATACAAAATGTTGCAGACTTTGATGACTAATTTATAGGGCACATGCAACTTCAACAACACCATTTACCATCAAACATAATACTTGTAGCCTTCCTACACTCTATAGCAAGTTGTAGATGTGACCAATTTCCACCCAACACCATGAGGAAGCTCCGAAAAATGTGAATTAGGACTGTAACCTGATACAGTGCACTCTCAAAAGAGAATCAATGAAAGGTTTCAGCTTGGCTGAAGCTAACTACCAGGCACAATTGTCTTCAAAACCATCAAATTCAACAAATATCACATGTGGTGACTTCCTTGCATCCCTAACACATTGTAAGAGGGGTATTTTTCACCCAGATCATAAGGAAAGGTCGATAACATCACTGATGAGGTCTGAAAGTTTCATCTGCATATCACTACTATAGTTGGAAGTTATGACAGTCAGTCATAAGTCAAAAAATACCAAGGGTCTAACCTCCATAGCTCAAGAGTAACTCATAATAGTTAACACATTTCTTCCAAAACTTCAAAGAGAATTTGTAGCCAAGTAAGAACACCCTAATAACCTTCAAAAAATTCACAAAATCCTTCTAATAACCATCAATCAACAAACCCACAAACCTGCAACCAAAAACCCTTGACTATTTTCTTTTCTTTTTTGAAACCTTAGAAACCAAAATCTCCATGAAATACTAAGGTGATTCCTACGTGAAATCACTCTACCAGCTAGGGAGGATCTTTCACCACTAAAAGTAGTGATTTGATGAGAGTTTTCATCCTTGATCAATCCTTGGAAGAACTTCTTTGTTCACTCCAACAACATTGTGTTATGTGTGCAAACTTGAGTAATCCAAATAAGATCCCCACACCTCCTTTCATAGATTTTTTTTTGCTTTTTCCTCGCTTTTTCGATTTTTTTTTTTGCTTTTTCGTTGCTTTTTCAAAAATAGCACTTTTGCTTCTATTTTTTTTAAAATGAACTTTAATAACCTTTTCACTTTATAATATTTAACACTAAAGTAATATTTAAACATTACTTTATGATTTTAGTGTAAATATTAAAATATTTCCAAGCACTTAACAAAAAGCATCAATGAGGCATCTGAAATGGAAATTGATTACACCAAGGAGCTTCTGATGGTGAGGAGAGATGCCAAGTGCCAAAATGGGCACTAGCTAAAAATAACAGTGCTCTAAAAAATGTGGAGAACAACCCAAATGGCTGAAAATGCAATGAAGACTATCACCACCATCTTGAGGACCAACATAACACAAACACGCCATTGTTGCTGAGAAAAACCACCACTGAGCTCTCCAAGAACCTTGGAGTCCAAATTGGAAGCCAAAAATAACATCTGAAAGCATCATATGACTCTTCTAAACCTCTTGAGCTCATTGGTAACATCAATTTACTCCTTTGAACATGCTGAAACAAACCCAAAAAGTCAACACCAATTGCAAAGCAAGAGAACCTGAAAAAGGGGACATTATAGTCCTCCTTTCCCAAAGATTGCTTATCCTAAAGAAATACCAATACAACCCCACAATTAACAGAGTGAGTCAAACTAAAACCAAGAATGATCTTAGGGTCCCAAGTCAACCTAAGAGGTCTATAGTATCATCCTCTCAAGGAACTGTCCTATAGGGTACCAACACAAGAGACCTCTAGATATCCACCCGTATGATGAGCAATCAAATCCTTAGAGAATTTCTCTTTGAAAGAACCAAACCGATGCACCATTATGATCATAGTTATCTAACCATCATGCTTGTACTGTATTCTCCTCTCCTGGAATCCCAAAAATTAATCATCATCAAAACCCAAGCTAAAATACCTAAAAGGGCTAAACTCACTACCATGAACATATCTTGCCAAACCACCTTAGTGAAGTTTATGTCTACAATTACACTACCAGACTTGATCCTAGGTATCGGGAAAGAAAATATGTTCAACCATAATGAATGTCTCAATATATCCCCCTAGGACATCCAAAAAATGAAACAGATCAATCACTGTCACAACTCTGAAATTTTCCAACTAGGGATTATCTTTGTTGTCGCCAACTAAAAACATATCATCGACACTTAATCTCCAAGTGTCAATGGAACGGTTCCAAACACTCTAGCACACCCAACCCACTACAATCAATAATGTATCATCTGAAGATATGCATACCATCTCTATGAAGTATCTGCAATGACTACCACTCACCATAGTGGAAGCAATAATTAAATGAATTACACCCAAAAAACTCTAACAACCAGCTGCCCTAAAGCCTGCCATAGCTCAAAATCAATCTGATCATAAAAATATGTCACCATAACCAACATGGAAATGTAAGGGAAATGGTAACCAATTTGAATCCAACTAAAAACATAGGCGAGATGAGTATGGATGTAGCTAAAGAGTCATATCCTATGGTCAAATCACCTCTACCAACCAGCCTCAACCCTAAAGTACTCAATTGTTGGTTTGAGGAAGCCATCCAATACATTTGTGTGCCATGAAATATATTCCAATGTAAACTGATTGGAAAGTGGGCAACAATAACATTACTAAAATTTGGCTCACAACTCCAATCCTGACTAAACACCACAATGTTGGAAACTACACCTGGGTCCCAATTCTTGTGATCGACTCCAACTCAACACTGGAATTAGAAAGAATTCCATCATCCAACTTGAAGATTGGATTATCATAAGTCATATCAACATTTACCTCAAACAAATTATTATCAATAAATTGAAAAATTATCCTCAACTCCAAAATTAGACCAATCCTCTTGCTAATCCAAACTCCTATTTTCAGATTTTTTAGGACAATGTGCAAGTTCAAACTCCTCATGAATGCAATCAACTGAAATCATCAATTCAACATCTGAAAATATGAATATTATCAACATGAAATGATTTCAACAACCATTAATCACCAATGTGGAAGTTAGAAACAATTGAACCATGACTGTAAACTCTTCCATAATTCATTGCATTCTATTGAAACTTTGCCAATCTTGTGAAGGAAATAATTGCTCATCTACTAGTAATGAATGGAGAGTAGAAAAATGGGAATTGGAAACCATGAATTCCTCATTCAACATCCTCCTCAAGAGAGTGATCAATAAAAACCACACATTATTATAATGAAGTATCTTCCCAAAAGGTAATCTCATGGTTTTTGTAATCATCCTTTCAATAAGATACATCTAATGCAAACTCAACATTTTTTCTAGATTCATGATATTAAATTATCTACATACCTTGTGCCCAACAATTAAGATAACAAGTAGAGATGTATTCATGATGCAAGCAATGGTAGGACTATCATGGAATGCCATATCTTGTATGTAGCTTGGTTCCATAAATACCATCTCTTTCTTAACTATGAAATATTGCATATCAACAAGGTAATGCATCCTACTAATGACATCCTTATATAACTCATCAATCATTACTTGAAAATTTCTCATTACTTGTAAGTACTCAAAATAAATTAGCTCATGGGTTGATTTAATCAAAATCAACAACACGAAACTGGGACAGCAGTTACAATAATGAATTATTCTTATATGCATAGTAGGTGCAGGCATTGAAGTGATTGAAAACACTCCTTCAAAGATTGGGAATTTTTTATCACTAAAATCCAACCAATAAATACTCCATTCCTTGATTGAAAATTCTTTCCAATCCACCTGTTTGTAAGAAACTAAAATTATGTGATGACTAATTGAAACGATGACAACTGAACCAAATATAAAACTTTGTCTCATGAGTCTCTAAACAACCAACAAGATATTAGAGATATCATCATCTTTATCCAAAATTAATGACATGATGGAGTGTATGAAGGTTATAATATTCTTGGTATGAACATCATTAATTACAACCCAAAAGTTTTGAAACATGACAAATATCATTTCCTCACAAACAATATCTAGCATAATGTAACCAATCTTGAAATTTGCAAAAATCTCAAGTATAGTTACCCTCTTAACAAACAATGGATTGTTGAAATGATTCAAACCTTGAAAATTATCCACAATCAATTGAAAAAATGTATTCATGATCCTATTGGTACAAGAATTCTTTGGAGTTTTTATTCTACCGATTTCACTTAAACGAGATGCAACACCACACATCATGCAAGGCTGGCCTAAAGTGAACTCAATGCCATGGAAAGATAAGAGAAATATTGTTGTCATAATTTTCAAATTGTAATTCTTATATGGAGGACAACCCTTTATTCTTGATACCCAATATCTTAATGGAGCCCCTAGATCCCATACTCTTATGTGTAGACATGCATGGATTCCTTCACATTTCTTATGGTGCTTCCTTTGATGAAAAAAACTTTGTAATGACAAAGTAAAATGCAACAATCCTCTACTCTCTCGATTACCTTCATGCATTAGATTATGATCCAAAAGATAATCAAATTTCTTACCTTTAGTTGTTGATTTGAGAATTACAACAAGCTCAAACCAAACATTTTTCTCAAGTGCATAATCCTCAACAAAGCTTTCCTGTAAATCAACCTTGTATGTTTCATGAATTGAAACACTTTTCTCATAGGCTGAATTAACATCATCAGAACAATCAAAAGGCTTATCAATAGTTACTGATTTGAAAATTTTCACATGCTCCAAACCATCATTTAAATCAAGTGGGACATCTTTCACATGCGCATCCAAGAACTCTACCTCGTAAAGTGGGTTATTATAAGGTATCTCTGCTTCCATCTCAAAAAGTGGATTATCAAAAACTTGAAAGTTACTTTCAACATTTTGTTTAGGCCAATCATCCCCATGGTTTAACTTTCCTTCATAAGGAGTATCTATGTTATCTTCTTTAGAAGGACTCAAGTACTCTTCCTCCACAATTACTTTTGAAATTTCAACTTCATCATCATTTGTTATTGGTTTTAACATAATTTTTTACTCTTCCTTTGTGCTAGTTTCTTCATTTATTGTAGTTTCAAGATCCACCTAAGTTCTTTGATGTAGATTCTTTTTCTCATCTTCTTTCACTCTTCATTTCATATGTGTTGGTTTTGCAACTATCTTAAAAGATATCCCCTTTTAATGTCTAGGTCCTCCATCAGATTAGACAATTATTGCATCAACTCACATATAAACTTATCAACTATAGGCATAATTTCAACTATGTTCTAGCAACTATAAAAAATCAGCACTAAAATGAACATGCAAGTGTGGGTCACCAACATGAAAAATACCACTGAGCTGACATATTCAACTGAAATGCTTTCACTGATTCTTAACTCTGAGATGCAAGTGTTGATCACTACATGCAACTAAAAATATACAAGGGTTAGCTTCCCAATAGGTTGGTAAGACCAACAACTCTAATACCACTATAATATCCCACCCTTATATATTTCTGAAAATTTGATATCTAATTAAGTTCTACCATAAACTTAATCAAGAATAAAACAAACTATAATACTGTCATTCAGCTATCATAAATGTTAAATATGGATTTTTCTAACATGTAACATTGTATTTTCAACATATGTAATGGAATTAAAGGCTCATAAATCAACAGATGATCATATTCATTGAATAGTCCACGTTACAAATAATAATCATTCATAAGATGAAGTGGGAAAATGCCTCTAATAAAAAATACATGTTGCAGACTTTGATGACTAATTTACAGGGCACATGAGAATTCAACAACACCATTTACCATCAAACATAATACTTGTAGCCTTCCTACACTCCATAGACAGTTGTAGATGTGACCAATTTACACCCAACACCATGAGAAATCTCCAGACAATGTGAATTAGGATTGTAACCTACTATAGTGCACTCTCAAAACAAAAACAACAAAATATTTTAGATTGGATGAAGCTAACAATTGGGCACAATTGTCTTCAACACCATCAAACTTCAACACGTATCACATGTGGTGACTTCCTTGCATCCCTAGCACATTGTAAGAGGGGTATTTTTCACCTATATCATAAGGAAAGACTAATAACATCACTGACGAGGTCTGAAAGTTGCATCTACACATCACTACTACAGCTGGAAGTTATGATAGTAAGTCATAAGTCAACAAATACCAAGGGTTTGACCTCCCATAGGTCAAGAGAAACTCATAATAGTTAAAAAAAAATTTCCAAACCTTCAAACAACATTCATAGACAAGTAAGAGCACCCTAATAACCTCCAAAAACTTCACAAAATGCCTGTAATAACATCAACAAAAAACCCACAAAACTGCAACCAAAAACCCTTGAATATTTTTTTGTTTTGAAACCCTAGAAACCAAAAACTCTATGAAATACCAAAGTGATTCCTACATGAAATCACTCTACCAGCTAGGGAGGATCTTTCACTACTAAAACTAGTGACTTGATGAGGGTTTTCATCCTCAATCAATCCTTGGAAGAACTTCTTTGTTTACTCCAACAACATCCTGTTATGTGTGCAAACTTGAATAATCCAAATGAGAGCCCCACACCTCATTTTATAGATTTTTCCTTGCTTTTTTTGAAAAATCACTTTTTTGCTTTTTCACTTCTTTTTTGAAAAAGAACCTTTTAATTTTTCCTTACTTTTTTGGAAAAATACTTTTTCTTTATTGTTGCTTTTTAAAAAACACTTTTTTTTTTCTTTTTTTCTCGAAAAAGCACATTTGCTTCCTTTTTAAAAAAATAACTTTAATAACCTTTTCACTTTATAATATTTAGCACTAAAGTAATATTTAAACATTACTTTATGACTGTAGTGTAAATATTAAAATATTTCCAACCACTTAACAAAAAGTATCAATTAGGCATCCGAAATAGAAACTGATTGCACCAAGGAGCTTCTAATGGTGAGAAGAAATGTCAGGTGCCAAAACGAGCACTAACTAAAAATAGCAGTGTTCTCCAAGAAATGTGGAGAACAACCCAGATGGTCGAAAATGCAACGAAGACCATCACCGCCATCCTAAAGACCAACAAAATGCCAGCACACCACAAGATGCTAAGAAAAACCACCACTAAGCTCTCCAAGAACCTTGAAGTCCAAACTGGAAGCCAAAAATAACATTTGAAAGCATCATATGTCTCTTCTAAACCTCTTGAGCTTATTGTTAACATCAATTTACCCCTCTAAAAATGTTGACACAAGCCCATAAAGTTAGCACCAATTGCAAAGCAAGAGAACTCGAAAAAGGGGACATTACAAGATGAGGAATTTGTAGATGAAGAACTTGAGAGAGAAAATGAGGAGCCAATAAATGAAGGAGAAGAAATATTTTTGAGAGCAATATCCCAAATCAATAGAGGCCATAAAATGGAAGTCCTAAATTTTTCAGGCACATTGAATCCTAAGAATCTAATAGATTGGATTGGAGAGTTGGAAGATTATTTTGAGTTTGAGAATATTAGAGACCCACAAAGGGTAAAGTTGGCACAAAAAAAGATTAAGGGACATGCTGCATTGTGGTGGAAAGAGTTGCAGAAAGAAAGAGTAGAAAATGGTGAGATGGGGATAACACGGTGGAGATAGATGGTTGCTAGATTGAAGGCAAAGTTTATGTTAGGAGATTATGAGCTGAAGCTATTCAAAAAACTTCAAATTTTGAAACAAAAAAGACATGAGTGTGAAGGAGTACATAGAGGAATTTTACAAAATGGTGATTAGATTAGGACATCATGAAATGGATAGAGAGAAGGTGGCTAGATACATAAATGGACTCATATTCAATGTTGAGGATAAGATGAGTATGTTGAAGATTTCTACTACTGAAGAGGCTTACCAATATGCTCTTAAAGCAAAGGAAAAGGTAAATAGAAGGCATGGAAATAATTCAAGAGGAAGGGGAAATGTCGAAATAGGAAGAGGACAACCAAGCAACCACAAAGGGAAGCAAAATTTTGAAGAAGAAATAAGCCCAAAATGGAATAAAGAAGCACAAGGAAAAGAGTATTCAACAAGAGGGTGTGGCAACAGTAGCAGAGAGTTCTTGGGAAAGTTTCTCCCGTGCATGGAAGTTGGACATAGAGCTTATGAGTGTCCACAAATACACCAAGAAACTAGTAAGAGAGGTGCATTAAGAAATCACATGGTGCAAGAAGACAAGGAGAGCATAGCATCACCAAAGGAATTGGAAGAACCAGAGCATGGAGAATCCCTTATGTTCAAGAGAGTATTGGTGAATCGAAGAAAATAGGAGATTGGACCATCTCAGAAGAGTCTCTTTCACATTGTATGTAAATTAGGAGGTAAGTGTTTTAAGGTCATTGCAGATAGTGGTAGTACATATAACTTGGTTTCTGAGGAGATAGCAAAAAAAATAGGATTGAAGAGGATTAAGCATCCTAATCCCTATAAAGTATGTTGGTTGCAAGAAGATCATGAGTCAAAGGTGAAAGAGTAATGCTTAGTAAATTTTCATATTGGTCCTTATAAAGATGAAGTTTTGTGTGATATTATGTCCATGAGTGCATGCCATGTTTTATTAGGGAGACCTTGGCAGTTTGACAAAAAGGCTATCTATGATTGTAGAGAGAATTTATACACCATAGTGAAAGATGGGAAAAAGTATACTTTGAGTTCATTGAAGGAGAAAGAGAAGGAGGTGAAGGGAAAAAATCCTATGAATTGTTGCAAGTTAGAAAAATTAGAGGTAAAGGTTGCACCAGAGGTTGGAAATAGTTCGAAGAAGGCTCCTAGGAATAGATGTACAAGGGAAGTAAAAAAGAATAGCAGTGATACCAAGATGGAACAAAAAAAATCATTGGTTGTAAACATGGTTAAGTCTCATTGAGAGTTTAAATCAGATTTACTGAAGAAGGTGAGCAATGAAATTTTATAGTGTGCAAGTAGAAAACAACAAAAAAGAAAACAGAAGATGAGACAAGAGGGAATTGTAGACATTCAAAATGAATTGAAGAAGAAAGAATGTGATGACAAGGACATATGAATCAAGAAAAAGAATGAGATCACCATCCCAAGACCATCCAAATGTTCATGAGTTTTCAGCTCATGGAACATTTCAACTTACCTCGTGTGTTTGATGTAGGAGCATTCGGGTCCACGGGCAATCCTGCATCGCCCAAAAAAAAAATCTTTTTATTTTTCTCATTTTTGGTGTGTTGTGGTGGTTTTTGGTTTCTCTCTTCATATTGTGAGCTCCTTGATTTGATGGTGAAGGCTTCGTGAGAAGATCTTTCATAGTTTAGAAGAATTAATTGTTTTGTGAATTTGATTGGTAATTTGGTAAAAGTTTAAAATTTGTGAAGATTTGGGTGAAATTATTTTGTAGAGGTCCATGGGGTACCATTCCAAGTTTGCATGCCAAATTTTTGTGTAAAACAAAGAACTTTGATTTTTTGCCTGTTAGCACCCAGGACCACTCTTGATGCTCTTTTGCATTTACATAATTAATTTTCTCCCAATTTTCATTATAGTTCCAAGGAATTATTTCAAAATAACAAGATGGGATAATTGATGCTCACTTGTTGAAATTCCAAATTTTTTTTTTTCCTAAATTTAATATTCATTTGCAAATGTTAGTTTGAAGGTTATTCGGGTCTACACATTCATTTCTTTTTAGTTTTAAATCTGAAAATTGAAGATTGTTGAGGATAGGTTTGTTATGCCTCATTTAAAAAAACACAGTAGTGGAATTAAGGGAGCTAATGCATGGGAAGTCTCATGCCCAACTTAGAAGATGGCGATGTAGGAATTTGGGTAGGCTGCCACCTTTTGCGTACTAATTTTTCACATTCAAAAATTGAAAGGGGGCGTGGGAAATGAAAGGCCCAGCTACCCATTTTTGGGCTGTTATTAAAGCATTAACAAAAACAAAATATATTGCATGGAAATAATGGTAGAGCTAGAAAAAGGCTAGAAAAGTTAAAAATTGGAAATGAGCAGCAAGTAAAAGAAGAGAGGTGATGTGGAGGAATAAGGGAGTTGCAACCCATTTTGGGAAATTGATTATCATAAACAATAGAAAAAACAAAAGAGGTGTGTGGGAGTGTGGTAAAGAGCTGGAAAAATCTATGAGCAGTTGGAATGAAGTGTGCAACAGGAAAAGAGTAAGAGGTGATTGAGAAAATAGTGAGGAGGCGGGGTGGAAGTATGACTGTGAAATGGGTGTTGGAGAAAACAAAATAATGTAATTTGCTTCCTATAAGAAATGGAAGGAGGGGAAGATTGTTGTGTAAAGATAGAGCAACACTGAAGCCAAGTGAAACATAGGAATGGAGTGAAGAGAGAGACACCTCATAAAGGGGGTTTTAGCTGCAGAATTTTGTATGTTTCATGATGATACAATATGTTGTTATTCGATGTAATTTTATTGAGCTGATTTAATGCAATAATTTTTATTTTTTTTAGCATTTGTCATGGTATTGTAATGAAAAGAGAGAATCTCCCTTTCAAATCTGATTACAAAACCACACTAAATACAAAGGAAGAAGGTTGCAAATACATAAAAAAGAATAAAAATTAGAAGAGAAAATCTGCAACTTTTATTATATTCAAATATGCAAAAGATTACATAAAATTGAAACTCACGGGATTCCCTTCAATCCTACATGCAACAACTGAAACAAATGTGTCTTCAATGATCTGGCATAATTTTGGTAGCATCTGCATATAAAAACTTCACTTCTCCAAGCCCCCTCTCCAAATGAAAAGACAACAATAAATAGATAAAGAGCAAAGAGAATACAATCCATGGTTTCACAAAACAACCTCCTGAAATCACCTTGAGAAATCCATGCCCAACCTTGGGAGTTTCAAAATCTGCAATAAGAAATGAGGTCCAATGCATGCTAACCTTCTCTTGGGCACCTAAACTCTTGTCCAATCAAATTTGGGCTATTATGACAACTTACACCTCTTACAGATTCCTTACAGCCTGTCGGTTACAACTTTGCATGCAAAGACATCCAAGCAACATGCAAGATTCTTTTTGCAACCCAATTTATGACATTTTATGACACATGTACATGCAAACAAGCTTTTTTGACCTCCTCCAAAAGTGGATTCCCAAAAGGCATATTCGACTCCAAGATGCTTTTACAAAATTACCAAGACTTATTTCCCATCTGATTTACATTCACAATTTCACACAAAAAGGAAATTACATTGTTGCAAATAATTTTTTTAATTTTCCTAACCCCTAAGACTTTATTAAAGTTAAACAAAGAAAAATTAAAATATTTTTGGTGACGTGGGATTGCCTTTACACCTTGGATGCTCTTGCATCAGACACCTAGGGTAGAAGAAAAGTGACCCTGCCACTTCTCAAGAGGGTAACCAAGACCTTCAACTCCAAATTTTGACAACCAAGATGAGTCCTCAATAGGACTCCCAAACCATTTGACCAAGTACTCAAAGTATTGCTTGTGCCTTGTACTCCTACTCACCCTATTGTCCAAAATTGTCTCTATTTTCTCCTCTTCCGAAGTAGATGTTGGTTTATGAATTGCTTCACCTATTGTACCTTCATCACTTTCAGCTTCATGAAACTTTGTTAGATCATAAATATTAAATATATGTGCAATAAAAATTCCACTAGGAAACTCTAATTCATATGCATTACCTGAATCATGCCTATTCACAATTTTGCAAGACCCAAATTTCTTCATTTTTTAGCTTGTTATAGGTACCAACTGGAAACCTTTCTTTTCTGAAGTGTACCATTACCTCATCACCAACCTCAAACTTCTTATGTCTCCTCTTCAAATTAGCTTTGGACTTGTACTGAAAGTTCATTTTGTTGATGTGATTTCATACCTCCTCATGTATGCTCTTTATGTGTTCAAAAAAGTCCTTTGATTTTGCACTTTTCTTATCAACATTATCCATCTTTTTCAAATCTAAAACAACTCTTGGGATTCTTTCATAAAAAATTTGGAATGGAGACTTACCAGTACTTCTATTCACTGAGTTGTTATATGCAAATTCTACTTGAGGTAGAATCAAATCCCACCCCTTTGGCTTATCTCCAATTAGGCATCTCAAAAAATTACGCAAACCTTTGTTTACCACCTCTTTTTGACCATCTATTTATGGATGGTAGGATGAAAAAAATTTCAAATTAGTCTTCATCTTGTTCCATAATGTCCTCCAAAATTATCCCACAAACTTTGTATCTCTATCCGAAACAATGCTCTTCAGAAGACCATGTAATCTCACAACTTCCTTGAAAAACAATTTTGCAACATTCACAACATCATTAGTCTTCTTGCATGGAATAAAATGAGCCATCTTGGAAAATCTATCTACTACAATAAATATTGAATCATTTCCCCTTTGGGTCTTTGGAAAACCCAAAATGAAATTCATACTAATCTCCTCCCATGGCCTCTCATGTATTGGTAGTAGCGGATATAAACCTGTGTTTTGACTTGTTCCTTTTGCTACTTGACAAATCCTACAAAATTGCACAAATTTTATGATATCTTTCTCCAATTGAGGCCAATAATATTTCTCCCCAAAAAGTGCTATGGTTTTATCAAAATCAAAATGTCTTGCAAGTCCTCCACTATGTTTTTCCTTAATAAAATTCACTCTCATTGAACTTCTAGGAATACACAACTTATTACCTTTGAACAACATACCATCTTGGATTAAATAATCCAACCACTTGGTCCTATCACCGAAAATAGGCTCTTTTCTAGCCTTCCAAGCCTCTCCAAAATTTGGATCCTCCTCATACAACTCCTTCAACTCATTGAATCCAACAACCTCAACCCGTATTTCAATCAACAAACCTTGTCTTCTACTCAAAGAATTTGCAACCCTGTTAGACTTCCCACTCCCATGTTTCAAAAAAAACATAGATTTGTAAGAACTCTACCCATTTCATATGATTTTGATTTAACTTACCTTGACTACTCAAATACTGAAGTGCTTGATGATCAGTAAATAAAACAAACTCCTTAGGTAAAAGATAGTGTCTCCACTTTTTCAATGCTTGCATAATAGCATAAAATTCCTGATCATACACTGAATATTTTATTTTTTCATCATTTAACTTCTCACTAAAGTAGGCAATGGGTTTACCTTCTTAACTTAGGAAAAATCCAATCACATTACCACTCACATCACAATCAAGTTGGAATACCTTGTTGAAATCTAGAAGTGCTAAAACAGGTTGCTTTGTCACTTTGGCCTTCAACAAATCAAAACTTCTTGCTGCTCCTGTAGTCCATCTGAAGTCTTTTTCATCTCTTCTCATGATCTCAGTTAGTGGTGCAAAAATACTACTGAAGCCTCTAATAAAATTTCTGTAAAAACTTTCCAAACCATGAAATGATCTCACCTCAGTAGCACTTCTAGGTGTAGGCCATTCTAAAATAGCTCTCACCTTTTTTGGGTCCATCTTGAGACCTTATCCTGAAACAATGAAACCCAAGTTTACCAACTCCCTCTTCATAAATATGCACTTTTTCAAGTTGATGAGAAACTTCTCTTCCTTCAAATTTTCAAAAAAAAATCTGATATGCATCGAATGCTCTTCTAGTGTCTTACTAAATATCAATATATCATCTAGATAAACAATAACAAATCTACCCAAATACTCTTTCAATACCTCATTCATCAACCTCATAAATGTACTAGGAACATTAGTTAGTCCAAAAGGCATGAACAACCATTTATACAAACCTTCCTTGGTCTTGAAAGTTGTCTTCCACCCATCACCTTCTCGGATTCATATTTGATGATAACAACTCTTTAGGTCAATCTTGGTGAAGTATTTAACCCCACTCAAACAATCCATGATATCATCCATAGTAGATTGGGAATCTGTATTTGATGGTGATCTTATTGGTAGCCCTTGAGTACGTGTACATCCTCCATTCTCCTCCTTTCTTTGGTGTCAAAACAATAGGTACTGCACATGGGCTTAGGCTCTCCCGAATCAAGCCTTTCTGTAATAATTCTTGAACTTGCTTAACTCTTCACTCTCGGTTGGAGACATTATATGGGCTGATTTTTTAAGAAAACTTGCTCTTGGTATTAGATCAATTTGATGACTTATCTTCCTCACAGGTGGCAGCCCCTTAGGTGCATTGTCAGAAACAATCTCTTGAAACTATTGC
Organism: Sequoiadendron giganteum; assembly: GCA_007115665.2. Classification (NCBI taxonomy): domain Eukaryota; kingdom Viridiplantae; phylum Streptophyta; class Pinopsida; order Cupressales; family Cupressaceae; genus Sequoiadendron; species Sequoiadendron giganteum. The sequence continues at coordinate 380,164,638 of CM021104.1, forward strand.
AAAAAATATGCAACCTCCACAAGAACATCTTCCACATTTTCACAGTTAGACTTAGGAATCAAAGCAAAAATAAAAATTCATGCCTCATACCATCTACGAATTTCCTTGCATCCACTAAAAAAACTCTTGCATTACTGCAAACTTGAACCAAATATTCTTTCAAAGGTTTCAATTTATATTTCACACCATCCTTACTTATGGTATATGTATTAGTACAACCATCATGCATTGTCTTCCTATCATACTACCAAGGCCTTCCTAAAAAAATATGACATGCATCCATAGGAATTATATGACACAATATTTCATCAAAATAACCTCCTATTTTAAACTTTACCAAACATTGTTCACTGATCAAAAGCTTTTGATTTTCTTGTACCCATGATATTCGGTATGGTTTGGGGGTGCTTTCTCCTCTCAAGCTTCAATTTTCTCACCATTTCTTCGGATACCAAGTTATTCGCGCTTCCACTATCTATGATGACATTACAAGATTTCCCCTCACATTTTCATCTTGCCTTGAATAATCTCTTTCTTTGAATTGTTCCATCTTCTTCATTCAATAATGGTATTCTTGTCATCAGGACTTCACCTCCTTCTGCTTCTTCAGAATGCGATGAGCATGCATCCTCATCATTGATGTTCTTATTTTTAGGTCTTATATTGGTCCTTTATTGATTATGAAGGCGGTCATATGCTTGATGCCCCTCTTCACAACATCAAAAAAAGGTTTCGTGAAAGCCACCTCTTCCAAATCCCCTATTTGATCTTCCTCTACCTCTTGGATTTTGATCTCTAAGAGGGTGATAATTTTCTGATTTCTGATTTTTTCTTCTACCTTAGTCTTCAAATTTCTAATTTTTCTGATTTCCATCATAACTTCTTCCTCCAGTTCTTCCACCATGACCTCTTCCTCTTTGTTTAATTTCAAAAAAATTGTTCAATCTTTCTTCAACTTTCAATGAAAATTGATATGCATCCTCAATGGTGGTCATTCTCACCAATGCCAATTCTTCTTCTATGCTTGGATTTAGCCCATTAATGTAATGAGCTACCTTTTCCTTGTTTTCTTTAGAATGTCCAGTTCAAATCAAGACCTCGTGAAATTCTTCTGTGTATTCTTTCACAACCCCCATTCCTTGTCTCAAGCTTTGCATCTTTTTGAGCAGCTCCAGCTCATAATCTACTAGAATAAGTTGCTTTATTTTTGCCACCATCTATCCTATTTGGAAATTTTATCTTTCCCTTGTCTTCCTCTTTCAAGCTAGATTTCTTTCCATGAAATGATTACATGGCATTTTAGCTTTGTTTTTGCAAACCTCACTCTGTGAGGGTCTTCAATCTCTTCAAACTCGAAAAACTCTTCCATGTCATTAATCCAATCTATCAACTCTTTAGGATTTAAACTTCCATTAAAGGTTGAAACCTCTATTTTGGGTTTCTTTCCAATTTTTTATATTGCTCTCAATAATATCATTTCTCCAGGATCCATTTGATCTTGTTCTTCCTCTTCCATTTTCTCTTTATCTTCACTATCATCTCTTTCTCTATGCACTTCTCTTCTATGGATCTCTTCCTGCAAGGTTTCTAGTTGCCTTCTAAGGCCTCTAATTTCATCTCTACGATGGTCTTATCCTCCACCACCTCTGCCTCTACCTCTACCACAAATGTCAATTCTTGGAGGCATTTTAATATTCACCCACAACTAATAGGTCCTGCTACAAATTTCCTCTCTTCAGCGATCTGTTTATAGGCTCAAGATGACCCACTTTGATACTATTGATGAAAAGGGGGACTCTCCCTTTCAAATTTGATTACAAAACCAAACTAAACACAAAGGAAGAAGGTTTCAAATACATAAAAATAATAGAAATTGGAAGAAAAAATCTGCAACTTTTATTATATTCAAATATGAAAACATTAAATTGACACTCATGGGTTCCCCTTCAATCCTACTTGCAACACTTGCAACAAATGTGTCTTAAAAAATATGGCATAATTTCAGTAGCATTTGGGTATGCAAACTTCATTTCTCCAAGCCCCCCCCTCTCCAAATGAAAAGGAAACAATAAATAGAGAATGAGCAAAGAGAATACAATCCATGGTTTAACAAAACAACCTCTTGAAACCACCTTGATAAATCCATGCCCAACCTTGGGAGTTTCAAAATCTGCAATAAGAAATGAGGTCCAATGCATGCTAACTTTCTCTTGGGTGCCTAAACTCTTGTCCAATCAAATTTGGGCTATTATGACAACTTACACCTCTTACATATTCCTTATAGCTTTTCGATTACAACTTTACATGCAAATAAATGTGAGCAGCATGCAATATTTTTTGTAGCCCACTTTATGACATTTTATGACACATGTACATGAAAACAAGACTTTTGACCTCCTCCAAAAGTGGATGCCCAAAAGGAATATTCCACTCCAAGATGCTTTTACAAAATCACCAAGACTTATTTCCCATCTAATTTACATTCACAATTTCACACAAAAGGTAAATTACATTGTTGCAAATAAAAAATATTATTTTCCTAACCCCTAAGACCTTATTAAAGTTAAACAAAGAAAAATTAAAATATTTTTGGTGACACAAGATTGCCTTTACACCTTGGATGCTCTTGCATCATGTTGTGAGTTGTTATTTTGTTGCAATAGAGTTTGTATTTCTATGTGTGTTATTGAGCACTAGTGTATTGCATCAGATGGTATTAGAGCTCTTGGAGTGAGCTTGTGGTTTGGGAGTGATTCTTGTTTGCATCAAGTTGTCTATAAATAACTTAGCTCTTATTTTTTATCCATCTCCCTAAGTGAATATTTGTTTTTTGAGAGCATATGTTTTATACATAACAACAGTTGTATCTTTGGAAGTAGAAGAGTCTCTCTTCCCTTTACTCTTGTTGAAGGCGATTTATACTTTAGTCAAGACATTTATATTTTTATATTATTATATAACTAATTGTATAAACGTAAATAAATTTAAATTTTACTTTTAATTTCCTATCGATGTACCTCTTGAACTTTTTATGGATGCAAGTGCTAGTATATTTTAGTATAAAACTAGCTACATCCGAATTAAGAAAAATAAAGCAATAAATGAGTTTTTTTTAAAATCCAATTTTTAAAAAATACATGTAAAAGATGAATCATTAATCTATTTTGCGCACCTAGGAAAAGATATTTGTAGGAAACCCTACAAAATTGAATGTTGAAATAAATCAAACACAAAGGAATGTTAGAGAGTAGAATTGTAACATTACACTTTACATTGGCACCAACCAAGATTATTTTGGGGGTCAGGTCTACCCACATTGTTTTCTAAGTTCTCTAAAGTTTTGAAAATCAACTTAACTAGGAAATTCAATTTTATAGGACATGTGGAGAGAATATATAACTACAATTGGACTAACAGTGTTTCAAACAAAACTAATTGACTAATTGTAGTGTTTGTGTAGTGTATTAAATTATAAATTTATTTTTAGAAAAAAATATGTAAAAGAAACATAGATATCATTTTTGAGTTGTTTATTTCACTTAAACCACAAATTTCTAAGAGTGAAGTCTTACATCTTTAACACAAATTTTTAAAGATGTTAGTATAGATATCCTAAATATATCTGAAGTTATCAATATATATTAATGTTATTTTATTAAAAAAAGGTTAAAATCTTACTACTAAAAAAGACTTAGACAGTGATGACTATTGTAACAACCAATACAAGAAAATATTTAATAAAGTTTCTCTTTTATTTGCTATATTTTTCAAAACATTATTAATATATGAAATTATAGACTACTCCCAAATACTTAAGAACTACTTCATTTTTTTATTACGTCGATAGGCGTAACCCTACAATGGAAACATGGTTCCTATAGGAGGTCACCACAATCTATCACAAAAAAATAAAAACACACATTTTTTTTTATGAATAGGCATTATATCTAAATTAATATAAAAGATAGAAATACATATTCACAAATAAAATATGGGTGGTAAAAAGGCACACCCCAAGAGTCACATGGGTAAAACCTAGAAGTCCATAGTCACATGGGCCAAGCCCAGAAAGAAAAAAATATTACAAACAAAAATTTAAAAGCCATTAGGTAGCCATTGTAGTGGCAACAAAGGGAAGTGGGTCCCTACCATCCATTTTTTCCCGCATACATCAGTGAGGTTTGGAGTGACGTCAGGAGGAGCCCAACCATCATCATCTTTGTCTTCACGATGAGGTGAAATTTGCAAATCCAATTGCGGGAGCCATTTAGAAGTGTCAACAGAAGGCCAATCAGAACCACCATCAGGAACATCACTAGTAGGCCACCTAAAGCGCCATTGCCACCCCCCACAGCTCCTCTAGAAGGTCGCCCCATATTAGCCTGCAAAGGAGTAGAGTGCGACCACCGACGAGGGTGAGAGCTGCAACGAGGAGGAGCCTGAGAGCGGGGGCAAAAATCCCTGGTAGAGCCACTTCACCGCTGGCCCCGTAAAGGCGATCAACCCCGAGAAGAAGTGGGCGAGGGAGGCACACACACTATAGTATAAGGGGCATTTCCCCAATGGTCCAAGAGCCCCTGAAGGTGAGAAACTTCAAGCACAACTTTGCTAGCTTGCACTTGAATCTGCATAATAACATTAGAGCAAATAATCGCTTTAGAATATAAAGAAACAAATTTACCAATCTAGCTATGATAAAATATGCAAGAATTTCTATCTTTCCAAATACTAAAGAGGATTTCCACCCTAAAAGTGTGTCAAATCTAGGTATACTTTGCAGGGAGCTTGGATGAGTCTCCCAACAAACCCATATACCAAAAGAAGGGCTCGAACCTGAATCGCCAAAGAAGTCATGAATCTAATTCCACAACTGCTGAGCTTTGGTAGAAAACTAAAAGAGGTGCTTAAATGACTCATCATGTCCACAAAAAGGGCAATGAGGGTCTTGGACCCCCAAGTGAGCAAGCCAAGACCCCTTTGGTAAGCCTTGAAAAGAATACACCAAGCAAAGTGGGCGAGCTTTGGCTCAACACTTGCAGACCACGTAGCAGACAATATTTTACCTCAAACAAACACTAAAGGATGGAGGTGCCTTCTTTGGTTCAGATTGTCAAGCATTGAAAAATGAGGCAAAAGCCACTGATAACCAAACCGAGGCTTGTAGTTTCTAAAAGGGGTGTCTGGGTACCATTTCCAGTCCTTCCACCAAGGCTTGGTGACATGAATACCCACCTTATGAAGCATATCAGCCATAATGCAACTCACTAGGCTATCATAGGTTTCACGGACATGTTTCTGAAAACCATATTGAGCACATTTTAGAAACAAAAACAAAACAAAAAAAATAGGAAAAATCAAAAAACACAAAAAATCATTTTAATAATAATTACATAACACAAAAACAAACACATTTTAGAAATAAAACAAAAAAAACCATTTTAGAAATAATAATAATAAAACTATATTAATATAATATGATAATAATAATATATTATATGACAATACTAAGATATAAATCGATGTACTTTATATAAATTATATTTAAGATATATTTACTAGTTTACTTAAGAATGATTTTATTTAAGAATTACTTTATTACTTAACAAAAAATCACTTAAAACAGTTTTAATTATTTTTTAATTTTATTTATTTATTTTTAAATATAAGAAATAATATTTATTTATTTTTACATTGAAAGTGTTCCTTATATGAAGTGAATGAATTGATTTTGAAAATCAATGGTTGAAAATTGTAAAGAAGGATGCAAGACTATTTTATTTAAGAATTGCTTTATTACTTAACAAAAATCACTTAAAACAATTTTAATTTTAATTTATTGGTAAATCATTGTTAAGGGGCAGCACCCATCGCTTTTGACTGGAGTTATGAACCAGTGAGGCCACATACGAGGGACCTCATCCCCGATTTTTCCATTCCCACCACTACTACCCATTGCTCAAGTGATCTCGATGGTGTCGTAAGCTTTCGTTCCATTGGTGTGAGCTGAGGCGAGAACCACTATCGCTACTGCCTTTTGTTGACCACCTACGACTGCTTTCTCCCTACATCAATCCCAAAATCCTCTGTGGGATTCAAACCTTAGACAACCCAACTGCTTCCCTTGCAACTTAACCATTGCACTGTGGGGTCAACCCCACTTAAAACAATTTTAATTATTTTTTATTACTATTTTTTATTTTATTTTATTTATTTATTTATTTATAAATATAAGAAATACTATATATATATTTTTACACTAAAAGTGTTCCTTATATGAAGTGAATGAATTGATTTTGAAAATCCACGGTTGAAAATTGTAAAGAAAGATGCAAGACCATTGAAATGATCTCAAACGTCATATTTTCTAAAATACTAAAAAATATAATATATAATTAAAGAAAAAACAATTGCATTCTTATCCAATCTTAGCTTTAAATTAAGAAAAGATAGGATAAAAATTGTTTTTATCTTTTAAATTAATAAATTATGAATTGAATTTTTATTTTTAAACAGGTTTCATTTTTTTTTCACTTTTTAAGTTTGGCATTACTTGTAAATTTTAATATAAAAGTTAAAATTTTACTTTTAAAAAATTTAATATATTTTTTTAAATATTTTATTTGAAATATAGTTTAGTTTTTAAAATTTAATTTATCTAATAATATTTTATTATTTTTTGATTTATTAATATTGAGTTTATGTTAATATTGTTTGTAATATATTGATTATATTTTTCAGGTACATATTTTATTAATATTTCAATTCTAATAAATTAAAAAAATAGTTTTACTTTTTTATTTAATCATTTATTAACTTAATAATTTTATTATTTGTTATTAATTTTTTAAAATTACTATGTTTATTAATATTTGAATTTTGATATATTTTGAGTTTTCGTTTAGCTTATTTTATTTTAGTTTTATTGTTGACAATAGTGGCATGGTGCAATGGTTAAGTTGTTGTGTTGTTATTCTTGCCATCAAGGTTCAAATCCCATGGGGGTGTAATTGTTGAGAATTTACAGTAGAGATGAGATCCTCTATTTGTGACCTCACCAGTCATAGCTCCGGGTCAAAAGTGTAGCTCTGAGTAAAAAATGTTTACCCCTCTTTAAAAAAACTTTAATTATTTTAGAATAATTCTAATTTGGATTTTTGTTATAATTTATATAATAAAATGAATTTCAAACTTAAAATATAAATTAAAATTTATAGTGTGCCAGAGAGAGAAGGTAAATTTTGATTAGTCATTTCATACCAACAATCCAATGATAGCACACCCCTAGGGAGTTATAATTAGGGTAGCATGTCATTTGATTAAGGATATGCCAATTCACCTTTAAAACCTCTTTAGTGTACCCATTGCACACTTAGGAGGGAAATAGGTAGAGAGAGAAAGAGAGAAATAAAGAAATAGAGGGGGAGACAAATATACAAGAGATAAAAAGAGAGATAGAGATAGAAAATAAGAGGTATAGATATAAAAGAATAAACATGGAGAGACAAAGAGATAGAGATAGGAAAAGAGAAAGAAAGAGAGAGGAAAAGAGAGAAGAGGAGAGACATAGATATATAGTCACATAAAGAGAGAGATAGAGACACAGAGAGAAATATGAGACACATATTTATATAGAGGTAGAGAGATTAAGAGATAAAGAGGGAAAGGGGGGAGAGGGGAGATACATAGGGATAAAAAAAAATAGTAAGGAGAGACATATAGGGAGAGGGAAATAGATAGAGAGAAGAAATGGGAGAAAGCTAGATAGAGGAAGAGATAAGGGAAGACAAATATAGATAGAAATAGGGAAGAGAGAAGAAGAGAGAGATTGAGAGATAATAAAAAATATAAAGATAGAGAGAGAGACGAAGATATAAGAGATCTCTCTCTTTCTCTTCCCATACATCTCTATATATATCTCCTCATGTGTACCTCTCCCTACCTCTCTCTATACATATCTCCCTCTCTCCATCTCTCTATATAACTTCCTATCTCTATTTTTCTATCCCTCCATCTCTCCCTCTCTCTTTGTCTCCTCTCTCTCTCTCTCTCTCTCTCTCTCTCTCTCTCTCTCTCTCTCTCTCTATCTATCTATCTTCCTCTCTATCTCTCTCTATCTCTATCTCCTTACCTCTCCTTACATCTCTTTCTCTCTTTTCCATATATCTTTCCCACTATATATATCTCTTTCTATCTCTCCCTCTTTCTATCCATATCTCTATGTCTCTCCCTATCACTCTCTCTTTCTATATCTCACAACTTTTCTATCCTCTCTCTATTTATCTCCCTCTCCCTCCCTCTCTATCTATTTATATTTATCTCTCCCTCTTTATATCTATCTCAATATCTCTCTCACTCAAACACACACACTCCTTGTTTCTCCTTCCTTATCTCTATCTCTATGTCTCTTTCTCTCTCTCTCACACACACTCATTGTTTCTCCCTCTCTATCTCTATGTATATATCTCTCCCCCTCTCTCTATTAATTATCTCTATCACCTCCTTTATCTCTCACTTTTCCCCCTCTATTTCTATCTTCCCATCTCTCCCTCTCCCTCTTTATTTATATCTCATTATTTGTATATCTTATTTACTCCATCTCTCCCTCCATCTCTCTTTATATATCCCTCTCTACATCTCTCTCTATATCACTTCCTAGTATATCTTTATATTTCTCTCTTCCTCTCCCTCTCCCTCTCTCCTTCCATCTCTCCCTTTATATATTTATCTCTCGTTGTCTTTGCCTTTGTCTCTCTCTCACCCTCTCCATATTTTCCAAGTTATATAATTTATCTCTATCTCTCCTTTATATCCCTATCTCTCCCTCTCTTCCTCTCCCTATCACTTCATCTTTCTATATCTATACTTCTCTCTCCTATCTCCATTTCTCTTCCTCCATCTTCCTCCCTCTCTATCTATTTATACATATATATCTCCCTCTCTATCTCTCTCCATATATCTCTTTACTCATACACATGCAATCCTTGTTTCTCCCTCCCTATCTCTAGGTCTATCTCTATCTCTATCTCTCAATATTTAAATTCTTACATATCTCCCTCTATCCCCATCTCATTATCTATCCATCTTTCTCTACCCTTATATCTTTCCCTCTCTCTACCCCTCTCTATATATCACTTCCTATCTCTATCTTTATATTTATCTCTCCCTCTCTCTATTTATTTATCTCTTCCATCTCTATCTATCCCCTTGTCCTCTCTCTTTATCTCTCTCTCCTTCTCTCCATCTCCATCTCCATCTCCATCTCTAACTTCCTCTCTCTCTCTCTCTCTCTCTCTCTCTCTCTCTCTCTCTCTCTCTCTCTCTCTCTCTCTCTCTCTCTCTCTCTCTCTCTCTCTCTCTCTCTCTCTCTCTCTCTTATATCTTTCCCTCTTTCTATCCCCATATCTCCCTCTCTCTCCCTCTTTCTCCCTCTCTCCCTATTGTAAACATAACATGAGTCTATTGGTAATGGAGATTTATTATCTTCTTGATTCAAAGGTTTTGTTTTAATTGTGTTTGAATCCCTATAAGCATATGGATAGTTGATTTGAAGCTATCACTTCTCCATTGAGACCTTTGTTGCATAAACAACATCATTTTTTAAATGGCCTGCCAATTGAACTCATGTATACTACACAAATACATGTAAAAAATAAACCAAAAAATTCCCTAATTAACCTTCCACACTTCTTCAGTATGCCCATTGCACACCAAGACATGATTGCTAATTTATTTATAAATAATAAAATCTATGTACTAAAATATATCTCAAAATATCTAAAATTTGAAATAATATTTTATTTTTACTTAAATTTAAATTTTTATTTAATACTTCTATATTTAAATAAACAATTTTTATTTTTTTCAAATTAAATTTAAAATAAATTATTTATTACACATGTAGCAAGTAGGAATGGAACCCACCACCTCAAACACCTGTTATGAATGACTTCTCCCCTTCCACAATAGGATGGAATATTCATCCTTGAAATATTTTAACATGAGAAGGTATAATAAAATGGTCTTATTAGTTTATTGTCAAATATTTACTTTTAAAGAGTTATTTTATATATTGTTTGTCTTATAAATTTATAAATGTTTATATTTATGAGCCATTTTATTTTATAGGGTTTTAGTGTTATTAATTTTCAACAATTTTATCATAAAGATAATCCAAAAGATTTTTAATAATTTTATAAGATAAAGGATTTTGAAAGATAGTTTAATCTATTAATATTGATCATGATTTTAAAGATACTTAATAGGGACAAAATAATTATTAAGTATGTTATAATAACTAATTTATAAATATTTTCAAATTATGCATCTTTTCAATAATATTATAAGTTTTCCAAATACATAAACTGTATTATTCTTAATTTATTAAAAAAATTATAGACTTGTACATTTTCTATTTTATACACATTGTTTCATACATTAGATTGTTAATTTAATGCATTTAATGTTTAACATTTTCTTATTATCATAATCCATTCTTTTAAAATTCAAATATGATGTGTATAATACAAACACTAGATACATTTATAAAAACTACTTATGAAGAAGAAACTTAAATGATTTTGAAGTTAAACCAATTCACTCTTTAATGTTTATGTGGAAAACCCAATAGTGCCATAAATATTAACCATAAGATCTTGAATAAACTTATAATTATACTTTAAATCATGCATCTTTCCAATAATAACATAGCTTTTTCATAATACATTATGTAATAAAGGAAAATGAAAATCCAATATTTTTTAAAGTTAAAAGGAATGATAAACTTGTCTATTCCTTTTGCTATGCGTATTAGTATTGACATTGTCACTTATTGAATGTATTTGCATGTTCAATGTTTACTTATTAACACAATCTATTTATATATATATATTGATCGATTAATGTGACTCTATTGAGGCCACACCTATCAATTGATTCATATGGGAAAAGAATTAACTTGAATTGCACTAGGTGAGGCCACAAAAAGAGGACCTCGTCCTTATCAAATAATTCTAAGTTTCCCCAATCTGAGATATCATAAACGAGATGCTACATGACGGGCCTTACTCAACTACAATCAGAGGGTTTGCTCCGCTTTTATTTTGGGAGCGAAGATGCATGTTGAAATTTACCTCATTTTTCTTCCTCTTCCTTTGCACCATTGTCCAATTGTCTTCTAACTCCCCTATGCATATGGATTCTTCTAATTTTTCTGTGAATTTCCCAACCCTAGGAGAACTGATTTCTGAGCTCGTTGGCTGAACTATTAATGCCTCTCCAGGAAGAAAAAACTTTGATGCCTTAAAAGAAAAGGAACATATTTTTCCTTTCGTGGGAACAATTATTTTTTGGGTGTATCTCAACTTGTGTGGAAACCCTGGTACAATAATTCTCACTTAGGCATTCAATAGAGCATGCATCAATTGTAGTGAACAAGGGATCTTGAGATAGCTCAAAATTTGCAGATTTTGAGATTGGAGAGGCAATCAAATTGTCCAAATTAGTATTAACTACCTGAGATTTCCCACTAGGGGGGTTGGAGCGTCGAATGGTCGAGGAGGTAGAGGATTTGGACTACCCTTAGGAGAATTTTGGTTGAGGTTTCATATATTCTTTGTTTTGGGAGTAATGACTATAATGTTGGGGTTCAACCCTCGTCCACTAGGAGGGATTACCCTTTGAGGTCACTATACCCTTACCTAGGCTTTGCAAATCTGACATTGTGGCATAAAATGATTTGTATAGTACAACTTTTCCTATATTTCAAAGCAATTTTCTCATAATCCACAAGTTGCATCCAACATCAATCTCCCACCAACAATGATACCTCCACAAGGAGACCATTAGATAGGTCCATTTCCACTCATATGCATGCAAATGTGGAATTTTTATAATTAAGTGTTTCCTTTTAGATTGAATGATACCTTCCTAAGTAGTTTCCTATAGCTTGCAAACAATCATATTCCTAGAACTGAAAGGGGAGATAAGGAAGACGCACCCAAAAAAGGCAGAGGTGTAAGTCTTAGTTTGAGGGTTGAATGAAGGGAACCAAGGTTTCATGCATTAAAAATCACCTTGGTAAATACAAGGTCCTTTCTCAAGCACCCACTTCTTGTCTACAAGAGATTTTAATTCCAAAATAAAAATCCTTGGCACAAGGGAAAATATAGATTTCATCCTCCACAAATTTCTAATTTTCCATTATCCATGCATGGAGAATAATTAAGTTGGGCCACAACCTCGATAATATACAAATAAGTGCATGCCTTTGTAGGAAACTATCCCTATCACAAACTAGTCCATTCATAAAAACTTCAGGGGTTAGGATAGATTGGTGAAGAGGTAGTGAAAATTCAAGTTGAGTCAAGTCACCTATCACATAGATGACCTTAGAAGGAGGAGGTTACAACCCCATAAGATTAGGAGAAAAAAACCTATCACTATCGTACTAGGGCCAATTGTAAGGGATCTACCGATGAGAATAATGTAGTAAAGCTAGTGAGGACTGATGTTGGTAACAAATCCTAGCTCCATTGTATAGGGCATATTTAAAATTTTATTTGGAGTTTCCATGCAACCCTTCAGTCTCAAAGCTCCCACCATATCTCATCCACATGTCTTCATCCTCAAATTGATACTTTTTCATGAAATCTAAAAATACTCCAGCATGTGCACCCCCCTCCCAATGATCATACTCATCGAACCTTGGCATCAATCTATAGATTGAAGATCTCATTATTTTTCTTTCATAATTGATCCAAGAAAGGTCAAGCTACATATAAATGGGATCAAGTTGGACAATAGGAGATGTAGAAACTTGTTTTAAATATGTAGCAACTATTAGAGTTTCCAAGAAAATCCATAAAACCAAAATCACCTACAAAACCTAGATTAGCCTTCTACAAGGAGAAAAAATAAAGATGCAAGAGAAATTTGCAAAAGATGTGCAAATAATATTATTAGGAATGAATTACATGAGATGACTTTCTTTTATAAAGAAAGATGTAAAACCCTAAAGGTAAAATGTAATGCCCCGCCATGCAACCCTAGAGGATGAAGCAAACAACTACTTAAACAAGCTATTTTTTTTTTGTTTAAGTACAATTATTATACAAGTTCGCTTCCCAATGCAACCATCCCCTAAGGTTACGAGACAAAATCTACTTAACAACCCACAACAACAACATAAATGAAACCATAACATTTATCTACTCAAGGTAATAAGTACGCATACATTCCATACAAGATAAATTACATCCAAACATAATAGGTAAATTTCAAACTCATATATCCATAATTAAATAGTACAATTACAACTCTCATTCCCCGAATGAGGCAAGTCCCATAAATAAGGTTACAGATACACTTCCACCTCGATAATAGATGAGGGGTAAAATAATACAAGATTAACTGAAATGAAATAAAGCAAGAACTGAAACCGAATCCCACGAGCTCTCCAACTGGAAGTCTCATCCACACAAACAAGGAGAGAGAACCCAACGGATTTAGGTGCACGCCACCCAACCAAGTGGAACCCAAAGTCCCACCCCCCATGCTAGGAGATAGTAACCAAAAATCCTAGCCAAGACCATCTACCTCTAAACGTAGGCTAACATGAACTGAACCAAACTGAAACAACCAATCACATGAACCTCACAAGTACATATCAAGGTCCAACATGAGTACAACTCAGATACCATGCAAGTACAACACAAGTACAACTCAGATACCATGCAAGTACAACACAAGTACAACTCATATACCATGCAAATACAACACAAGTACAACTCTACAAGGTCACATTGCTTCCAGAAATAAAGTAGATCAAGTATGTTATGAGAACCATACACAAAATAATTGAATACCAACTATGGTCACATCAGGTATGTTAAGGAAACCATACCCACAAGAACAAGAACCAGCTGTTGTCCTAGACAGAGTGTCATCACACATCTTGTCATGGGTTATCCTTGGGATTCTTCCTAGGCTCCGACCCCCACAAGAAAAGGTTATCCTGGTGACCTCTACTAAATCCCGGCCCCCATACTCACTCATGTGGAGCCAAATACCTTTCATACAGACAAGATAGATGACCTTTCCATTTCAAGCCTTCCCACCCATCCCAAAGCTGACCGAGCACTTGGGTCCATGAGTGAGGCATTAATATCTTGATTAGTGAGAAGTTAGTCCTAATCTTCTAAGTTTTATTTTAGTTACCACTTGATTAAACCACTTCCGAAGGTTATCCTGGATACCTCTTATGGGCTCTGGCCCCTACGTAAGCCACTCTTCTACTTGACAACACACATACCATCCAAACACCAAGGGCATCAAAGTGTACAAACAAGATAAAACGTCCACTCCTTTCTCAGGAGGTGACATAAGATAAAACATCTCCAAACACTGGAGGTAACAACAATAACTAAACCGATCCTGATCGCTCCTGACAAGGAGGCACACATTACAAAATCCACTCCTTTCTCAGGAGGCACAAAACATTCATGTTCATGGAAACCGGGTAGACACAGACCATACACCATGCACTACCCAAGGGAATTAACAAATAGTCGTCATCACAAGACGACAACCCCCAACCTCTAGGGTCTTGTGGAAGACTTACAAATAATAGACACTTAACCCCTTTCCCAAAACATGAACCCAGAGGGAATATTCACAAAGGCAAGATATAAGAACTCAAACTAATTTTGGATTTACTAAATCCATTTCCCTTATCAACATCAGTAATCTATTGCTTATTTAAAACTGATTTAAACATACGCCCTTTCTAGACAATAGGAGAAATTAAAACTCATTATTTAAATCCCTACTTGATTCTAAATAATAGTAAAATCACCATTTGTTTCCACCAATCAAAATACATTGTTGTTAATAAATACTGTTTTCTCTTTTCAACGTAATCATTTTAAAAACCATTAATTCCGCTATTTAAAACATATTACTTTCATCCCCATTAACTTGCATTTTCAAATGTATTATTTCCAGATAAAGAATAATAATTTGCTTAAGAACCCAATAATTTAAATCCCTCCATTATGTTCAAATCATAATATTAATCAATTCAACATTTAAAATTTATAATCACAACTATAACATAATACTCTAAAACCTTTCCAATTAAACTTAAATTATGCTATTAATTTTCTCATCCATTCAATATATATCATAATCTCATCTATACAAATATTTAAGTTAATATTCTAATATTATATACATATAATATTAAATATTAAATATATATATATATATATATATATATATTAGTGATTAATATATATATAATAATATTTTAATATTATATATCATTAATATTGAATATTTAAATAAAAATATTTTATTTTATATTTTGTTTTGCTTGCCCCCATAAGACCTCAGGCCGCGCGCCGTAGATTAAGGTTAGGCGGCTGCATGTTCCCCGACCGCATTTTCTCCTTAGCTAGGCACAGACTGATAACAGTGGGCGGCGGCAGCTTTAAGGTGGGGCGGCCGCAAGAGGCGACGCCGCCAGGGCGGGGGGGGGGAGCGCTTCCACTGGGCACGGGCGGAGTGGAGGTTTAAGGGTAGGGCGGAGGGCGGAGCGGTGGCCGAGCCAGGCGGTGGCAACGCCGACCCCACAAGGTGGCCGGTGATTGTGCACCGACGCCCCCATAGGGGTGGCTTGGCTGTGCTTAGCACAGCCGGCCACCACTGTGGTGGTGACGGTGCCAAGCCACCATAGGCTGGTGGGGCCAGCTGGCACGACTCCCCACAACGCCTCCCATGGAGGCGGTTGTGGGTTGAGCCCCAGCTGCCTTAATCCCCCAAAATAAAAATTTTTATTTTTGAAAATTTTGACAGCACTTCCTTTGAGATGAAATTTTAAAGGAAAATAATAAGTCTAACTGTATATATATATATATAACAAAATATATAAATATATATACGCAAACATGGATTCAACGTCCATTTTAAGGAATTGAAGGAATAATTTGAGCACAAGATTGAAATTACAGCCAAGAACACAAAGATTTTCTTGAAGTAATTCATATCCAAACATAGATTTTTTGCAAACAAATAAAAGCTTAAGACATGAACCTGATTTACCAAGAACTTGAGAAGATCCAAATGGTGCACAAACCCTTGCCTTGATTCCTTTTTCAAATCAGCCATTTCCTCAGATTCAACCCAAAACCCACAAAGTGCAAAATCCTTCCTCCCTCCATTTTCAATTTTCCAAAATTTTCATAATCCAAAATTGAGAGAAGAAATTCAACCATAAGGATGAAACCCTAAAAATTCAACAACCCCCTCATAAATTCTTCAAAATAGAAAAATAGAAAATATCTAATTTCTTTCAATTTTTTGTTTTGAATTCAAACTTTCAAATTGACTTTTAATCTCATTTTCCATAATTTTCAATTTCACATAATAAAATTCATAATTCAAAATGAACTTATCCAATTCCAACAAAATCAATTTAATTAATTAATAAATAATCTAAGCCACGATTAAATTATTTATTAATTAAATTAAATTAATTAATAAAATCAATTACGTTATTAACATAATACCAATACAATTTCAATTCCACAAATTAAATGCATACAACCATTTAATTACCCATTTGAACTTGCAATTATATAACAAAGAGAGGGCACAATAACCAAAGCAACATAACTTGACAAACAACTAACGACATACAAGGACTAGGGTGACGACTTGGCACGGAAACCTAGCTACTATCTCCCAGTCGAATACCGTTGGATATTGAACACGCTCAAACCTGTGAAACCAGGTGGAGTCGATGTCCTGTACTTGTCAACCTGCAAATCAAGTAACAACAACATATAGTATAAACAACATAAAATACACACCGTGAAGAGGTAATCTCAGAATCGCAGGGTGCTTGCAAGCGAGTGATGCGATCTATCCCCTTCACCAATACAATATTACCAATTGACGAATCTAACATCATTAATGTAATCAAAAGCATAAACATCATTAATTCAATTAACCACTATGCTAATCCAAAACATGACATAATGATAACATCAGGATAAAATACTAAGTACCAAGGTCAAAGCACTAACAGAAAATAAGGCCTAACCAAATAGAACACTGTTC
The DNA here is from genome assembly GCA_007115665.2 of Sequoiadendron giganteum. Taxonomy (NCBI): domain Eukaryota; kingdom Viridiplantae; phylum Streptophyta; class Pinopsida; order Cupressales; family Cupressaceae; genus Sequoiadendron; species Sequoiadendron giganteum. The sequence goes on from CM021104.1 coordinate 380,181,756, forward strand.
AATCAAAAGAGCAAAACGGAGGGGTCTTACATAAAACCTAATTATAACTTAAGTAAACTTAATAAAATGTAACTAAATATTTAATTACACCAAAAGCCCCCTTAAGTGCAACTTAGGGAGAATAAGAAACATGCAAATAATGCAAGGATGGATTCATGAAAGCATGAGTGGGTCTCGACTACAAGGACATGCTAGGTACCCATGTACATATGCAATGCAAAAGAAATAGAGAATGCAACTGATGAAAGATGGAGGACTCCATAAGACCAAGTACACCATCCATCACATAGATACATAAGAAATTCCCCCATAAGAGGGAATGATATGATGAAATAATCTAGAAGCTATGTGCATCTCGATGTCGATGCCAAAGTGTGACTAAAACTGATCCATAGAAGCAAGTACCATGAATATTCTGGAACATTAACCATAAAATAAATGGCCCTCAAACTAAGATGTGAACCGATGAGAATCTGATGTGATTCAAGCTCATTAACCATAGGCTCTCAATTTGAGACATGAACTGATGTGAACCAAAATGTGTTAAGTTATGAGCAAGATTGTGGCCAAAAGAAACTATAGAATCCAGATACAACTCATGCGAGTTTTCATCAATATGAAGATGGGATCAAAGTGCATGCCATGCGACTACACTCTAATCCGAATTATTATGAAAGAATCCCTCTTGATGAAACTTTATTGAAGTTCGTTTATTACAATACCCCAATATTGTAAAAGGAGAACATGAAAAAGATGTAGAAATCAAAGAGAAAATGAAAACATAAAGCATGCAAAAAAGAAAAATTGCATGCAAGGATTAATGCTCTGATACCATGTTAGAGTTTTCAATAAACTCCATAAAACCAATATCAACTACAAAACTTGGATTAGCCTTCTACAAGGAGGAAAAAAAAGATGCAAGAGCAATTTGCAAAAGATGTGAAAATAATATTATTGGGAATAATGAATTACATGAGATGACTTGCTTTTATAAAGCAAGAAGTAAAACCCTAAAGGTAAAACCTAATTAAGACCTAAGTAAACTTAATAAAGTATAATTAAATATTGAATTACACCAACAATAACAAGGCATTTGTGCTTGTATGACCTTGATTCTTTCTTCACATTCCCTATCAAGTTCTCGAGCTCTATTAACTCTAACTCTTTATTAAGTATGGGAACCTATATTTTTTAATGTGATTTTTTTGTGCTAGGATATATGAACAAGATGGGGGCTCATCCTCATAATATTCCATGATATATGTCCTATAATATCCCCTAGGGTTTGAATTATATGCTACATTTTTTGATATATCTTTAGGGTAAATGAGTCCACTATATTTAAGAATAACTAGTTTTAAATACTTATGCAGGGTAGAAAAGAAAAGAAAAATAAATAATTTATTTCTTCACCAAGAAAGAAATCATGCATTGAATTGAAAGAAAATGAAGCACCTAAAAACTAGTTGTGGTCACTTGATTCGTGTTCATGAAACATGAATAACAACAACAAAAAAATTGTCACCTCTGATGTGAGGGAATACTTGAAGTGCATGAACCTCCAAGGCATAATTTTGAATCTTGGTTGTAGCCACCAACATAGTCTTCAATATGTTCTCAACCCAACAACCCTTTCCATCCTCAATGCCATTGAATTAGCATAAATTGATGGGCTTCCAACTTACCCAACCATGAAACACCAACTATGTATTGGGAAATGGGTGATCCCACAAAGCTGGTTTACAATTTCTGAGAGGAACTGTTTTTCGCTGAAATCACATATTTTTAGAAAATATAATGATTTAAGACTTTAAAATTTCCATTTTAAGGATTCCAATTGAAGAGGTTTTGAAAAAACCACCTTAGATCAAACCCCCTTGGATAGAACCTCGCTAGTTTTCAACCATACCTATAAATGAGTCTCCTTTACACCTATCAAAATGCTGATAAAAAATCACTTTCGATTTACCTTTTGGGGGATCAAATGAATTCATTTAAAATTTATTTGAAAGTATTATGGTAGTCCTTGAAATGAGCTATCCCGCGAATATAATTTTAATATGTTTTGGTTTTATTATGTATGTGTTTTTTTAGTTTTATTAAGCATAGGTTTTTCACCAAAAATTAAGCTCTATGTTTTGCACATGTGGAAAAATAGAAAATTATCAAAATAAATTTTTAAAAAATATTTTCATGCTGGGTATTGATGTCCTTGATCCTTTAAAAAAATAAAAATTAATTTCAATGTACATACAAAAGAAGTTATGTTGTATACAGTCCACCTATTTCTGAATTGCAATTGGTTTGACTTCGAAACTCTATTAAGGAAAAAATATTCAATAAAAAAATATGAGACCAAATGAAAGTGATAGATATCATAATTACAAATCTAAATTCGAAAAAAATAGAATTATATCCTTCATACAAAAAAAGTTATGTTGTATACAGTGAGCGTCACTTTTTAAAAATGTTGTTTTATGAAAAAAACCAGTTTTCGTGGGAGATGGAAAAAGAAGTGAAATCTTATTCCAAAAATTTTGAAAAAAATATTTTTAGAATCTACAGACAAAATGTGATGAGACTCTAGTTTACATCATCTTCAAATTCCTCACGGTTTAGCCGCTATAGGTGCTTGAATGTGAAGATTTAGTTAAAAATAATAATTTCATTGTCCAGTTTGGCCAAAAATTGTAAACCACTATTGTGGGATCACCCAAATAGAGTTGCAGTACACTTAGAAAAGAAAAAAATATAAAATAAGGACACACAACTATGTATTTACATACAACAATGATCATGGAATATTACAATAGAGCATACTTAGTAATAAAATAAACTGTATATATTCATACATAAAGTGAGTTCATGATCATTACAAGCCTTGTAATTTTTTCAAAATGTTGTTACATTCATCTAACCCAACATTAATTTTATTCCAAAAAATATGGCAAAGGAAAATCCCTAGTTGTTACTAAGAAACCTTCCTAAATACATACTTAGTGTCATAGAGATATTCTACAACAAAATCCCCTTATAATACTATTATTCTTCTATTCTGCAAGTTTGTAATCCCTCAACAAATTGGATCTAGTGGAAATGGATACCCTACAACATAATAAAAAATATTTGGCATCTAGTGAACCACCAATAAACCAACCCCTCTGAAAATGATAAAATTGTGCCTTAATACACACAAGGCATCAAACTCTAATCGTTATATTGTAGCACATTAAAAAAAATTGGTTGAGGACAAATCCTACCCAAAGTGGGTGTTCTAGATTAACAAAGGACACCCACATTTAATTTTGGTAGCTAGGTGAAATGACACCATTAATACACATTGGTAAAGTAAGTGGAACAAGAATGTGTCATTGGGTGCTTGTGAAAATTCACTTCAAAAATTATTGGGCCTTTGAATAATTTGGCATTAAAATCCTCAAGCCCTTGACAAAGGAACAAGGAAGCTATCAAGGATCAGGCCTTGTACTTACTACACACTACATGCCAAAAGAATAGGAATGGAAAAGGGACATTGAAAGTCCAACCTCTAATGAAGGGTGAAGCTATGAGGAACACAAAATGGATCAAAGGTAGGAAGGTAGGTGAAACCTCAAAAGTTCAATAAAATGACAGAATAATTTGAAATGAGCAGAGGGAATGAGTCAAGCATCAGTGTCGAGAAGAACTCATACCATATGCTAAAATAGTATCGAGGGAGGAATATCTCTAAAATTATGACAGGTTGAAGACTTAGGTATTTTTACAAATACCTTGGTAGGGTTTTAGGGATCATAAAGATAGAGGGAGGCATGCCTAAAAGAGATGAAGGCAAGGAAGAAGTTGATGAACTGAAAGTTCGATGGATCAAAACTTAGTTATTTAGGGACTTAGACTTTAGGGGTCAAGGAATCAAGAAACCTTGGAATAGGAAGATGGGTAAGAAGGATGTTGAAACTTTGATTTATAAAATAATTAGGAATATTTCAAATGAAGGAGATCAAGGAGTCAAAAAATCATAAGAAGATGGGAAGGCATAAGAGAAAGGGAGTCACTGACAATCCAAAATGTCTATGATGAATACTTAGGAATTTTAGGCTTTAGACTTTGAGGATCAAGGGGATTAAGGAGATGGTAGGGAGGCAAAGGAAACCTCAACCACTTGAAAGGTCGACAACATTGACACCTAGCAAATTTTACAAGGGTACAAGCAGGGATTCAAGGTTGATATAGAAAGCATATAAGCATGAGGAACACCAAAATATTGACATATTGAAAAATTCATACTTAGTCAAATTTGGATTTTTAACTAGGGTATTTGACTAAGAAATGAACATTGGGGTATTAATACAAAATCTAGAGGAACCATAAAAGCAAGATGGCTCATTCAAAATTTCTTATGTTGGTTACCCACAATGGGTCATAAAATACTAAGACACAAAACAAAAAGGGACTCAAGCAAAAAAGGACATGAAAATTTAATTGAGTCCCAACAACGGCTCTAGTTGGGGATGTGTGTCTCTTGTAGTAATAATGAGAATCTAAAATATTCAGGTAGATCAAAGTTGGAAAACAAAATGAATGGGACCAACACATGATGAAAAAAATATGTACATGGAAAAACTTACATACAATAAGCAATGACAACACACGGACAACTAAAAATGGTGATGAAATAAAATTTTAACACAATGTAAACTATTCTTGTAGAGGATGGATAAAGTTACTTTTTAATGTCAACTACCATCTTATTAAAGGAAATTTATTTCTCTCAACCCACAATTGTTTCCTTCACACATTTGCAACAAGTGTAGCCTTTATATAGCTCCATTTGGGCTCAATCAATTGATGTAGATAATGCATACATACAGTTAATGGACCAACAGATCCCCTATTAATCAATTAATTGTTCTAGAGGTACTACATTTAATTTATCAACTGGAGAATTGTAATTCTTGGATGATGATGACACTGTATATACAACTAATAGTAATAATCCTAAATTATCCTAACCAATTGTGTATAGAAGAGTAACAAAAGAAAATTTAATTAAAAGAAACTTGACTACAATAAATTTTATTTGGAAGCAAATCTAATTGAACTAAATAATAGTTGCTACGAGTAACTATCCTTATGAAGACAATGAATTAATGACTAAAATATGTTACAACTTAATTTAATAACAATTAATCACTACTGGCCAAGGTTGCCTCCTAGGATAGGAAGGGGAAACATAAATTTGTGTCAGGGTAGTGGAGGTTGAAGCTATGTCGAGGTAGTGGAGTTTGTAGATCCGCATGCCTAGCCAAGGTTGCCTCCCAAGATAGGAAGGGGAAACAAAAAGATACTTTTCATGAGGAGGAAGAATTGGAGGTGGAAGAATTTGAAGCTCGAGTTGAGGAAGAAAGTGATGGGATGGAATTTGAAGATACTATCTATGACATGGGTGAAGAGGAAACCGAGGAGGAGAATGAAGATAATGAGGAGGAAGAGACTGAAATTGAAGAAGAGAAAAATAATGAAACCATGAATGCTCCTGAAACCGATAATATTTCCAATGAAACAACTGTTGAAGATTCTAGCATTGACTATCTGAAAAGTAGACTGACCTATATGTAGGTGCAAATGGACAATATGGAAAAAGTTATTAACATGCTGATGAAGGTGATGAATGACCTAATGTATAGAGCAATGGTAGGTGTTGTGTTTGGTCAAACAAAGATCACTAGGAAGGTGAAGAAGATGGGTAAGATGGATGACCTAAAGGACCTAGATGAGACCGAGGGACCTGATTAGATGGAGTATATCTCCCTAATTGGTGATTATTGGGACTTGTTTGGAAAAGCCAAGTAATGGCATTTTTCTTGCTTCTGTTTATGGCTGCCCTGCTTTTTTTGTTGTTCTATTTTAATATTCTAGACTGCTATTTTCTAATAGCTTTGTTGTGGTTCATACTTGCTAGTATATGGTGGACCTGATAAATGGTCTTCATAGTTTAAAGTACTCTAGTAGCAATCTTTTGTTTTTGATTAAGTATAGTGGTTCTACGGTAACTATTTTGTTATTCAGTCTATGTGCCACCCTGGACATGTTTTTTGATGTTGGTTGGTGGTTCTATTTTACCCACCCTATTTATTTCTTTTGATTTTGGCTATTACCATGGGATTAGGGCCCTTCCCCTGCTTATAAAAAAAAAACAATTAATCACTACTCAGTAATTCAATTTAACTTAAAATAGGAAATTAAACTTAGCAATTTATTCTAATATAATTAATAATCTAAAATACAAGGAGTATTGTAGCACCTCAAGTTTACCTTGATTGATTTTTTGCAATCCCATGATATCCTTCTTAAATCTTAACTCATGACTTCATATAAATGACTGAAATTATATTTATTGCAATTCAAACAAACAAACTAAGAATAGGGTATTGGATTGACATAAGAGTACTTGTATTCAAATATTCTTAACACCAGAATACTAGATCCTTGAACTCTTACAAGATCAAACATATATACTAGATCTTGAGAGTTTTATTATTCTTGGAATAAAAAAAAATGTAAACAACTGTCGACTCTCCCAAAAACATAGGAAGAAGACTAGGTCTTATTTTAAAAAATAATGAAGAACTAATAGATGTAAGAGTGTCAAAATCATATTAGGAATGTACATCTTTAAAGAAGACAATTATAACTGAAGAAGTGCTTAATATGGTAAAAATTATTGCGAGCCATGACCACTATTATTACAAATATCTTCTTTCCCCCATGATTTCTATCTAGTGATAGGATTAGTGAAAATAAAATGATCTATTAATTAATCATTCCTACAATCTTCGACCTACTTCCATTAGCTACACAAGATTGTATGTGTTGTAGATGATCATCCCCTTTGGCTATGGGTTGACAAGCATCCTTTGTTGTGGGTTGACAGATCCTTCACTGTAGGGGTTAGTTTATTTCAAAGGAATCTTTTCATCATTAATAACCATAATCAACATAAAACTCTATTAAATTTGATAGAAATTCATATATTCACATAATCATTTATCAATATAATATATCATCCTCAATGCTTTAAATACTTAAAATAAGTGGGAAGTCTTGGGTAATGTCTTTGAAACTATCATAAATATTATGGAAAATATGAAACTCAAACAAGGAAAAGAGGAAAATTCCATGAATCATTATTCCTCCAACTTATCTTTTTGCTTGTTCTCAATCAATTTAGGGCCTCTAGTTATAATGTAATGCAATTTCTCCATAGTCCATAGTGTCAGTGACTCCTTCCCCCTGCTTTAGGTAGAACCCTTTTTGTGTAGATTTAAGTTTAAGCAAGGATTTGGCCTTGTTAGGAACACTATTGACATGGACTACAATGTTTAACCAATAGTTAGAAGTAAAATATTAGTTTTCAATGTTAACCAATAACTTGCTTGAATATGTCAAAACACATATTTTAGATAATCAAACTTTATTAAGTTAACGTATGAACCTTTGTGGGATATATATATATATATATATAAATCTAAAAGAAAATCATATGGCCTTGTCCTTGAATATAAAATATTGATATAGGGCCTTGGGTCATGAACATTTAAAATAGCCCTTGATTCTTATAAAATTCATTGAACATGTAATAATAGTCAAATGGTCTTCCATAATGGTTATTGAAAAACATGAGTAATTTGATTTAAACCATTGACATGGATATACCGACTAACCCTCATGCCCAAATAAATATGCTCTTACAATAATTTAGAAATTGGTAGAAGGTTGACCTTCAAGTTATAAAATTTATGTGTTTTAGAATTGACTCTTGCATTTACACATATGGTCGTAGTAGTAATTATTCTAGAATTAAAAAAAAAAAAAAAGTTCGGTTTTTGTGAAATTCCAAGTTAAGCTTATTTATCAATAATTTTGGAATATGTAGCAACCCTTGAGTTTAAAAATAATTAATGATATCATATTTTTTAATAGTTAACAAGTTTTATAAAGTCTATATGGTATTATTACTAATCTAAAACCTTGGAACATGTCACTTGATTATTTTTTTATAGTCCTCAATCTTATAATAACAATATTAGACTTTGTTGGCCCCTCTGAGAAATAGATTAACTTTAAAATTTGATGGGGTCTCAAAAGGAAACCTTGGGGAATCTATGACAAGGTGTCTAATAGGGATGATACAATATCTCTTATTTGGGAATTATTTGTTAAAGCTTCATTGGGTTCCAACAATGAAGCTAAGGTAGTGACCCTTTACTATGATTTAAAATTATGCTATTAGAAGAAGATTGAAGATAAATATTTAAGGAGATTCATTGATTTGTATGAGCACAATAAAAAAATAAAAGATCCTCTAGTTATAATTTGAAGAATTGGTTTGATGTGATTTTACCCCTTCTCAAGGGCCTTCAAAACTACTTAATATGATGTATCTATAGGGAGCCAACATGGTGGTTGATTTTTTGGAAAGTCATGTTATTGAACAAAAGGTGGAGGAAATTATGATTGATAAGTACAAAGTATGGACTAGATTGAAGGAGCTTTTAGTGAGAGAAATGCTTATTTAAGATGGTGGTAGTGATAAATGGTGGCATCACTTGCTTTGACCCGATCCTTACGCCCTCAATTTAGATGGGATATAGTTGATTGGAATTCTTAAAGTGATCTACCATTGGTTCCTCAAGATGCTTTAATAGATTTCTATATATCTCAAGTATAGAACCTAATTGTGGCTTTGTTGTAATCATGCAAACACTATTGATGGGGGGACCTTAAAAGATGCATTTTAATGAACAACAAAGACATGGGGGTTATTTGGCTATTCAATTAGGGAATGGTTAATTGGAACATTATATATATATATTAGATACACAATTCATTTTTTGTGTCCTACTTTAGAGGTTATTTGTTACTTAAATATAATTTAAAGGTAGCTATCCTTAAGGTAGTAATCTTCCCATTAAAATACTTTGTAACTATCATTAAACTAAAACAATAAAAATAAAAATTCTTGAAATGGTTACTTGAGCATATAAAAATATGGACATTGGGTTTTATGATAGTCATATGAAGATATAATAATATTCATTTGATTAAGTGATAGCCATATAAATACATATGAATAGTTGAAAATCCCTACAACACTCCTTGAACACGACATTAATTAATCTTTCTTAGTAATGATATTTAGTTTCTTGGTCTTGTAGTAGTATTTCTTTTGAATCTTTACAACAACCAGTTGAACTTACAAATAAATTATAGATCTTTGATTAATTGGTGAGAAAATGACACTTATATTATTAATAATAATTATCATTGATAGTGTTGAATTTCTATTTATTTCTCACTCATTTAATAGAGTAGGTTTATGTGTTTTACATTCACCTTGATCTAGTTTTTATGATATGAACTAATGATTATTTCATTACAATTGATTTTTATGCAATTGTGTATTCATACAGATCTATCTTTCTATCATGACACCATTAACACTATCAAGTAGTGTATAATTATGTAATTTTACATTTTAAATTGATATATATCCTTAATGACAATACATGTGTTGTATTTCATTCCTAATAAATGCACTATATCCTAAGAAGTTGACATGGCTAGTATACATCCTATATTTCTTCAATGAAGCTCCTTTTTGTAGAAGAATCATTACCAAAAAAAATTCCTCTATTAAAATTTTAAAAATTACACTACCTCAAATTTCTAGTTTCATAAAAAATCCAACAATTCTTCACAAGCCTTCCTATATAGATTTGTGTTTACCTCTAGAATTTAACTTCCTGTCACATAACATGTGTTTATTTCTATCTTTGAGATATTATCTCACAAGCAAGGCATCCTTTGTTAAATCATACATTGATTTTTCATCATTTATTTTGATAACAAGGATGTTAATAAATCCCCAAACATTAGTTTAGATGGTGTACTACTAAATGCTACAAAATATGATCCCATGAATCTTATAAAAAGTATAACAAAGTAATAAATTATATTATCCATCCATTTTAACATCAATGAAGGTAGACAAAAAAGAAAATGAAGAGTGCGAGAAAGATAAGGAAGACCAGTGCAAACCCTAGGTGTGGTAGCATGGGATCATTTGTAGTAGAGGAAGAGGTTGAGGTGGGTGACAATGCAAATGAAGAATAAGGAGGCGAGCTTGAAGCTTGGGATAACATTTGGGCAGAGTAAGACATGATTTTTCTCTATCTACCTATGGTTATTCACCCTTTGATGGGGAAGGTGTTGAAGATATTTTTTCTATGGATGGTCTAGTCGAAGAGGAGGATGAAATTATCTTGGATATCCTCCTTATGCCCATCAGAAGGAAAAAATGACTTGTTGGGGAGTTTATGGTGGATGCCATTAATGGAGAATAATTTTTGAGTATGCCTAAAGGGTTTCTCCTCCCTTCTTTGGGTTTGTCCTCCGATTCAACCCATAAAAAATTGGTCTTGTTAATGCCCATGTATTCTTCTCAGGAAGAAATGGAACTTGAGTTTGAATCTATTATAGATGGTGTTGTTTCTTCATCTCCTATTTTTGTTCATGTTTCATGCCCTAGGGATTTGGAGGAACTTGATGAGTTGGATGTTTGTGGTACTTCAAGCTTGTAGATAGGTGTGGGATTTGATGTGATGGATGAGAGTTTTGGTGCACCTATGGTTACTATTTCTACTCTAGATTATGATGTGATGGATAGGAGTATTGGTGCTCTTGTGGATACTATTTCATCACCTCCTACCACTATCCATGCTTCAACCCCTAGGGTTGTGGAGGATCTCTATGTGAAGGAGGTGTGTGGTGTGTCTAACCTATAGTTAGGTTATGATTATGATGCGATCGATGGGATTTTATTTGAGGTTAAGGAGGATGAGAAATTACAAATTGTATTTCTTATTCTCTCCTTATTGATTCATTGAATTGGCTTAGGAGTTTTCTTGTTGGGATATTTTGTGGCAATCATCCCAATATTGATACGGTCAAAAGATGGGTTCTTTAGGTTTACAAACTTGGAAGCCAGGTTGAGGTAACTACAATGTTGAATGGTTTTTTTTTTTCTTGTCTAGAGGATTACTCTTGGATCATTCTAGATGGCTCTTGGTTCCTCAAAATGAATGACTTGTATCTTCAAAATTGGTCTCCTAGTTTCAACCCAATGAAAGATACATTCAAGTTTCCTATTTGGGTTTGTTTGCTAGGGCTGCCCTTGGAGTATTCAAATGATTTTTTTTATGATTATTGCCAATGATTTTGGGAAATATTGTGCTATTCATAATATCACCAAATTCATGAAGTGTTTTTTATTCACTAGATTTTGTGTGTTTGTGGAGAATAACCAAGTGCTCCCCACTCAAATTATCTTATCTTCAAAATTTGGAGATTGGGTGTAGCAGATTGATTATGAAGACTTTATTTATTTTATACTCTTGTGGTAAAGTGGGTCATGCCTCCATACTTTCTTGAGAAATAAGAAACAACACTTTGTTTGGAAGAAAAAGGAAAAAAAATATCTTCTGTGGAGGAGTCCATCACTTTCTCTGAGGAGATTCGAAAGAAGATAATAAAGGTAAATCCCCTATAGGTTGTTCAATTATGGACACCTCTTTTAAAGCTTCAGGGTTGGAAGATGAATTTTCTAGTGTTCTTGTGATTTCTCCTTGTCTCAAGAAAAAAAGATTTGGGGAGAGGGATCCTTGTACTATGATAAAGCTTGAAAATCTCTGGAACAATTTTTAAACCACCTAACTTTGGGTTGGTTGGTTGATATTTTTAGGTTTTGTAATACTTTGTCTTATGTAGCCTCTTAGTTGTTTCGCTTGGTTGTTCTTTGGTGTTTTTTTGTGCTTCATGCTCTATCCTTCTATTTGTACAAGGTTCTAGGCCCTTTCAAAATCCTACTTACCTAATCAAAAATATCAATGAAGGATAATTGACTTTTCATAGTGTTAAAATCATTTGAGTGCTTTGTTATATAGTTTACATTCTTCATCATAAGAGTATATAGATTTATTCATAAAAGAAAGTGTTGACTATAAAGATTATTGATATAAAGATGTGTCTTTTCCCTACTTCCTTAGTTCTAGTTTTTGTTAAGACATTCAATACTACTAAATCTTAAATGCATGACATCATTTGACTCTTTTTCATCTTATCAATGTTAGTCTATTATTTTATTTTCACACTTTAGACCATTTTTACTAGCTCAACAAATTATTGATATATATTTAGAAGATATTTTTCATAAGCTTCCATGAATTGTAGGACAAGTCTTAACATTTTTATCTTCATCCTTAAAGTGATTGATATTTTTCTTCACATAGAAGTTTTACTTACACGTAGAGTTGCCACTATATGTTTTTTCCTTTCATAGAACCAATATTCCCCATCTCTGAAGAACTAGGTAAGCTTTACTTATATGAAATGAAGAAAAATAAAATTATAACCATATATAAATCCAAGGAGTACATTTGAAGAGCATAACTACAAAAAATAATAGTGTTACCTTATCATACCAATGACTCCATTTATATTGTGAACAATTTTCACATGGGTAAATTTTACATATTTAAATCTTAAGATCTAATTTATCATGTTGTTGAAAACATATTATAATATATTTGAAAAAATTAAACAATGATTTTAAAAATATATTAAAATATAAGTCAAGAAAAATAAAATAAATAGTACTATATCAAAACAAATTTAGAGTTATGAAACTATAATCTTATAGATACCTCAAAAATTAATGAGGTTCAAAACATCTACACAACTCAATAACATATCAACTTCGAAATGACACATGATATAATTCACTTTGAATTAGAAAAAATGACTCATGGCATTCATGCCCTTTCTTACAAATAAAATGTATATAATGAGGTGCAAATCAAAATATGCCATGACATTAGTTGCATGGAAGGGAATAAATACTATCATTAGTGATCACTAATTAGAAGCCTATTGGTCATAATATTAATACTTTAGAAAGTGCAAATTTTTATTATATTTTTATTTGCTCACTTAGTTTGAAGCTTGATCGGTAATCCCATAGCAGGAACAGGTGAAGGGTCACATATTATTTTTTCCTCTGGATCCTTCAAAGACCACTTCCATTTGGTAACTAAATGGTGCAAAAATATCATTGTCTCTATCTTTGCAAAATCATAGCCGGGGCAAATTCGAGGTCCTCCTCCAAATGGTGTAAAAGTATATGATGGAATTGGATTATCAAAATGAGATTCATCAAATTTATTTGGCTCCTTGAAAATCTCTGGATTCCTATGTGAAGTGCTTGTCTCCCAAAATAACTGTTCAAATCAGAAATTACATAAAGAAGATAAGAACCATATAATTTTATATAATTAAATATTTTTATTTAATTAAATTACATGTCTTATAATTAAGAAGAAATTCATACCTGCCATCCTTTAGGAATCGTATAGCCTTTATATTCAATATCTTCAACGGTTTTCCTAAATCCTCCAAAAATTGGAGGGAACAAACGCAATGTTTCTTGAGCCACCTTCCATGTATACTTCATTTTGCGAATATCTTCCCATCTAAGAGGTTCATCCGGTTGCTTCCCTTCTAAAACCATGTTTTGCTCTACCATATACCAAAAAAACATTTAAAATCTACTCTTGATTATATCATGTAAAGATATATAATTAAAATAAATTACACAAGAACCAAAAAAAAAAACAAAATTATAATTAAATGTACACATATATCATGCATTATATTTTATATATTGCAAGCCAACACTTGTTTCCAAAACAGCCAACACAAACGTAATGGGGATTCAGACCTTTTTTGTTTTCTATTCTGATAAAACTTTGAAGAAGCAACAAAGAACACACCTTGAACAATATTTTGGTAGACCTCTGGGTAGAGTGCCAAGGATCTGACAAGCTGGGTGAGAAGAGCATAAGTAGTGTCATGGCCTGCAATCATGACCACCACTACATTATCAATGATCTCCTCCTCAGTGAGCGGCTTATCATCCTCATCCTTCATTGTGATCATGCATGACATCAAGTCTTGGGAGGGTGAAGCCAAGCCTTGTTCCAGCTCTCTCCTCCTCTTCTCCACCAGCATGGATATCTGCTTGCAGACGCGAGAACGAGCTTCAAAAGCCTTGCGGAAGGCCGTTCCTGGCAAATTCAAAGGAACAGACCAAATACCCTTCACCGCTGTATTGAATTCTTTGCCCAGAGAATCCCTCTGTTCACTGTCACTCAGACTGAAAAACAGATCGCATGCAACTTGAAAAGTAAGCTTCTTGGTCAATGGCATCACGGTAAGATTCTCCTTCCCTGCCCAACAATCAGCAAAATGTTGCTGAACAATCGAATCCATTCTGCCCACAAACTTCTGCAAGGCCTCAGGCTTCAGGAATTGCATGATGGCCCCTCTTATGCGCTTGTGATCTTCTCCAGAAAGCTCAGTAATCATATTCTCCCCAAAAATTCTGGTGAAGTTTTTGGGCACCTTGTTCAGTATTTTGCGGCCGTCGTTGTGGAAGAGAAAGCGGTTGCCTGCCTGGCCTGTGAGGACGGCTGTTGGGCACCCCACCAGGGATGTTTTGAAAACAGGGCCATATTTTGCCACTCGTTTTCCTACCCACTCCATTGCTCTGTGAGATTTGTATGCTGTTATGAACTGAAGAGTTTCACCAAGCAATGGCAAGCCTGAACTTCCAGGGGGAAGCTTTTTGGCTTTCCCAGAATTCAGAATCTTCGCCATGACCAGCAGAAGCAGTGCTGCAGCAATTGCAGTGGACAGTGTGAGAAACAATGGGCTTTTTGGGTTCTGAAGATCCATGAAAGCTTCTGCTATTGGATTCTCCATGAAAGCTTCTGATACTGGATTCTCCATGGCAGAGACGGGCTATGAAGACTACGAATCAAGATTTGTAGGGAGTGGAGAAGTGCGGATATATGAGTTCCATTGATGCTTAAATAGCAAAATCCATGTCAACTGTGGAAAATGCTTGGTAAAGAAAATGTCAAAGTTGGTAGGCAGGCTCAACTTAGATAGTCAGGTTGCTTTTGATATTGACGGCATCTCTCTGATATTTGTCTGTACATGAAATGTCTGACCAAACTTAATTCGATTCTTTCGGAAGATGACAGACCCAACATTTCGTCAACAGATTCTTTCTGACATTATATTAATAAAAAACTGTTCTGAAAGATGCCTTTTGCATGAAGACAATTCCCATATTTTTAGCTCTTAGATAATCAAAATTATAGATGCATAATCAAATATGTACTAAGTTTCCTATTATTGGCTTTCTATTTTGTTCGGACTATATTAATTTTTTTAACCATTCCCCTTGTTCGTTAGGACCTTCTCTCAAAAAATAAAACCTTATTCATTTTATTAGATTTCTTATTATTAATTTTTATTTGTTTATTCTATATATATTTTTAATCTTCCCTTTGTTGATCTTCTTTTAGAAAATAAAATCTTGTTCATTTTATTAGAAAAAACAAAACTTTTTCATTATGTTACAAGTGTCACATAGTGGGAGTACTTTCCTTTTTAGTATTGCAATAAATATATTTGTTGGGTAATAAATTATTTGTGAAACATTAATTTAGGAGAATAGTTTGAAGATTTTTGTAAGTCATATGAATTGTAGCCACAAGTAGCAAGTACCTATTTTTGTACGATTGTAATAAAGTTGTCTAAGGGAGAAATTGAGATGTATAAGGAAATCAATTTAAACGAATTAAACAAGATTTAATTCAAACAAAGATTAAGATTCATACCCATTACTCACGAAATGAACAATTGTCGTCACTGTCAAACAACACTATTCAACTAACTCTCACTCTTGTGATTAAATAATACATTATTATTTAATTATTATCATTTCTCATATTCGTCTATTAATTAAGTGATTTAACATTATTTAATTAATTCATCCTCAAATCATCATTTACATCAAGAAAAACCCTAAATATCTCTATTAATTGAATAATAATACATTATTTAATTAGTTCACTTTTTCACCATTTTAGATGAATTAAATGAATTTCATTTACTTAATAAAGTCTTGAAACCCTAATTTCTGCTATTAATTGAATAAAATGACATTATTGAATTAGTTCACTTTTTCACCATTTTCGACCAATTAAATAAATTACATTTATTTAATAAAATTTTAATCTAATTTTATTCGTCCTGATTAATTAGATAATGCCAATTATTTAATTATGTCGCTAATTAACCCTATTTCACTAAATTAATTGAATTATTAAAACATAATAATTTAATTGTATCACTTCTCCCCAAATTTGAATAATTGAATTTAACTATTCAAAACATCATTAAAAATCAAATCAAACAAATACCACTTTGTTTGTGAAAGTCAAACTTGATGTGCACATTCAACTCAATAAGATTAATTAATTATCCTCACCCACTTTCATGATTGAGCAAATTACGAACCATCGATTGCTTAATCTATTTCTTAATAGATCAATCTATTCTTCAATCCCACTAAAGGCTCAAAATGATTTCATCAAATTCACATATTGCTCCACATGATTTCTTCAATTCCACAAATTATTCAATTTTTTCCTTCAATCCCACTGAACACTCAAAACGATTTCTTCAATCACACTAATTATGTAATCAATTTGCACAAATTATGCCCATATATTTTCTCTCAACATATTTTGACCATCGATCAAGATATTCTTCTACGTGATCCAGAGTGTTCATTTTGAATCACAAATTCTATATAAAAAAAGCTCTTTCCTCTCAAAAAAGAATGGAGAATCAACCTATTTTATACATCAAAGTAATGCCAAGATCTTAATCGACATTGGACAAAGCTTCAACACACATCTTCGATCAACAACACACACGTTCTTCAAGCTTTTGCACACACAATGGAGGCTTCACATTGATACGAACAACCCAATATCTTCATGAACACACTCTAATACAAGATAGGTAACGATTTATCATTTACTTTTATTGAATTCATTATTTAATATCATTCATTTCATGAGTAATGGGCATAAATCTAAATTCTTGTTTTGAGTTGGATTGGCTTCAATTCATTTCAATTATCTTGTTTGACTCCACAGATTTCCCCCTTACACATTCTGGCACGTCTGATGGGACCACGGTCCTTAGCTCTAACGATTTTATGAGCT
Organism: Sequoiadendron giganteum; assembly: GCA_007115665.2. NCBI lineage: Eukaryota > Viridiplantae > Streptophyta > Pinopsida > Cupressales > Cupressaceae > Sequoiadendron > Sequoiadendron giganteum. The sequence continues at coordinate 380,198,957 of CM021104.1, forward strand.
AATTTTGAAGTTGCAGGTTTTGGAAGTGCACTGGAAAAATCTTCATGTGGAAGCTATAGGAATTTCATGCATTTGACTCCTTTTTTCATGCACTTGACTTCTTTTTCACGCACTTGACTTTTTTTACGAGCACTTGATTTTTTCTCACACACTTGACTTTTTCAAGCACTTTTGCAAAAATAACAGGTGCACACTTGACTTTTTCTCACGCACTTGACTTTTTCTCGTGCTTTTGCAAAAATAACAGGCACACACTTAAATTTTTCTCATGCAGTTGACTTTTTCATGCGCTTTTGCAAAAATAGCAGGCACGCACTTGAATTTTTCATACGCTTTTGCAAAAAACATAGAGGTCACACTTGACTTTTTCAAGCATAATTGCTCCTAACAAGGTCGCTTTTGCTTGAAAGTTCTGCTTTTGCTCTGTCAGTTTTTATCTGAAATCTGCAAGTCAATTTTTGATTTCTAATATTAACGATCATTTGATTGGGATGTTTGATAGGTGCTAATGTTGTTTATGTAGGATTTGCAAAAGTATAGCATGTATTTATCCAAGAACAATTAACATGTTTATTGCAGAGAAGGCGAATAGTCGAAGATTTAAATGTTTTCAAAGCTTTCTAGCTTAGCAAATTCTTTCAATTTGGTGCATAAAAAGAACCCCACAAATGAACATTTTGATTTTTGTGCATCTAAAATAAATTTGTCAAAGTTTTCATAAGTTAGAGAATTTCAATTTGGTGCAATAAAAAGAACCCCACACACAAACACTTTCAATTAAGTGCTCTAAAATGAACATTTTTCAAAGCTTTCATAAGTTAGAGAATTTCAATTTGGTGCAATAAAAAGAACCCCACAAATGGACACTTTCAATTTAGTGCTCTAAAAAAACATGTTTGATTTTTGTTGACCAAAATGCTTTTATTTTGTTGACGAACACACAATTTATTTTGTTGACCATTAAGACAAGGTTTAGAACAAACACTTTGATTAGTGCTTAAAAAAGTGAACAAATCAAGTTCTTGTTTTTCACACTGCGATATTCTTGTCTGAAATCTAGAACATTTCAATTTGGTGAATAGAAAAAGAACCACTTCTATCTTGTACACACCTTATTTCATTTTTTTCAATAGCACCACTCGAGGGGCTTAAAAAGAACATTGCAATGAAGTGTATACCGTGTATTTTGTGTTTGGAAAAATAGGTGTCTATCCTCTCCTCTCACGCCTTTTTGGTGATCTTGGGTGACAAAAAGTATCTTGATTTTAGCACATTATTTTCATTTCAAAGCACTACCTTTAGAGGGCCTGCCTTTTGAGACACATCTCGTGCTAGAGAACTCAAAGGAGACCCAAGTGGTACTTTTGTTTTGGTCCGCTATATAAATTATTGTGGGTGTGAGGAAAGTTCATCACCCACCTGGTGCGGGTGCTCTATACCGAAAAATGTCTCTCTTAGTATCTGTGTAATACATAAAAACCTACAAGGGCTAGAAGGCCTCTTAATTGAGCGAATCACCGTACATATAGACACCAATTATCCTGAAACATGACTAAGAACCAATGTTTGTAGAAACTACCCCTTTTATCTAAAGCATTCTCTGAAGTGGTGCATCAAAACTTTGATTCCAAGAAGTTACTTACCAAGTCCGACTTATAGTGGAGCGTAAAAACCTCTCCATTCATTGTATGCAAAATCATCCCATTGGGGCATGAGGTAAGCCCATCTAGGAGGAAGTGCCTATCCCTAGGGTGTACTTTTTCTTCACAAAAATAAGCCAAATCTATTTGGTTACTTTAAAACATCAAACTTTGTGCTTGAATTAAAAATGAACACATCAAAATAAACACTCAACATGTTTATCAAAATCACAAACCCTTTGACTTAGTGTATGATTTTAAGAGAAGGCCTATATTTGCACTTCTTAAGGATCTCCTTAAAGGTTTCTGAATATTCAGTCTTTTATTTTAGGCTACATTGGCTCAAAGTAAACGTTGGAAACTATGGCTTGGGTGTCATGATTTCACAACTTAAAGCCATAGACATGTAGGTCACACAAGTGTATGTTTTTTGAGTCAGTCAAATACTGTTGTACCACTTGCCATACTCCAACCACAAAGAAATTAAAGAAAAACAAGCCCAAACTTGCAAAAATTTGGAGAAAATTTGCTCAAATTGGAATCAAATTACATAGAGGTCATTTTTGCACAAAATTCTATTGTAGTTGACCCATTTTTTGTTGCATTTTCCAAAAATCCAATGCTTTTTCTCTTTTTTTTTTGTAAAAAATCATTGGTAAACATTCACCATGGTGCACTCCTTTGCGTAGTTGACTTTGAAATATGCACATCTACAAAATTTTAACACTTTTTCTATATAATTCTTACGCAGTTGACATTATTTCTACCGCAGTCAACCCAAAAACCAATACTTTTGACATAATTTATGCTTTTTCTCTCACTGATTACATAGTCTCAGAAATACAAAGGTTGCTTCAACAATTCATTTCCATTGTCCTAAAATTTACCGCAATGAAAAATATTCCTACAGCATTTGCCAGTTTGGCTACTATTGTTGGCTTTCTTTGCCACTTTTGACAAATTGGAACGCATTTGCACTTCATCATTGGCACAGTTGCACCCCCTACCACAATTGGCATTGACATTTGCACACTTGCAAAATTTTAACGCTTTTTCCCTAAACTCTACCATAGCTGCCCAAAATTCTACCGTAGTTGATCAAAAGTTTGTTGTATTTTCCTTATTTTCTAGTGAAAAATTAGAAACAGATCTGAAAACTGGTTAAAGTTTTCACCATTAGGAAACTAAACACCCCACATCACTTTTCATACATCATTTCACCAAAACAAAATCGCATCCATGGGGACATCAATCAATTACCCAAATCACTCTTATCAAGGGTCACAACAACATCAAGGGTTTCAAAATCACCATCAAGATCAAAATACACAACATCAACTTGCCCTAAATGCACTTGGAAACATAATTGGAAAGCTTTATCAACAATGCTTTGGACACCAGCAAAAGAGTGAGTCACAATATCAACATCTTGACAATCGTCAAACATCTCAATATCCACATCAACAACATTTCCAACATCATCAAAACATTGATTCATATCAGAAAAAAAGTCTATTTCCACAACATCAAGTGAATCAACATCAATTGCTAGAACAAAATCCACAATACCAAGGTGTACCTCAAATGCAACACCAAGAGGTACCTCAAACATAGTATCAAGGAGTTTGGCAACATCAAGGCACACCGCAAACTCAAGACCAAATGATTCTTCAAGTTCAATATCAAGGTGTACCCCACCCTCAAGGTACCTACAACACACAAAAAGGACTTAACCCTCCTTATAAACAACATGGTTATCAAGGGTCCACACCTTCACAAAAACCCACCTATGATAAAAAAAACTTCATCAAACAACAAGGTTATAACATCCTTCCAAACCAAACGAACACACCTATTGATGATATAACCTTGCAGTTACAAAACAACAATCAACTCGGTTATGAAAACAATCAATCGAACAACCAACAACAAAATCAAGAGAGGCCACAAAGGAAATATTACCAACCAAGAAGGAAATTCACCCCTTTGAGAGAGACTTTAGAGGTAATCATGCACAAACTAGTACAACAGGACCTTATCAAAATCAACGACAGTCCAACTTATGGTGAACCAAACTTTAAACTCCCTTAGTATAACGAGTATGAACGATGTGAGCTCCACAAAATCAAGGGTCACATAATGAACAAATGCATAGAACTCAAAAATCTCATCCAAGAACTTATTGATAAAAAAGAAATAGCTATTGTAGACAACATTCAAGGTTCAACCACTATGGAAAACATTAACAATATCTCAACCTCAAAAGTTGAAAACAAAGATCAAGAGCCATCGACCAATGAAAAAATCAACAATATCTCTACCTCAAATGTTGCAGATAGTGATCAAGAGCCATCTATCAATGATAACATTGAAAATATCTCAAAATTTGAAAACAATGATCAAGGTCTATCTACCACTGATCACGTTGGCAATGTCTCTACATCATCCAATGAGCAAGAGGACATACATCAAGAATTTAATCCCAAGCATGATCAAAATCAATCACTCAAGTCCAACAATAATTCAGTCCAAGATATATGGACACCATCCAACCTAATGGCAATACATATTGATGAAGAAGACACTTTTAATCCAACACTTATACCCAATGCAAAAAATCTAAGCCAAGAGCTATCATCCATATCTCCACATTTTAAGGAAATCTAAGGATCCTTTACCAGAAATCCCTTCTTTGAAATTGATTCATGTCAAGAGCATGAACCAAAGCATTTGGAAGATAATACCACACAACTTAGTCAAGATCAAGAATCCCTATCATCAAAATACTACAATGACTTGGTAGATGTCTTCCAAGACATCCAATATTTTCCAAAAGAAGAATAAATCCATACACCAAGCACACATACACCTACCCATGAGATGCTTACTCCTAATGGACATGCAGATGATCTTCATCCAAAACAAGAGTCTCACACTCTTGATATCATTACCAAAGAACAAGAGTCTCCTACTCTTAACATCTGTACACATGATCAAGATATAGCAAAATCTAGAGACATATCATAAATTAATCATGAAGAGTACTTCTACATAAATTATGAATTAGAAACATCTTGTGAAGGCATATATCAAAAAATAATCATGAGGAATACTTTTACGTGGATAGTGAATCATCAACACCTCTTGAAGAAGTATTAAAATCTGATATTTCACAAGATCAAGCCAAAGATATCAATTAGGAAGTTATCCCACATATGAAAGATCCCATCACTTATAAACTTGGATCACTTACCTTTCTCAGGGTAAGCTATCTTATCAATGAAGAAGTTGTCACCTTTGAAGATCCACAATAGAGCAGAGAAGGATTAGCACCTTGTTTCCAAGGAAAATTATATCCTATTGCAAATAAAAAAAATTAATAGATGAATTATCAAGGCAGAGGATTAGGCCAACATGAACACGGTATCCTAGAACCAATGCAGATTATTGGCACTCCTAAGCATCAAGGTCTTGGTTATTCAAAAATTAGGGGATCTAAACATATTTTTGATACCTCTATAATAATGGGGGGAGCTTTATCTAATGCAAGCATCAACATAGAGAGCACAAAGAGTTCTTATGATGAAATTTCTACCAACACTACAACTAGCCATATTACGCATTGTCATCCATGTATTTTTCCACCCTCTAATTGGGACCAACAACAAGGGAAAAAGCTATATCAAAGAAAGGAACAAGTAATTGAAGCAAAAGAATTAGCTAGAAAAAATGGACAAGAAAAATTCAAAATGGATACAAAAGCAAAAGAAAGAAAATCATCCCTATCAAACTCCATTAGTCAAAGAAACTATGGGGAAAAATAAAAAAGGGAAGTTCATCCATCAAACATTTCCAGCAATGCAAAAGAAAGCTTCAAGAGCGACCTACAAAGTATATCAAGATATTGGTCCCAATTGAATCTTCGTATCCACCCATCATTGCTCATCATCTCAAGTTTGGAGAGTCAAAGATTCTAAACTATCAACCAATCCATCTAAACCTCATATCCCTCAACATACTCCATCATCAACTTTGACATACATAATATCAAACCCTTGCATTGATAATGCATTGGAAACAACTCTTTATCATAAGGATTCTAAGGGAAATCTATCATGATGTGCACATCTAGGTAAGGTTAACTTCGACATTGACAAAGAAGACAAGAATTATTAAGGGTTACATTCAAGCGCCCGCATCTTATTAAAAAAAATCCTCCAAGTAGGATGTTGTTGGCACACCATGACAACAAAAACACCAATATTGGCATAAAAAACACCAATATTAGCACCAACAGTATCTACATCAATACCACCAGGTGGTTCAATATGAGCAAAAAAAATTCACCATGATGAAAACCTGGTAAACAGGCATCTTGGGTGACTTAAAAAAAATAAAAAATAGAAAATAGTCAAGAGAAAATTTGTCCTCTAGTGAAAACCACTATGGTGGTGCTTTGGCAAACTACCATGATGAAAAATTGGCAAATAGGCATCATGTGTAGAATCGAGCATCTACATGCACCATTTCAGGTGGAAGCATCTCAGCTTATCCATAATAAATCCAATCCATTTTTATCCAAATACAATTTATCTTGATCTGGACAAATGTTTAGTGTACACTTTACACTTTATTATGGAAAACATCTTGACATGGGTCACTATCATTGATCCTATCCTATCCAGTATTATCTAAGCCATGAGGCATTGTCCAAAGGGGATACTCTATCCAAACATGTTATCCTATCACAAGATAATCCATCACCTACATTGCTAGACAATGGGGGCAAGTACTTACACCTTGCTTTAGAATAAATCTTGATCTATGTCTTCTAACTCATAGTGTGATCTAGGCATCATCCCAACAACAAGGTATACCAGTAATGCACTACCATGGTAACCTTCAAAACAATTAATCCCAACAACAAGGTATACCACCAATGCACTAACAGGGTGACCTTTAACAAAATTCGTCCCAACAACAAGGTGTACCACCAATGCACTACCAGGGTAACCTTCAAAACTATAAAAAATCAAAAACATCTAGAAAACAACAAAAACCAAAAACATCTAGAAAACAATGAAAAAAAAATAAAAACTTTGGGTTATTCCTCCACTCAAAATTCTAATATATCAATATTTGTTTGAACCTCATAGCTAGTTCAAGTAGATTTCCCGAAACATATCCTCTAGAAAACAAAAGTGGAATATCAATCCAAGTTAGCAACGTTGTTTAAATCCCAAAAATATGTTATGCTTTGAGTCAAAACTAGTCAAACTATGTGGTCTCTACGTGTACAACGTAGGCAAGGCTTATCAATCCTCGAGGCCTTAGGTTAGTCCTCTTAGGTATCTATCATGCTTTCTTTCAACTTAGTCAAAAAAATACAAAATCCAAAAACATTTGAAAAATCTTAAAAATCCTATCTCTGTCATCACCTATCTGCAACAAAACACCATCCATAATAAACAAATCGTCATCCTCGCCCTTTGAAAAAATAGATAAACAAACAAAGCAACATCAAAAGCTAGAACTTTCAAGCAAGCAATCACAAATATTTGATTACAAACAGAAAAAGACAATGCCAAAGTATTGACTACATATCTTTTGACAATTCACCAATAACATCCCGAGATATGTCTTAACGGATCCGTTCCTACGATAGACATGATCAACGCTGGATAATAGCCCCACCCCAAACAAATATGGCAAGTGATACTACAAAATTGTTTTATCATTTTATAGCCTTATCTTTTTTATTTATTTTATTGACTCATTCCCAAGATCTCTCAAGGATGTCCATAAGGATTTAGAGGAGGAATGGGGACGATTGAGCATCATTTCGGTTTGTTGTTTGTTGGATATTTTTGTTAGAATACCATGGCGAATACTTGCTTTATTTTGTGTACGGAAGTTGTTTTGTGGCAATTCGTATAGTAGTTGCATGTTAGGTACTTCATACCTCTCTGTGTAGCTGGTCTTCAAAATAATTTAAAGCCTCTCACCCGTACACTCTAATAGGGTTTATGTATGTCTAGTATGAGCAAGAATATTCCTTGTCTGTAGAGTCAAAGTCCATGCAATAGATACAAAGTCACCTTGGTTATTAATACCCTAGTGTGTTGTATTTGTTTGCTACATCAAAAAGGATTGTTCAAAATGTGAAGTCTCCAAGCAAAGCAAAAGAAAACTCATCAATGACTAACAACAACTATTCTTCACTTCTTATTAACATTTTCTTCTTCTCACCATTTCTTCTGCCAGTCCTTGCACTTAAATGCATCACATCAGCTTATAAAAAAAATTGGTTCATTATCCAAAATTTTCACCAAATATCTTGAGGGGGTGCCATCTATCTCGTTTGGGGCATATTGGGGCAACTTTTTAGTAGGAATTTTTTATTTTTCTTTGACATAACGCTAAAAAGTGCATTGTATCAAAGAGGGGCAAAACGTAGACACCTAAAATTGTCCCGACTAGCAAACAACACTATTTAACTAACTCTCACTCTTTTGATTAAATAATACATTATTATTTAATTATTATCATTTTTCATATTTGTCTAGTCATTAAGTGATTTAACATTATTTAATTAATTCATCCTCAAATCATCATTTACATTAGAAAACACCCTAAATTCCTCTATTAATTGAATAATAATACATTATTTAATTAGTTCACTTTTTCACCATTTTAGACGAATTAAATGAATTTATTTTATTTAATAAAGTCTTGAAACCCTAATTTCTACTATTAATTGAATAAAATGATATTATTTAATTAGTTCACTTTTTTACCATTTTCAACCAATTAAAAATAAATTACATTTATTTAATAAAGTCCTAATCTAACTTTATTTCTCAAGTGATTAATTAAATAACGCCAATTATTTAATTATGTTGCTAATTAACCCTATTCCCCTAAGTTAATTAATTATTAAAACATAATAATTTAATTATGTCACTTCCCCCCAAATTTCAATAATTAGATTTAACTATTCAAAACATCATAAAAAATCAAATCAAACAAATATCACTTTGTTTGCGAAAGTCAAACTTGATTTGCACATTCAACTCAAAAAGATTAATTAATTAATTATCCTCACCCAGTTTCATGATTGAGCAAATTGTGAACCATCGATTTCTCAATCTATTATTCAATCCCATTGAAGGCTCAAATTGATTTCATCAATTTCACAGATTGCTCCACATGATTTCTTCAATTCCATAGATTATTCAATCTATTCCTTCAATCCCACTAAACACTCAAAATGATTTTTTCAATCACACTAATTACATAATCAATTTGCATAGATTATGCCCATCTATTTCCTCTCAACATCTTTTGACCATTGATCAATATATTCTACTACGTGATCCAGAGTGTTCATTTCGAATCACAAGTTCTATATAACAAACCTCTTTCCTCTCAAAAAAAGATAGGAGAATCAACCTATTTTATACAATGAAGTAATGCCAAGATCTTAATCGACATTGGATAAAACACACATGTTCTTCAAGATTTTGCATGCACAATGGAGGCTTCACATTGATACAAACAAATCAACATCTTCGCAAACACACTCCGACATGAGATGGATAACGATTAGTTTAGTGAATTCATTTGTTCATGTTGTGTTTCATTTACTTTTATTGAATTCATTGTTCTAATATCATTCATTTCATGAGTAATGGGCATAAATATGGATTCTTGTTTTGAGTTAGATTAGTTTCAATTCATTTTAATTATCTTGTTTGACTCCACAGATTTCCCCCTTACACAAATTCAATGAAACAATGTCTACCAAATGAAGAACAAACAAAGAATTCACTAAGCTATATCGTTACCCATCTCGTGTTGAAGTGTATTCACAATGTTGTAGGATTGTTGTTTTATCAATGTGAAGCCTCCATTTATGTGTTTGAAAAAGCTCCAATTGTGTGAAAATGGTGATCGAAGACGCGTGTTAAAGCTCTCAAGAAATCAAATGGCAATTCAACATTACTTCTTTGCACAAAAGATGTCGATTCTCCAATTATTTTTGAGGATGAAGAAGATTGTTATATAGATTTTTTGATTTGAAATGAATGTGCAAGATCATAACAATGTTGAATCAAGATCAATGGTTGAAAGCTGTTGAGAAGAATTAGATCGCTTAGTTAGCTTTTGTGATCAAATCAATTATGGATGTTAATTGATCAATTAGAGGAAACAGTTTGCCTAATTAGTGAAATTGAAGAAATCATGTTGATATTTCAATGGGATTGAAGAATAGATCGATTAGTTAGAAAATAGATGGGTCAGTCAATTAACCAGAGTGAGCAATCGGGGGATTGTAATTTGCTCAATCATAAAAGTGGTGAGGATAATTAATTAATAAATCTTTTTGAGTTGAACATGTAAGTCATGTTTGGATTTTACAAACAAAGTTGTATTTGTTTGTTTTGACCTTTTTGAATGATGTTTGAATAATTTATTTAATTATTCAAGTTTAGGGGAAAGTGATTTAATTAAAATATTAAGTATTAATAATTTAGTTGATTTAGGGGAATAGAGTAAATCAGTGACATAATTAAATAATTGATGTTATTTGATTAATTAGGAGGAATAAAGTTAGATTAGGATTTTATTAAATAAATGAAATTATTTAATTGGTCAAAAAATGATGAAAAAGTGAATTAATTAAATAATGTAATATTATTAAATTAATAGAGGAAATTAAGGTTTTTGATATAAATTATGTGAAATGCAATGATATTAAGTGTTAATGATGTAAATGATGATTGAGGATGAATTAATTAAATAATGTTAATCACTTAATTAATAGACGAATATAAAATTTGATAATAATTAAATAATAATGTATTATTTAATCATTTAAGGAAAAAGGGTGAAAGTTAATGTTGTTCGCTAGTCAGGAGAATGTAGGGTATCTACAAAAGTATTTGTTGTGTAGTTGACAGATGAGTCATGACAACAATTTAAAGGTAGGCTAGATAATATTTTGAGATCAACAAATTTTTCCAAGTTGAATGTATCCTAATTTTAATAAGTGTTAGAATATTATAGTTGTTAGAGTTGACTTTCCCTCCTTGTTCAAAATTCAAAATTTGGGTCTTACCATATTTTGAATTTTTCTATCAATTGGTCTTGCAAATTAATCTCCACCATTGATCAAATATTAAGTGAATATTTCATTTCATTCAAAACCCCTTAGCACTCTTGATAACACTCTTATCACTATCAAGCATTCAAGCATTACCATTGTCATTTATCAAGCACATGTATCATTTATCTTTGAGCATTTATCATTATCATTGCATCATATCATTATTATTTCATAGTTTTTTTTACTTTGAGAATCAATCAACAATGGAGAAAATCAAGATCTTAGCTATGATGACTTTTCTTGTTATCTAAATTTTATATTTTGAGCCAAGATCTTGAACTTCATTATGTGATTATGAAAGTGTAATATTTGAATTGTTGTTATTCGTGATTCATATTTTTATTATCCACATTTTGGCATGTTTGATGGGATTCGCGTCCTATATTTAACAAAAGAATTTACAAGATTTGTGTTTCTTTGAATTCATAGGTCACATTTTCACTTTTGGATCAATTCACAACACTTTCGGGTCAACAGACAACACTTTTGGGTCGACATAGACCTTGTTTGGTATATATATTCTAGATCAATTTGATCTTATAAAAGGTTTTATTTTCTATCTACAGGAAAAAATATGCTTTTGGTCGATTCTACTATGCTTCTGGTAAAATTTATATCAATTTGTTTGATTCATAGTGCTTTTGGTTAATTAGAATATTTTATAAATTCATTTGGAAGTCAATGTTGTATTTTTTGTCTCTTTCACCATGCTTATGGTTTTTTTGTCATGCTTTTAGTTCTAATTATATAGGAAAAGTAGGTTTTGAATGGACCTAAAACCATTTACAATAGGTTTTAAATGGACCAGAAACCAATGACAAGCATGTTTTGACAAGGACCTGAAACCCAACTAGAGAATGAACACTACTAAAAGATACACATAGATAACCAATAGCCTAACAACAACATATCTACGGAGAATAATAGAGACTTTCCAAATCTGCAACACAAGGTTTTACAGGGAACCTTGAGTCGAAACAAGGCCTAAAAAGGGACTTAGAGCCCAAACATAATAGAAGCACCACCTGAGCTAGTTAGGAAACAAAACATGAAATAAGAACCACCCGAGACAACCAAGCTACCATCATCCTACAACAACCAGACTGTAGAAAAACAATTACCAACAATACCCAAGGAATACAATTCCCCCACCTCAATAGGGTAATTAAATATTGGGAGTAAACACTAGAGCTTCTCACAACACCAACCATCCCAAGAAACCATCCCAATCTCCACATCAATAGAAGAGGGCTCCCCTCTATAGGAGAGGATGAACTAAGGACCTTTGCCACAAAATATAGAACTTTCCACCAGGTCCACAACATGCCTCTCCACCTCAATAAAAGAGGGCTCCACCTCAGAAGGAGCAATATCCACCTCCATAGAAGACCAAAACTGTAAAACCAAAAGGAAATCAACTACATCCAAGCAAAGAAACAACAAAACATCCATAGGAAAAGAAGACTAGAACATCAAAAAAGAAACAAAGAACTCTTCAGATAACAACCTTGAGAAAATAAACCACTGAGCCATAACCATAAACATTTGAAGGGGTTGTACCAACCAAACGAACACACCACCACCTAGCAAGTCAAACTTCAAATCCCAAAAGGGGGAGAACCCAGATCTGAACAAGAAAAAATGACAAAAATATAGAATGCCAACCACCCAATAGAAAAGTAACCAAGGAATCCACAACAATCATGAACATTGTAGAGAACCACTCCACTTGGGCCACCACAGATGCACAACACCAAGGGAGACATTCCCCATAGGAGCCAAAGAAAGAAACACCACTGCAACAAAGTAGAGACAAAGTAGCCGCAAGATCAGAAAGAGCCAAAAGCACTAAGCTATAGGGGCCTATGAGAAGTAGAACAAGTCCAGGAAAGCTCAAAAGAAGAGAGAGAAGAGAAAAGGAAAGACCATGAAGAATAAACTCCAACCCTACATGCTAGTCAGGGTCTAAAACATGCCAAAAACTCTCCTTAGAAAGCTCCACCAAACGAAAACCAAAAACCTCATGCAACTTCAAAGAGGAAGCCCCAAAGAAGCACATCCCCACAACTAGAGCAAGAAAAGCCGAAAGAAATCCATTGCAGGAAGAGAAGAGGGACTAGGTAGAACCATAGAGCACAACCACCAACCTGACATGCTAATCCAGATCAAAAGATAATTTGCAAGTCACCAAAAAAAAATTGGCAACAAAAAAACCCAAGCAAAAAAGCACAGAGAACCCCCGAGACAAAGCAACAAATGCCTCCCCTTTAGAAAAAGAGAGAAAAAAGAATGAAGCACAACCCAAAATATCCCACCAAGAGACCACTGGGAAACACCCAACATCAGCCAGGAACCAAAGACAACACCCTCAAAGAGACAAGCAATGGTAGCACAAACAGTACCAACAACAAGAGGATCCAAAAACACTCCCAAGAGATCCCCAACAGACGAGAAATCCACAACAACAGCCAAAAAAAACCTAACTAGCAACTACACCGACCCATCCATGCTTCCGCCCACCACATCTTCATTATCCTCATCCCCTCCTTCACTATCTCCATCCTTAGAATTCAAAATATTTTCTCTATGCCCTCTCCCACCTATCACCATACCAATTATTAATATGATCTCATAACTATTGAATTGTTATGATTTTAGTTACTATCGAGCTACTTCTAGTTTTTTTCCACACTCTTGGTTGTTGTTGTTATTCTTTCAATAAAATTTAAAGCACGTTTGGTCTTTGTCATTGCAAATTTGGGAAGTATCTATAATTTATTTTAAATTTGCATTAGTCATTTTAGATTTGAGTGGATTTAATTTTCCTAACACCTAAACTTAGATCTAATCTACATCTAGCCCCAAATTTGAGATCTTGTTGTTTTGGTCTCCTTTGGTTGTGATTTTGGTGTGTAGAAAATTGGATGAGTAAAAAATGATCATGAAAGCAAGTGGATTTGGAGCTCTTCATCAAATTGGAATTTCAAGATTAGCATTGGACTTTGGGTTCATTCACTCCAATCACCTTATCACTCTTAATTTTTCAAAGTGATAAAATAGTTATACTATTTACATTGCTTCAACCAATCTTTCTTGGTTTGTCTTCCTCATGTTGAAAATTGGGTTAAAATTAATCTCTCACATTTTGATTTGGGCTCTAAAATAAACAAGTGTATTTTAAATCCCAAAGATCTAATTGTGTATGCTCTCCTCTCACACCTAGCAATGATCTTGAGGATCAAAAATAAGTGATCTTGTTTTTCTTTATAAGGGGCCTACCTAGAGAAGTGATCACTCTAGGGATGACCTTAACTCTCATTTTCCAATGAAGTATAAATAGCGAGGGGTGAATCAAAAGACACATTTCTTGGAAGTGGAATATTGTCAATCTTGAATAAGCCTCTAAGAAATGTATACCTTAGAGAAGTGAAGGTAGATAGTGGGTTACCCTTTCCTATTGGTTGTTTGGGAGTGTAACATCTCTCTAACCTTAGCCTGGGTAAGATAGTATTTTGATTTTGATTTGATATTCTAAATGTTAAATGTGGTTATAATGAGATTAGACATTGATGATTATGTGATAGATTATCATGATTAGTTATTATGTTGGATTACATGCTTATATGTTTATATAATGTTATCATTGCTTTTGCATGATTAGAGATAAGAAAGGGATGATGTTGTAACACTCGTATCCAAGAGGCTTACGATATCATGACCCTCTTCCTGATGCTTGATGTTGTTTCAACTATATGATATATGTTATATGCACATGTACTTTGACATGTAATTGGAGTGATGCAGGTACTAAGTATCGACTCCGCTTGGATTCACAGGCCTAAGCGTACTCTTATTCCTCGATGGTGGTAACTGGAGGTAGTCATACAGACAAAATGTCTCCTACCCTAGCCCACTATATCTTATTAGTGCAGTGTTTATGAGTTGATGTCTTACCATCCAGTTACATAATGGTAATGTCCAAAGCACCTTTCAGCCGTATGTCTGGTGCACCTTTCAGTTGTATGTGGTTTACTAGTATGTCTCATTGAGGTATTTTGTCTTGGTTTTCGTGAATATGTTCTATGTCTATATATTTTGGTTGCCAGTGTTATGATGTGTTTTCATTGACATCTTTTAGTGGTTTCACATATGGTATTTCATTGTGTTTAAGTGATTTGAAATTTGAATGGTTATATCCATGAGATTTTAAATATATTATTTTAAATGATTTTTTTTTTATCATTCGAGAGAATGATTTATTCTCATTTAATAATTTTAAAGGATTTTTATCAATCCCTTTTGTGAGCTCTTATAATCTTATTTAATCATCTTTCGGGGAGCCTTGTGTATTTTTAATATTGGATTTAAATTATTATTTTATGGGTATTTGAGAATGTTGTATATTTTAGTGATTTAATTAATTAATTGGAGAGCTTTAATGGCTTATTTAATTAAATGTTTTATTTCATTTTATTGTTTGAGTTTTTTTTAAATGGAAATAAGTTTTGGATACTGTATTGTTTTAAAAAGTGCTATTTTAAAATGTGATTTATTGTGGAGGAGTTTTGTTTAAAAAAAAAGGAAATGGGCAACTTTGTCATGGATATTTATACTTTGTTTTGAACTTTTTT